>CM035100.1:20633324-20975824 GCA_020205505.1 Panax japonicus
TATTGTGGTGAATTATGATAATTGTTATGTGTGATTGTAAATTATTTTAAGTTGCAAAAAGTCTTTAGATAATGTAATATTTTTTGAATTTTAATCTAATTTTTGTTACGCCGTGCCTTCAGGCACGGGCAATTACTAGTAATTAAATAAAATAAGACTTGACAATAATTCCATGTCTTATATTTAATTGGGACATTGTATGGTGGAAGGATTTAATTGTACGGTAACTATTTACTCAAAGGTTCTTTTATGATTGATGTTGAAATTTATATTATCTGAAAACTCGTTAATCGCTAGGGAGGCTTATCCCTATTGTAGAATAAATATTATTTATTTAAATAAATTAAAATTTTAATTTATTTATTTAAATAAGATTAGAATTGTTCTAATTGATTTATTCACAACCGGTTTATTATGGAGAACATAAAGGCTCACACCATAAAAGGAAGAATAATTATTTAAGAAGTAAATGGCATAATCGTAATAATAAGTTAAGTATATTTAATTTAATCTATGGTGATAGAATAAATTAAATAGCTTAATATTTATTATTTAATATTTTTGAAATATTAAATATAAATTAGTAAAAGGAGTCTTATTATTATTATTACTATTATTATTATTTAATTCCTAAAGGAGTTTGGGAATTAATTAATAAAAGTACTCTCATATATCCTAATAAGATTAGGAGGCCAATTAATTAAAAGAGTTTAATTAATTATTCCTAATAAGATTGGGAGCCTAATTAATTAAATAAATTTAATTAATTAAAAAAAACTCAATTCCTCGATTGTTAAGGAGGGTTGCCCACATCTATAAAATAAGAGGAGTCTTATTATGATTGGTGTGGTTGACACTTTCATAACACGTGAATACGTAATTTCAATAGTTGGGAGAGTACGCTCCTTTTCTATGAGAGATAGAAAAACTAGGGTTTTGCCAAACACGCATCTTCTTGGATCTTTCTTCTTCCTTGGTGGATCACCTCTAGAGGCCAAACACTTGGGTGGCTAACGTTGATCAAAGGAAGGAACCAAACCCGGTAGATTCAAGTTGAACACGAAAAGGATTGGAGGTGAACTTGTACCTGAGGATGCTCGAATCTTCAATAATTTTTGTTCTTCATATCTTTTCATTTAATTAATAATTCTGCATAAAGGATGATCCGGGTATATGGTTTGTAAAATTTTAAAACTCTGATTTTTCACGTTTCCGCTTTATTTGTGCAATTTCATTGCATTCATGAATATTACAAACCTAACACTCATAACATATACAATCAATCATCCTAACACCTAAAAAACTTACATAACCAAATTTAGAGAATTGAAATCACATTCTTGCTATTTTCTTCATATTTCAACACATTTAACAAATTCAATGACCAAATCTTTGTTTTTAACCAAATTAAACCATTTCAATTCCATTCTTTTCGTTTCTTGACATATTAACACAATCCATAATCAATTTACATATTATAATCAGAATTGAACATCAATTTTAGACTCAAATGAGCCATTTTCAAACACATAAAACACTGTTTAATTAAACTTTCTTCTTCAAATCAAATTCCATGAATTTGATCACTAAAGATTGCTTATATATATATGATAACTATCAGATTATATACCCATATAATCAACATTTTAAACAACAATCCAACCAAACCTTATTACAGAGAATAGATATTGCAAAAACCAAAACTTGAAATTAGAAAGAGATTATACCTTGAATTCCTTGTTTTCACTAGCAATGATGATTAACAAGTTTGTTCCCTTGATTTCGCTTCTCTAATTTCTCAATTCTCTCTCAATTTCTCTCCCTAGCCCACTCTCTCTTTCTCTATATTTTCTCTGTGTTTCTAACACAGCCTTAGGATTATATGCACTTTGACAACTGACATACATATAACCCACGTACATCAGCTAAAAAAATAGGCTTATCAGTTATAATATGTCAAAGGCCACAAGGCCATGTTTGGCTACACCTTAATTTAGGATTTTAGTATATTTTTATATTACTTATATTATATAGTTGCATTTGTCACACATTTTTATTTAACTAATTTAATAACTTACAATTACAATTACAATTTCCATTATAGTTATATTTATGTTTAACAAATTATTACATATCTAATTTAATTATTAAATTAAACAAGAACATCATTTTATTTAATTTAACCATTTCCTTAAATATTAAACAATTCATTTAATTTAATTATTTCATTAAATTAAATCTTCAAAAAATTACCATTCATTAATTTAGTTAACATACACACTTAACTAAATTATTACACCACAATTTATCAATTATTTATTTATCTCAATAAATAAATTAATAAAAATATTTATTTAATTTAATAAATATTTTTAAATTACATAAAAATTCTCAGTCGTTACAAGTGATGCATCGCACAAGGGAGTTGGCTGTATGCTCATGCAACATGACAAAGTCATTGCATCGTGACAAATGAAGGATTACGAAAAAATGATACCCTACTCACAACTTAGAGTTAGTGGCGGTAGTTTTCGCGTTAAAGATTTGGAGACATTGTTTGTTCGCAGAGAAATGTGAGATATACATGGACAGTAATAACCCAAGAATTTAGATATTTATTAAAATCTTAAAAGATTTAATTAAGGTTAAATATTAAACCTAGACAGAAAATAAGCGTATGTATTTGACATTTTTGGAAAGGAATTTTGTGAATTTAAAAAACTTTTGGTTAAGGTTTACAGTGTTAAGTGGGAATGATCATTCGGTTATAAACGAACCGAATAGGCTATTCGGTTATAACCGAAAATCGAAATTTGTAGAATTTTAATATCCGAACAAGTAACCAAATTACCTAATAACCGAGTTACTAAACTACCGAATTACCAAATTTATTATTCGGTTATTCGCGTAATAACCAAAATTAAGATCTGAGTATTCTAAGAATTCAAGATCGAGAACAAATTTGAGATCAGGGTTCTGAAAGATCGATTTGGTGAAAGAAGATGAGAGATGAGAGTAGACTGTCGATTTGGTGAGAGATGAGAGAAGATTTCGTAATAATAGTAGTAGATGAAGATGACAAGTTCTCCAATATCTGATCTAATTTTATTCTAAGAGCATACTATCAATTTTGTAATAATAGAGAAGATGATAGATTTGGATAAGTTTACCGCCACTGATTTGGAGAAGTTTATCGCCATATATTTTGCAAATTGTAATAATAGAGAAGATGAGAGATATTTATCGTCACAGATGTGGAGAAGAAAGATGGAGGAATATTAGAGAATATGAGAAATGTTTACTGCCACAGCCCATAGATATGGAGAAGAAAGGCGGAGGAATATTAGAGAAATGAGAGATGTTTACTTTTTCCAAATTGCTTCTTCCTATCTCTTTGTTGTGTCTTCTTGTTGCCTTGTTGGAGTTGGCACCTAATATTACAAAACTAACACTCAAGTGGTCAAGTGCAAAACTGACAAACCTGCTTAGCACCGTGAAGAGGCCACTGGTAATAGCAGACATTCAAGTACAAAACTGACAAAGGCAGGTAGACTAAATAAGTAAATATCTATGAATTAACAAATAACAAATGTGGTAGATTTTTTAATTTCGGTTATTCAGTTTAACCGAATAACTAAGAATCAAAACCAAAACGAACCCAAAAAAAGAAATTAAATTCGGTTATAACCGAATTATAAAAAAATAACCGAATAATCGAAATAATTCGTTTAAAAAAATTCGGTTTAGTTCGGTTATTCGATTTTATCCATTTTTTGCTCAGTCCTAGTGTTAAGGGTATAAGTGTATATGTTCTGTGTGTATGGTCATATGTGCGTACAGTATGTGGTTAAGAGTCAAGGGTTGACCAGATAAACTATATCAGTAATAAACCCTAATAATATATTAAGAACCTCGACGTTCAGTTAGAAAACCCTAATGATTTTTAAGAAACCCTGTTACCAGTTTTGGAAACCCTAGTTTTAGTTTCGGGGATCCAAAACCCTAATTCAGAATATTAAAACCCTAATTGGGAAGTTTGAAAATAAGTATAAGGTTTTTATGTTATTAATTTTATATTTAATTAGGGATAGCCCTAATTGAATTATTAGAAAACCCTAATTTTTCATTTAGAAACCCTAATGTATAATTATAGAACCTAATTGCTAAATTAGCAATTTTAATTAAGGAAATATTAACCCTAATTAGCAAGTTTGAACGTGATTAGTAAACTCTAATGTAATTAGGAAACCCTAATTATATTTTTCAAATCTTAATTTTCTATTTTTAGAAATGCCTAGGAAATTAATTTGTGTAACCTTAGGGTCAACCCTAAGGGTCAAAACCTAAGGGTTGTGACAAGTTACCTTTATGCCATTTACTTTACAAGCCGAATGTCCAAACTACCCTTTTGAATATTTTAATGAGGTGGAGTGTAGATATAGCCCTAGTAAGTTGTTGGTGACCAACCCGAGCTAGCCATGTGGTCTAGTAATCACCTTTAATCAGCCAACTTGCTAGATTAAGTACATTGCATTATGGATTAAAGCATACAAGTATAGAAAAGTTACACACTTTATTTTTCAACCTAGCCAAGTCTTCTCTCTCTCTCCCATCTGAAATTTTAGAGTGAGAGTGAGTGATAAGTTAAGCCAAGATCATGAGTTAGCTTGCCAAAATCAAACATCAAAGTCAAAATCAAGATCAAGCCCAAAAAGGAGGTATAAACCCTAAATTTGAAAATCTATGTATTTAATGTTACGTGTTGTCAATGATTGTTTAGATTTGTGTTAGAGAGTGTCATTTAGTGATCTGGGTTGGTAGATCCCAGATCCATAACATCTAGATGCTCAAAATTGAAGATTTCAAAAATCTGGAAAAAGTTATCTGACAGCCTAATGTCAGGGCTTCTAGATCCGTGTATGTTAATTTTTTTGTTGTGTTTTAAGTTATAGACTTGTAGTATGATGTAAGGGCTTTGATCGGGAACTTGAATCAAGCCCAGATCATGTTTAGATCTCTAGTTATAAGTGGTCAAACCTAGTTGACCGGTCATGAAACCGAAATTCTAGGCAACCAAGAATTTCCAAAAATTCTGACAACGTCTTGCAGGCCTCGGATCTTGTAGGTCTTAATTAGTTTGGCCAAGTTAGTGTTTGATTTGTGTAGACTGACATGAGTACTACTTATACATGTCTCTAGATTACCCAAATATGTAACATAATCTAATTTAATGATGGTCAAACTTGGGTTGACCAGACTACTCAAGAACATTTATGGGAAACATAGAAATGTTCATGAACAGTTTTCTTGACTACTTTGACCGGCCCAGATCTTAAGTATGTTATGTTGTTAAGTTGATGTTATGCTATGTAATGGTTCCACGACATGGGCACTATACATTTGGACCTTAAGAACCACATTTTAGTGACCAGAACACCACGAAAAGTGAACCACAAAGTGGACCCTCGACACTGCTAGAGTTTCTGGGCAACCCAGAAACTCAAGAACACATCTGACATGATTTTGTGAGGCTTATAACTCACTGATATGATGTATGTTATCCATGAAATTGATTTGGGGTTGTAGTACTATATTAGTACTACAACATTAAAACAAATACAAACTCAGAATCCTTATGATATAAAATCTACGATTGGTCAAAGTAGGCAACGTGATAATGAGTTTGAAGTTTTGGGTTTTGATGATGAAAATGAGAAGGCCCCGAACCCGGATACTTGAAACCCGAACTCGGTACTTCACGATACCATTTCTAGGAGCGAAAATATTACTAATAGTAATAACACTAATATAAATTATAAACTTATCTTACCTTTATCAGAGTTTAATCCCAAGTACGCAACCTTTACTATAAGACAGCGTAAACCTAATCTGTTTGTTCTCCTTTTCACTTGTTCTTGACCGATCCTTCTGATTGTTCACACTTATCTGAAAACATTTAAATTAAGCAAGAATAAGCATTTGAGTGCCCAGCAAGTATTATATATATATATAAGCTGAAAAAGTTTAAATGTTTTCTTTATAATATCCATTTACAACAAGTCAATAGTTGTGAAGTATTCTGAACCGATATTAATAACATAACAACCCTCTTTCAAATTTTTGAAACTACGTACTGGCTATAAATAGAGTTTAAGTGACATTCTATGAACATTGTTTTTATTTTCGAAAGGTTTAGCAGAACTTCATCTGCAAATCGTCATAACTTACGGACACGGGGGTGATCAGCCTGTTGTGCCCTGTATTGATCAATACTACATTACAAGAACGATGTTATCATTTACTTGGTACGCCTTGGGCGCATAAAAGTTTTCCCGTGAACGGGATGTTCATATTTTTCAGGGTTCCAGACAAAAGGTTTTATTTTATCCAACAATAATCTATAATTCAACATATATGTATAACAAAAGTGTATCAACATGTGATTAAATACAATGATTATCCAAGTGGGGACACTTGTATAATCATTTCTAGAAATTAACGAACATAATATATATTCGAATTATCATATACTAACATGTTGATAATCAAAGGGTGTATATAATATAGTTTTAACCATCTGTACATTAATAATAATAATTCTGAACTTCTCACTTCTGTCCATTGCATAAAGAAAATGCAAAGTTAGGATACTTGTCTGATGCGCTGCTTACAATTCTCAACTTAGTTCTATCTTTCTATCACGACCTATCATTAATCAAATCAATCGTTCGATTAGAACAATATACCATAACACATAGTACTGCATTTCGCAGTCAGCACATAACCTAATCATCTTATCACACATGTTCAACAATCATGGCATCACAAACTAACATCAACACATTCCTAATCACATTGTCACATAACCTTAATAACCATTGAATCGCAATTAAACAGTTAACTAATCACATTATCTAAGTCAAGATCAATTTCTGAACCATGTCGGTCTACCGACATCTTTATCTGGTAATTATCGAGTCTAAGACTTTATTCTGTATCTCAATATCCAAATAAATAACTTAAACAACAATTGTATTATTTTTCATGACCTTATAATAATTATAAAATAATTATTACCATTTACCATAATTTTTGAAATATTAGAATCATTATTAAATGATTTAAATATCAAACAATTCTATTATCATTAATATTTAATTAATATTAAACTATTAATGAAACCATTGCCAAAATAAACTTAATATAATTAATATATCATTTATATTAAATTATTAATGAAATTATTCTTTAAATATTAAAAGTTATAGTTTATAACTTAAAATATCTTTAAACAATTTATTTTCATTTAAAATGATTTTTAAAATAATAAAATCATTTTTAAACTAAATTATTTAATAATTAAATATCTTTAATATCATTAATAATAATTAATTAATGAATTTAACCTTTAAATTTAAAAATTTATATTTTATAACTTAAAATATTTTTAAATACCTTATTATTATTTAAAATGATTTTTAATATAATAAAATCATTTTTAATTTATTTATTTAATACATTTAATAAATAACTTAACTATCATTAATATTAATTTATTAATGAAAATTATCACAAAATATGAAAAGTTATCAAAAAATAACTTAAATTATTTTCTAACACAATAATATAATTTTTCATGATTTTTCATGAATTAAAAATATTTTTAAATAATTTATCTAATAATGTAATTAAATAAATAAATACCATTTACATTCCAAAAATATTAAATATTTTCAAAATATATCCAAAATAATTAAAATATAATTTTCGAACATTAAAATAATTTTTAAGAATTTATTATGTATTTTTAATAATTAAAAACCATTTTTATTAATTTTTTATTAATTTCTTGAAATTATAAATAAAACTGTCGCTAAAGGGCTATAGCGACACTTTCTGTCGCTATAGTTGTTCTTGATCAAGCCCAGAACTTCAAGACAGTGATCGTGTGTGCTACTTTGACCATGTGTAAATCAGTGTGTGTTATGAATCTAGACTTGTTTTTGGTCAGATCTGATAGAGGAAATGCAAGACTACAATATCCAGCAAGAAAAATAATCATAACACATAACATAAAGAAGATCTGAGCCCTCAAAGAAGCTGTCAGACATGTTCTTCATTTTCTGGGTTACCCAGAAATGAAGAACAGTTCATCCATCCACTTTTGGGCTTCCACAACTTGCAATCAGTGCACTGTTTTTGTGATCTATGACTTCTAAGTTCTAGCCCTCATGTAACACTAGAAATATATCACAAAACATAATCATAACAACAACACAATGAGCAGAAAAGATCCGGTCAAACCATGTCAGTCGGCTTCGCATAAAAATTTCTGGGAATTTTCCCAAAAATGCTAACTGTGATTAAACATGTAAGTTTGACCATTAATTAAACTTCATACGTTTACGATATTAAAGATCTTAACACCTGGATCTATAGTCCACCTACCCAGCTACAAAATTAACCAAACAACAACAACAAAACATCAAAAAAACCTGTCAGATATAAAGCTCACAAAACATTGTCGGAGGCTGTTCATGCTGTTCTTCGTTGCCCAGATTTTGACCGGTCATGCCCGGTCAACGGGTTTTTACCGACCATATCTAGCAATCTAGACATTCAATGACTCTGATTCTTTTTGCATCATAAAGAGCACATTACAGACTACATATAACAACTTAAAAATAACACAAATCATAAACGACCAAAGATTAAAATGGACTGACATTAGGCTGTCAGACCTCAAGAACAAAATTTCTAGATTTCATAGATCTTCAAATCTGAGCTTCTAGATGTTATGGATCTATTATCTAGCAACCCAGATCATCACTAGACACTAAATTCAACATGTTTTAACACTTAAACACAACATCTAACAGAAGATCAAGGGTCGAAATTTTGGTTAGGGTTTTTACCTTTAAATGAAAAATTCTTGATTCTTTGTTTCTGATTTGGTTATGGTGTTAGTGGGGCTCTGTTTAGGACTGATTTATGAAGGAAATTTCGTGAGTTAGAGAGAGAGAGGGTCTTAAGGGAGTGGATGTTGATCAAATGTGATAAAAAGGAGCACTTTCTCTCTCTTGATCTATTTATAGACACACAAGATGCATGAATGAGATGTCTTGAAGTTGTGTGCTGTCCATAATGAGTCACAAGAGTTGGTACAAGTTGGCCAACAACTCTCATTTTGTAAAGATTTACAAGCAAGCTCAAATAATGTACAAAAGGGTATTTTGGTCACTTGATAAATTAATTTAATGGCATAATTGTAATCTTGTCAAACCCTTAGGATTAGGTTTTGATTTATGGTTTAGGGTTTGAGCCAATTTAGCAAAATTCTAGAATTTCCATTTTTAGGGTTTGCACAAAAATTAAATAAATAAAATTAAATAACTTTTCGTTTCTAAAATTTTGAAAAATAAATTTGTTAATCAAATTAAGTTTGTAATTATCTTATACATGGATATTAGGGTTTATTACCCTTAATCACAATTAACTTTGCTAATAAAGCAATTAGGGTTTATCATACCAAAAATTAGGGTTTCCATAATATAATTAGGGTTTTCTAGGAAATAAATTAGGCTTCTAGTTTTTAGGGTTTTAATTTACTAATTAGGTTGACCTTAATTAGTAATTAAAGTCTATTACACGTGTCATTAATCACAGTAACACAATTCTTGACAGATCAAACCTCTGGTTTAGGTTTCCGGATTAGGTTTTCATTCATAGTTAGGGTTTTCTAATATCTAGAAAATACAAATATAAACTAGGGTTTTAATATTTATAATTAGGGTTTCCCTAATTAGCATATCATGAAGTAGCACATAACATATATCACATAACACAGTTATATAATAGCCTTAAACTCACAATTGAGTTTCAAAATTAGGGTTTTCCCAAAGTAAAACTAGGGTTTTCAAATACTGCACCATTATACATCATAATTAACCAAACATTAACAACACGTACATACAGTACATATATATAGCACTGAAAAATCAAAATATTATAATATTATAATATTATTATCATTATTACTTATTCCAGAACTATAAATAGGGTTTATAAAAATATTATTAGGGTTTGGTCGTAATATAACAAAACTGTTTCACACATTAACATTACACACATAACCATATATATCTATAACACTGACAAATAACAATATAATATTATTATTCTCATTCCTTAATCAAAACACGAAATTAGGGTTTGGATTCCATATCTGATTTATCTTGCATAAATAACATTCTTAATTAAGTTAAAATATTTAATTTAACATCCTGAACAAATTCATATAATGAAATAATCATTATAATTATTCTAAAATCATTTCATATATTATTTAAATAATATAAGATTATATTTTCACAGAAAATTATTAATAAAAACATTTCTATCTTAAAATTAATTATTATAAGAATATACTTTATAATAATCAATAATTCTAAAATAAATTTACTTGTAAATATTCATGTAATATATATATATATATATATATATATATATATATATATATATATATATATATTTATCACATAAATACATATACACAATATCTTGTACAAATCCTCATCTTTTATATAAAAAAAAATTTATACACAAAATTTCTTATTTATTTATATAGAAAATATCGGGTTGTCACATTCACCCTCCCTTATAAAGATTCCGTCCCCGGAATCACCACTTTAAAACCTATACCTACCAGGGTACATAGCATACACAATCATTGCAGATAGATCTTGATCACCTTTTATCAGACTGATCTTTAACTATTTACTTAAAGCTTGTCTATCTGATTAAACAAAAATTTGATTTCTAAAAGAACTCAAATTCCTCCTTCAAAATAATTTATAAAAATAACTTACTATATATAAGAAATCAATATATAAGAAAATAAAATTGGTTCGAGTAATACCAGGAGTTGCATCCCCGGCTGCCACGATATCTTGAACGGTCAGGTTGAAGACGCTTGCAGTTGGTTCTGTTGATTCGTTTGTTGATGTTGGTCCCGTTGTCACCAATGTCCTGCTGTCTTTTCCCATATTCGCATTCCTTACCTCCATTCTCCTTCTTGAAAAGTCTCTCACCTTATTTTCCATTGATCCACACTTGAAACACCTACTATACATTCTTGGATTGAGACAATCGGGAGAGATATGTCCATTCTTCCCATACTTACAGCATACAAACTTTTCTTGCAAACATTTTCCTGAGTGGTTCTTTCCACAAGTCATTACACCTAATGCATTTTCTTTTTCACACCTTCTTGCTTCACCTGCACACCTCTAAAGCTGTTCGTCTTCCTCTTTTCACTCCAATTCCCTTTTGTTTGTTTCCACCTTTACTTTCACTATTAATTTCTACCTTCCCAATTCTCTAAACCTTACTCTTGTTCCTCCTTATCTTGATGTAGAGCCATGGTTTGAATTCCAGCTAGAACCTTCATGCCTCTCTAGCCTCCGTATCAACTTGATGCAGAGCAAATCTAGCCAACTCATTAAATTTCGTGGCATATTCCGCAACTTACATATCCCCTTGCTTCAATTCTAGAAATTTCACCTCCATTCTAGCCTACATACTAGCTGAAAAATAATTCTCAAAAATAAAGTCTTAAACCTATCCCATGCTACCACACCTGCTCCTGCCCTCGTCTAATTTGTTTTCCACCAAAAATTTTGCCTCACCCTTCATCATGCAGGTGGCAAAAGAGATCTTTTGCCCCTCAGCTACCCTAACTATCACGAACACCTTTTTAATTTTCTTAACCCAAGTTTGGGCTTTTACAAGGTCAGTCGTATCTTTAAATTCTGGCGATAGGACCTCCTTGAAGTCTTTAACGTTCGACGTTCGATTATCTGGTTGATCTTTCGCGGCTGGTATTGTTAGGTTTGTAATATTCATGAACGCAATCAAATTGCACAAAATTAGCGGAAGCGTGTAAAAATCAGAGTTTAAAAAAATTTACAAACCATAAACCCGGATCACCCTTTAAGCACAATTATTAATTAAACGAAAAGATAAAGAATAAAATCATACCCTTGAAGATCGAGCTTCCTCAGGTACAAGTTCACCTCCTAATCCTTTCGCGTTCAACTTGAATCCACCGGGTTTGGTTCCTTCCTTTGATCAACGTTAGCCACCCAAGTGTTTGGCCTCTAGAGGTGATCCACCAAGGAAGAACAAAATTCAAGAAGATGGGTATTTGGCTCAAACCCTAGTTTTCTATCTCTATAGAAAAAGGGGCGTACTCTCCAACCATTGGAATAATGTATTCTCCAACAATTGGAATCACGTATATGTGATATCTGATATAAGACTCCTCTTATAAAGATATCAAGTAACCCTATTAAAAATAAGGTATTATTTATTTAATTAAACTCTTTTAATTAAATGGGCTCCCTAATCTTATTAGGGATAATTAATTAAACTCCTTTAACTAATTTTCCCTCCTAATCCTATTAGGAATAAATGAGAGTACTTTTATTAATTAATTCCCAAACTCCTTTAGGAATTAAATAATAATAATAGTAATAATAATAATAAGACTCCTCTTATTAATTTATATTTAATATTTTTAAAATATTAAATAATAAATATTAAGCTATTTAATTTATTCTATCACCATAGATTAAATTAAATATACTTAACTTATTATTACGATTATGCCATTAACTTCTTAAATAATTATTCTTCCTTTTATGGTGTGACCCTTTAGGTTCTCCATATTAAACCGGTTGTGAATAAATCAATTAGAACAATTCTAATCTTATTTAAATAAATAAATTAATCTAATAATTTATTTAAATAAATAATATTTATTCTACAATAGGGATAAGCCTCCCTAGCGATCAACGACTTTCCAGATAATATAGATTTCAACATTAATCATAAAAGAACCTTTAAGTAAATAGTTACCGTACAATTCAATCCTTCCACCATACAATGTCCCAATTAAATATAAGACATAGAATTTCTGTCAAGTCTTATTTTATTTAATTATATGTATTTCGACTCTTAAATGCACAACCCCAAATAATGCAAATTAGAAACACCTTTCTAATTTCATTCTGCCTTGGCCAAGGACTACTGGGTTGTCATTTATCGAATCACATAGGACATTTCTCTTCTTCTACTAGAAGTGGTAGATTCTTTATTGATCATACATTATCTCCATGTACAACTTATTATACCCAAGCATATCCTTTGATATACCCTAAGGGTCTTAAGGAATAAGTCAAAGTATAACTCGTCATACACAAGATACTATGATGATCTCAAGTCCAAGGATTACTTGTACTACTATCACTACAGGAATTCCTATTGATAGGCAAGTAAAACTCCATTAGGTATTCCTTAACGAGTCACGTTCAGTGAACTTATTCTCTAATAAGCACCTACATACTTGCTTTAGTGTCTCCACACAAATGATCATGAGATCAATCATCCTCATCAAATGAGCTAGCAACGTATGTACCAATCTATACGGATTCACTAATCCCCAATTTAGTAATCCAACGATTGGAAACTATTTTAGTTTTAAGCTTTCTAAGAATTTAGATCTCATTAGAATGATCATTATCATTATTCTAAAAGCATTGCTTAAAACTATTGGTTTATCACATATTATAAAACAGCATCATGTAGATAATTAAAAGCCTTTAATAAATTAATACTTTTTATTAATAAATGAATAAGATTGTTATAAAGTAAATGCTTTATCATCAAACATGATTGGCTTGTGTGCATATTACTTTCAATCTCCCACTTGCACTAAAGCCAATCGTCATGGTATCTCATACTCTTCTTCTCTAAGTGACGATTATCCTGCTGTTGGATAAGCTTTAGTTAATGGATATGTAATGTTGTTCTTGAGAGTCCACTATCTCTATAGTGATTTCCCATCTGTCAATGATTCCTATAATCAAATGAAAGTGCCACAACACATGTTTGGATCCAATATGAGACTTAGGAACTATTCCTAGTTCTGTAATGAACTTTTCATCCAAACAATCAACTTGTAGCTTTATTTATAGCTATATACTTTATCTTTATCACTAAACCAACAACTCTTTGTTGGTTGGAACCTTTCCAATTCACTGCACTACCGTTCAAGGTAACCCTTTACCTTAAAGTGGATTTTCTGTCGTCTTGGTCTGTCTGAAAAACTTGAGTCTGTTAAGCCCTCTAGTTTTAATTCAGACCCGCCATGAATTATATCACATCCTTAGTGCTGGTTAAGTACTTTAAGATGTTTTTCACTGTCTCACGGTGAACTTCTCCAGAATATGACTGATCAATATCAGGTCGCATATATTTCATTGCATACATGATTGTCACTCATGCGATCTCTCTTTTAGGAGTCTATGGGGACTATTAAGAGAGATACACTGCATGGCTCATCAACATGGGACATCTTTTGGAGTTTGCCATACTAAACGACTTTAGCATCAAATGAATATACGTTCCTTGGGTTAAGCCGAGCATCCTTTTAAATCTATTTATATAGATTTGCATCCCCAATTAAGATACTCTTCCCAAATCATTCATGGAGGAATGTTTAGACAACTTTATCTTTACTGATTGTAGAATTGGTATGTCATTCCTTATCTGTAGTATATCAACATATAATACTAGGAATGTCACGACGCTCCCAGTGACCCTTTTGTACACACTAGGTTCATTCTTGTTTTTGATAAAATCAAACTCTTTTGATTCTTTCATCAAAATGAATGTTCCATTTTTGAGAGTGTCTACAACTCTTACCTCATCGTATGTAACTGGATCATCATCTTCTATGATACGTACCTCATCATCATCATCCATAATGAATCCATACCTCCTAGGTATCTTCGGTACTATTCCAGATTTACGATTCGGTTGTGGTACAATAGGTCTATCTATAGGTTCCTCTTATTTGACTTGTAGTGTTTTGTGGTTCTTGAACTTTTCAAGATGTATTATCCTCCCACTAGCCCCTTCAATGATAAACACATTTATCTTAGAAGGCAGCATGTTTCGCAACAAACACCTTTTGCTAAGTAGGATTATAGAACATATGCCCTAAACTTACTTTAGGATGTCCCACAAATCTGTACTTGTCAAATTTTGTCCCAATTTATCCTTGAAACCGTTTCACATAAGTTGGACAACCCCTTATCTTAACATACTTAAGATTAGGAATCCTCCCTGTCCATAACTTTCATGGAGTCTTGGGGCCGGATTTTGAGGTTACCTTTTCGTAGATATGCAGCCATTTCTAGGACATGATCCTAGAAGGATACTGGAATTACGGTAAAATCATTATGGACCGCACCATGTCCAATAAGGTACGATTTTTTCCTTTTAGATACATCAATCAATTATTACGTATCATGAGGAGTCCATTATGAGAAAATCATTTAAGATGATCTAGAAACTTATTACATAAGTATTCATTCCTTGATCTAATCAAAGAATCTTAATACTTTGTCAATTTGTTTCACTTCTGAATTCTTTCAACCTTTCAAATAATTCACACTTGTATTTCAGCAAATACATACATTCAACTCTTTGAATGATCATCTCCTTTTCTTATACTAGTTTGTTCAATTTAAAAAATATATTTTTCACGTAAGTCAAGTATACAAAATCCATTAAGTAATATTTCAGTTCTATACAAAAAATTATTATTATAAATAGAACAACAATTGTTCCTAATTATAATACCAAAGATTTCATTGTCCAACAATAAAATGGAAATAATGTTTCTAACAAGAACTGGAATACAATAACAACTTATTGACTTAATAGACTTGCCCGTAGGCAATGCTAAACAATAAATTCCTATGGCTAATGCAGCAACCTTTGCTTCATTTCCCACACTTAAGATTACTTATATTTGTTTAGCTTTCTACTTCTGTTTGGTCCCTTCATAAATCTATATTTATGATAACCAAAGTCGGTATCCAATACCCAAGTAGAACCTTGACTTAAAGAAAAATTTATTTCAATCATGAACAAAAACTGTATTGTAACCGAAACTTCACTAAGTTTCTTTGGTTAGCCTCTGCAAGATGTTTCTTGCAGTTTCCTTCCAGTGTCCAGGCTTATTGCAGTGGAAGCAAACTCCTTTGCTCTCCGTATCAGTTTTGTTCTTATTATCCTTTGTTTTTGCACCTTTCTGTTTACCTTCTTTGAATCGTTCTTCTTTTCAGAAGATCCTTTGGCCCCTACCAGTAAGACATGGTCTTTCTTGGTTGGAAAGTGACTCTCAACATTTTTCAACATGTTAAGCAAATCAACGAGGCTGATATCTAGCTCGTTCATATGAAAAATTCACAACAATTGTGAAAGGAGTCCGGAAGTGAGTGCAAGATCAAATCTTAGCTCAACTCTCCATCCATGACAAAACCAGTTGTCCTAATTGATCAATCAAATTGATTATGTTAAGGACTTTTATCTGTACCGTAGTGTCATCGGTCATTCTAGATCGGAAGAGCTCCTTAGATATCTGATATCTATCAGTCCTACTTTCCTCACCATCAACTACTTGATGTGCAGGAATAGGAGAATCCATAGTTTCATGCTGACGCTGAAGCTCGTTACTCATGGATGCGAGCATGATGCATTGAGCCAACTATGCATCATCTAGCAACTTTCTAAAAGTAGCAATATCTTCCTCAGAGGCATTGTCTGCAACCATTGCAGGGATAGGCGTATTAAGGACATAAGATAGCTTTTCAGCCGTGAGAACTATTCTCAATTACCTTAACCAATCCGTTTAATTCATTCCGGTTAATTTAGCATCTAATATGCTACGCAGTGATAGTAATTTAGACATTGTAAAATTTTGTAAATGAATTTGTAATTAACAACATTTTAACATAAATTCTTTTATTAATTACCAAAATAATTTAGGTCTTGTTTTAAATTGGTATCTCCCACTATTTTCTTCAAACTATATTACCCTCACTTATATAGTTCGACAAAATCTAATTAAAGATATGCTAGTGAGAATAAGGATCCCATTTCAAATGTATATAGCCTTGTGTGTGCACAACAAACTATATATAAATGAATAGGTAGACAACTCTTGTCAATTACATCAACTATGTAACTCCTTGTATTTTGCCTCTTAAATCGTAATGGTCAAGTGTGTGCACATCCGAACTAAAATGATTTAAGTTAAGTCAGACCCAGCATTTCCATATAAGTGAAGAGAAAACTACAGCCCTTGTGTGTGCACAACAAAGCAGTAATGTTCAATTCCTTATAAACATCATATGTAATAAAAATAACATCTTAAATATTTAATATTCGCCTTGTGTGTGCACAACAAACTCATATTAAATATTCAATACTCTATTATTTCTATCATGCTAGAAGGCGATGTTCGATATTCCAAATATCTTTGAACGTTACAACTTAATATAAAAAAAATTGAGGGGTTTGTTATTAATATGTCTCATCTTGTTTAGCGCGCATGCACATATATATATATATAATACGCGTTATATTAATTAACATGCGAAGCATGTTTGCATAATATATAATATATATAGTATAAGCATGCACATATAGAATACTATATTCTACCTGGATTGATTATGAACTTTTATTCTAGTTTGGTTCCCTAGAGCCACCAAGTGAACCAAAAGGTCAAACCCTAGGGGTGCATGAATTAATATTTAAATATAACTATTACATTTAAACCCGGGCTCCATTACAAACGGGTCTTCACGCGCTCCTTGCTCCTTGATCTCTAATTCTTTAAAATAATTCTAACTATTCCTATTACAAAACTATTTAAAATAAATAGAAACCTTGATCAGCAGTCAAGGGGAAGTACATAGGAGGGAGATAGAATTTACATTAAGAAAAATTAGAGAAGACGAGGTACGCAGACCCCATTTTAATAAAACACATACATTCATGCATCCAACTAAAATAAAATCCAATCACATTGGTCAATAGTCCATAATCAATCCCATTTATTATTATACACATCACCATATGCATCAATAAATAACATTCATCTCATGAATAATAAACATTTAATATATATATTGATATCATTTAATGGGCAAATTTAGTTAGTATAAAATCTATTTTTGAATCAAAATAAACTCCTTTATTTTAATCCAAATTTAAATCAAAATAAAATTATTTTATTTTAATTTATCCAATTTTGAATAAAATAAACTATTTTATTTTAATCAAAATCTTTAATCAAAATAAACTCCTTTATTTTAATTAATTATGGAATCCTATTCCAAGTAAAAAAAAATAACTCCTTTATCAAAGGAAACACGGATTATTTTCCTATTCACAAATAAACTCCTTTATTTTGAATAATATGAAATCTTATTTCATATCTAAATAAACTCCTTTATTTAAGGAAATTAGGATTCTCTTTCCTATTCATAAATAAACTCTTTTATTTTGAATAATATAAAATCCAATTTCAACTCTAATTAGTTATCATGGAATCCAATTCCAACTCTAATTAGTTAGCATGAAATTTAATTTTAAAATTAAAATAAATATTATATTTTAATATTAAAATAAACCTTTTATTTTAATATTAAAATAACCTTTTTATTTTAATTATAAAATTATTAAAAATATTAATTATAAAATAATTAAAATTATTATTATATATTAATAATAATATCCGTTCGGCTTGCTTGGAGTGAAACATGGCAGGATAAACTTTTGAATTTTTTTTTTTTAAATTTTATACAACAAAATTATGCCCAATTAAATTGTTCTAAACACATATCAATATACATATCAAATTATAACAATTAATAATTTACATAAAGGTTTGGCTCTGATGCCACTGTTAGGTTTGTAATATTCATGAACGCAATCAAATTGCACAAAATTAGCGGAAGCGTGTAAAAATCAGAGTTTAAAAAAATTTACAAACCATAAACCCGGATCACCCTTTATGCACAATTATTAATTAAACGAAAAGATAAAGAATAAAATCATACCCTTGAAGATCGAGCTTCCTCAGGTACAAGTTCACCTCCAAATCCTTTCGCGTTCAACTTGAATCCACCGGGTTTGGTTCCTTCCTTTGATCAACGTTAGCCACCCAAGTGTTTGGCCTCTAGAGGTGATCCACCAAGGAAGAACAAAATTCAAGAAGATGGGTATTTGGCTCAAATCCTAGTTTTCTATCTCTATAGAAAAAGGGGCGTACTCTCCAACCATTGGAATAATGTATTCTCCAACAATTGGAATCACGTATATGTGATATCTGATATAAGACTCCTCTTATAAAGATATCAAGTAACCCTATTAAAAATAAGGTATTATTTATTTAATTAAACTCTTTTAATTAAATGGGCTCCCTAATCTTATTAGGGATAATTAATTAAACTTCTTTAACTAATTTTCCCTCCTAATCCTATTAGGAATAAATGAGAGTACTTTTATTAATTAATTCTCAAACTCCTTTAGGAATTAAATAATAATAATAGTAATAATAATAATAAGACTCCTCTTATTAATTTATATTTAATATTTTTAAAATATTAAATAAAAAATATTAAGCTATTTAATTTATTCTATCACCATAGATTAAATTAAATATACTTAACTTATTATTACGATTATGCCATTAACTTCTTAAATAATTATTCTTCCTTTTATGGTGTGACCCTTTAGGTTCTCCATATTAAACCGGTTGTGAATAAATCAATTAGAACAATTCTAATCTTATTTAAATAAATAAATTAATCTAATAATTTATTTAAATAAATAATATTTATTCTACAATAGGGATAAGCCTCCCTAGCGATCAACGACTTTCCAGATAATATAGATTTCAACATTAATCATAAAAGAACCTTTGAGTAAATAGTTACCGTAAAATTCAATCCTTCCACCATACAATGTCCCAATTAAATATAAGACATAGAATTTCTGTCAAGTCTTATTTTATTTAATTATATGTATTTCGACTCTTAAATGCACAACCCCAAATAATGCAAATTAGAAACACCTTTCTAATTTCATTCTGCCTTGGCCAAGGACTACTGGGTTGTCATTTATCGAATCACATAGGACATTTCTCTTCTTCTACTAGAAGTGGTAGATTCTTTATTGATCATACATTATCTCCATGTACAACTTATTATACCCAAGCATATCCTTTGATATACCCTAAGGGTCTTAAGGAATAAGTCAAAGTATAACTCGTCATACACAAGATACTATGATGATCTCAAGTCCAAGGATTACTTGTACTACTATCACTACAGGAATTCCTATTGACAGACAAGTAAAACTCCATTAGGTATTCCTTAACGAGTCACGTTCAGTGAACTTATTCTCTAATAAGCACCTACATACTTGCTTTAGTGTCTCCACACAAATGATCATGAGATCAATCATCCTCATCAAATGAGCTAGCAATGTATGTACCAATCTATCCGGATTCACTAATCCCCAATTTAGTAATCCAACGATTGGGAACTATTTTAGTTTTAAGCTTTCTAAGAATTTAGATCTCATTAGAATGATCATCATCATTATTCTAAAAGCATTGCTTAAAACTATGGGTTTATCACATATTATAAAACAGCATCATGTAGATAATTAAAAGCCTTTAATAAATTAATACTTTTTATTAATAAATGAATAAGATTGTTATAAAGTAAATGCTTTATCATCAAACATGATTGGCTTGTGTGCATATTACTTTCAGGTATTCCGTTCTGCACAGCTTGATCATCCATATTCACAAGTTTCTGTATCAATCTGGTTGTCCTCCAGCTTTGTTGACATGTTCTTCTATCCTTTGGTTTCGTTTTCGTCTTGACGGTATTTTCATAAATTATTCTTACATTCTAAGCCTTATCGTAAACGCTTAACATATCACACAAAATTTTCTACTCAAATAATCATGTATTCAAAATATTAGATTTTTAAAAACTCGGTCTACTGTAATAATCAGTGACCAAATAAATATCTACTATCTTTATACCAACTTATTCCATTAATCCAACATAGACTCATATTCATAACACTTGACATACCATAGCACATTGTGCTTTAAACATTCGCTATCCCTTCGTGACTCAAAAGTCAGGATTTACAACCCTGACCAATCACAAAAGTTAAGAAAATATTTCATTACACAAACATACTTATCACATATACCCACAGAATCATACATATTCAGCTAATACCAATACTACCTATTTCTTTTGCCTTCAATAAAGATTAACGATTTAGTATCTTATCTATTCCCATCATCCACAATAATCCATTCACAATTAACTATACCCAGTTCGTGAAACCACACTTATGAGTCCATAAACTTGTCACAGTTATATGAGTTTACGAACTTATCCTAGTCAGACCTTTGGTGTCCATTCGCTGAGGGATTCATAAACATTTCATATAACTATGAGTCAAGAATGTCACATAAGTATGAGTTTTAAGAACTCGTACTTAACCCTATGTTCTCTACCTATGACCTATCTATTTTTTATACACATGAGAAAGGAATCACCCTCTTAACATGCATATAGAAAATAGCGCGACACAAACATTTCAATGATTATCAATGTCAGATACTAAGTAGTTTTTACACCAAGTACAATTCCCCGCCCATACAAGGAATCATACAACTCAGCTGCCGACATGAGTCCTCATTGAAATCCCCACCTAATCTTAACCCCCTTTTTCCATTCGAATTTCATTTAATCCGTATTCATAACCCTTTCTTGAATCTGTATCATTCACACATCAATCATGCTTTAAACTTTTCAATCCTAAGATTGATTCTTTCTGGCTGTCATTATTTTATCAGATCACGGGGTGATCTCATCGTAAATATTATGATTCAATTCTATGTCTTAATTGTTTTTGTTTTACGATCTCCTTTCCATGCACTTTCAGTCTTTTAGACTCGATCTATTCATCATTACTGTTCAACTTTATTATCAGAGTTAGGAAACTCTGTGGCTTAACAACTCACCAAGATTCATCTTTGAATCATAACAACCAACTAACTCTATATGAGTTATTTGTATTTTCAACGTTTCCCTCTGTTCTAAGGTTATAGCCTAAGGTCTAACCCACCTAAGGTTTCTAACCCTATAGCTCTGATACCATGATGTGAAGTCCACGAACCCGGATACTTGAAATCCGAACTCGGTACTTCACGATACCATTTCTATGAGCGGAAATATTACTAATAGTAATAACACTAATATATATTATAAACTTATCTTACCTTTATCAGAGTTTAATCCCAAGTACGCAACCTTTACTATAAGACACCGTAAACCTAATCTGTTTGTTCTCCTTTTCACTTGTTCTTGATCGATCCTTCTGATTGTTCACACTTATCTGAAAACATTTAAATTAAGCAAGGATGATCATTTGAGTGCCCAGCAAGTATTATATATATATATATATATATAAGCTAAAAAAGTTTAAATGTTTTCTTTATAATATCCATTTACAACAAGTCAATAGTTGTGAAGTATTCTGAACCGATATTAATAACATAAAAACCCTCTTTCAAATTTTTGAAACTACATATTGGCTATAAATAGAGTTTAAGTGACATTCTATGAACATTTTTTTTATGTTCGAAAAGGTTTAGCAGAACTTCATCTGCAAACCGTCATAACTTACGGACACGGGGGTGATCATCCCGTTGTGCCCTGTATTGATCAATACTACATTACAAGAATGATGTTATCATTTACTTGGTCCGCCTTGGGCGCATAAAAGTTTTCCCGTGAACGGGAAGTTCATATTTGTCAGGTTTCCAGACAAAAGGTTTTATTTTATCCAACAATAATCTATAATTCAACATATATGTATAACAAAAGTGTATCAACATGTAATTAAATACAATGATTATCCAAGTGGGGACACTTGTATAATCATTTCTAGAAATTAACGAACAGAATATATATCCGAATTATCATATACTAACATGTTGATAATCAAAGGGTGTATATAATATAGGTTTAACCATCTGTACATTAATAATAATAATTCCGAACTTCTCACTTCTGTCCATTGCATAAAGAAAATGCAAAGTTAGGATACTTGCCTGATGCGCTGCTTACAATTCTCAACTTAGTTCTATCTTTCTATCACGACCTATCATTAATCAAATCAATCGTTCGATTAGAACAATATACCATAACACATAGTACTGCATTTCGCAGTCAGCACATAACCTAATCATCTTATCACACATGTTCAACAGTCATGGCATCACAAACTAACATCAACACATTCCTAATCACATTGTCACATAACCTTAATAACCATTGAATCACAATTAAACAGTTAACTAATCACATTATCTAAGTCAAGATCAATTTCTGAACCATGTCGGTCTACCAACATCTTTATCGGGTAATTATTGAGTCTAAGACTCTATTCTGTATCTCAATATCCAAATAAATAACTTAAACAACAATCGTATTATTTTTCATGACCTTATAATAGTTATAAAATAATTATTACCATTTACCATAATTTTTGAAATATCAGAATCATTATTAAATGATTTAAATATCAAACAATTCTATTATCATTAATATTTAATTAATATTAAACTATTAATGAAACCATTGCCAAAATATTAAATTTATTTATAATAACTCAAAATATTTTTAAAGTACTTATATTACCTTTAAATGATTTTTAAAACATCTAAAATCATTATTAAATAATTACCATTAATATTTAAATATTAATGAACTATTATCTAAATATTAAAAGTCATTAATTATAACTTAAAATATTTTTAATTCATTTATATCCCTTTTAAATGATTTTTTTAAATAAATAAAACCATTTTTAAACTATTTATTTAATATAATTATTAAATAAACTTAATATCATTAATATATCATTTATATTAAATTATTAATGAAATTATTCTTTAAATATTAAAAGTTATAGTTTATAACTTAAAATATCTTTAAACACTTTATTTTCATTTAAAATGATTTTTAAAATAATAAAATCATTTTTAAACTAAATTATTTAATAATTAAATATCTTTAATATCATTAATTAATTAATTTAACCTTTAAATATTAAAATTTATATTTTATAACTTCAAATATTTTTAAATACCTTATTATTATTTAAAATGATTTTTAATATAATAAAATTATTTTAAATTGATTTATTTAATTCATTTAATAAATAACTTAACTATCATTAATATTAATTTATTAATGAAAATTATCACAAAATATTAAAAGTTATCAAAAAATAACTCAAAATTATTTTCTAACACAATAATATAATATTTCATGATTTTCATGAATTAAAACTATTTTTAAATAATTTATCTAATATTTTAATTAAATAAATAAATACCATTTACATTCCAAAAATATTAAATATTTTCAAAATATATCCAAAATAATTAAAATATAATTTTCGGACATTAAAATAATTTTTAAGAATTTATTATGTATTTTTTAATAATTAAAAACCATTTTCATCAATTTTTTTATTAATTTCCGGAAATTATAAATAAAACTGTCGCTAAAGGGCTATAGCGACACTTTCTGTCGCTATAGGTGTTCTTGATCAAGCCCAGAACTTCAAGACAGTGATCGTGTGTGCTACTTTGACCATGTGTAAATCAGTGTGTGTTATGAATCTAGACTTGTTTTTGGTCAGATCTGATAGAGGAAATGCAAGACTACAATATCCAGCAAGAAAAATAATCATAACACATAACATCAAGAAGATCTGAGCCCTCAAAGAAGCTGTCAGACATGTTCTTCATTTTCTGGGTTACCCAGAAATGAAGAACAGTTCATCCATCCACGTTTGGGCTTCCACAACTTGCAATCAGTGCACTGTTTTTGTGATCTATGACTTCTAAGTTCTAGCCCTCATGTAACACTAGAAATATATCAGAAAACATAATCATAACAACAACACAATGAGCAGAAAAGATCCGGTCAAACCATGTCAGTCGGCTTCGCATAAAAATTTTTGGGAATTTTCCCAGAAATGCTAACTATGATCAAACATGTAAGTTTGATCATTAATTAAACTTCATACGTTTACGATATTAAAGATCTTAACACCTGGATCTATAGTCCACCTACCCAGCTACAAAATTAACCAAACAACAACAACAAAACATCAAAAAAACCTGTCAGATATAAAGCTCACAAAACATTGGCAGAGGCTGTTCATGCTGTTCTTCGTTGCCCAGATTTTGACCGGTCATGCCCGGTCAACGGGTTTTTACCGACCATATCTAGCAATCTAGACATTCAATGACTCTGATTCTTTTTGCATCATAAAGAGCACATTACAGACTACATATAACAACTTCAATACAACACAAATCATAAACGACCAAAGATTAAAATGGAATGACATTAGGCTGTCAGACCTCAAGAACAAAATTTCCAGATTTCATAGATCTTCAAATCTGAGCTTCTAGATGTTATGGATCTATCATCTAGCAACCCAGATCATCACTAGACACTAAAATCAACATGTTTTAACACTTAAACACAACATCTAACAGAAGATCAAGGGTCAAAATTTTGGTTAGGGTTTTTACCTGTAAATGAAAAATTCTTGATTCTTTGTTTCTGATTTGGTTATGGTGTTAGCGGGGCTCTGTGTAGGACTGATTTATGAAGGAAATTTCGTGAGTTAGAGAGAGAGAGGGTCTTAAGGAAGTGGATGTTGATCAAATGTGATAAAAAGGAGCACTTTCTCTCTCTTGATCTATTTATAGACACACAAGATGCATGAATGAGATGTCTTGAAGTTGTGTGCTGTCCATAATGAGTCACAAGAGTTGGTACAAGTTGGCCAACAACTCTCATTTTGTAAAGATTTACAAGCAAGCTCAAATAATGTATAAAAGGGTATTTTGGTCACTTGATAAATTAATTTAATGGCATAATTGTAATCTTGTCAAACACTTAGGATTAGGTTTTGATTTATGGTTTAGGGTTTGAGCCAATTTAGCAAAATTCTAGAATTTCCATTTTTAGGGTTTGCACAAAAATTAAATAACTTTTCGTTTCTAAAATTTTGAAAAATAAATTTGTTAATCAAATTAAGTTTGTAATTATCTTATACATGGATATTAGGGTTTATTACCCTTAATCACAATTAACTTTGCTAATAAAGCAATTAGGGTTTATCATACCAAAAATTAGGGTTTCCATAATATAATTAGGGTTTTCTAGGAAATAAATTAGGCTTCTAGTTTTTAGGGTTTTAATTTACTAATTAGGTTGACCTTAATTAGTAATTAAAGTCTATTACACGTGTCATTAATCACAGTAACACAATTCTTGACAGATCAAACCTCCGGTTTAGGTTTCTGGATTAGGTTTTCATTCATAGTTAGGGTTTTCTAATATCTAGAAAATACAAATATAAACTAGGGTTTTAATATTTACAATTAGGGTTTCCTAATTAGCATATCATGAAGTAGCACATAACATATATCACATAACATAGTTATATAATAGCCTTAAACTCACAATTGAGTTTCAAAATTAGGGTTTTCCCACAGTAAAACTAGGGTTTTCAAATACTGCACCATTATACATCATAATTAACCAAACATTAACAACACGTACATACAGTACATATATATAGCACTGAAAAATCAACATATTATAATATTATAATATTATTATCATTATTACTTATTCCAGAACTATAAATAGGGTTTTTAAAAATATTATTAGGGTTTGGTCGTAATATAACAAAACTGTTTCACACATTAACATTACACACATAACCATATATATCTATAACACTGACAAATAACAATATAATATTATTATTCTCATTCCTTAATCAAAACACGAAATTAGGGTTTGGATTCCATATCTGATTTATCTTGCATAAATAACATTCTTAATTAAGTTAAAATATTTAATTTAACATCCTGAACAAATTCATATAATGAAATAATCATTATAATTATTCTAAAATCATTTCATATATTATTTAAATAATATAAGATTATATTTTCATAGAAAATTATTAATAAAAACATTTCTATCTTAAAATTAATTATTATAAGAATATACTTTATAATAATCAATAATTCTAAAATAATTTTACTTGTAAATATTCATGTAATATATATTTTTTTTATCACATAAATACATATACACAATATCTTGTACAAATCCTCATCTTTTATATAAAAAAAAATTTATACACAAAATTTCTTATTTATTTATATAGAAAATATCGGGTTGTCACAGAAAACCTACATCGATAGGTCTGTCTCTATAGGGCTCTTTAGTGACATTTTATTTATGAAAATTAATTATTTTATTTAATAAATAGATAAAAATAGTTTTAAATTATTAAAATTACATAATTATATGCTGTATAGACTAATAGGACTGCTCGATAGTTATCCGACTGAGCAGTCAGAATGTCAGAATTGTGCCGGATTCAATTCAGACCGTAATAGTTTGACTTGATACTAAGTCTTATATGCTGTATAGACTAATAGGATTATGTGGTAATATGTTTAGGTTATTTTATATTGTGATGATATTATTCTAACTTGAGAAATCGATATGATTAATATTAGGTCTTCGAATAAATCTAAGTTATGTTTCGTAATGGTAATCAACAAATCAGGCAAGTTTTCCTATACTAACTTATTGTGAAAGTTTTTCTTGAACTATTCTTTGAACTTGTGATTAATCGTTGTTGATTAAATTGATGTCTATGAATTGTTGAATCGTACTTTGTGCTTATTGCATGTGTTCATCAGGTATGAAAGGCTGATCACCTTTATTACCATTCGGTCTAGATATAATTGATATGTTCATGTTTAATGTTTTTTCAGCTATGAAAATTTATCCACGCTAGTTCACAATTATATTGTTGAATGTTAGCCAGCTATTATTCTAAATCTTTCTATCATGATATATCCTTAATATTTTGAACTTGAACTTGTTGGGCAAACTTGTTGTTCACCCTTGCTATATCATGATAAACATTGTAGATTAAGGCGAATATGTCGGATACAAGGAAAATTCAAAGCCCAATCTAGCTTGGGAATATGTGTGCAACTAGATTTGTAACAATATTGTATTATTATAATATTGTATGTTATATACGATATTGATTCAGGATTTAAGTAAGGTTCTCGACCTTGGGGATAGTATGTAATGTTTAATGTATAAACAATTTATTTTTATATCTTCCGCAATAGTTAGAATTAGTGTACCAGATTCGTGGTGATTTAGGAACAAAATTTGGGGGCGCTACAATTGGTATCAAAGCTGTTGGTTATAAACCTAGGGTATAGTTACCTTAGAATAATAACCGCAGTGGTTAGGATAAGATCTAACCCACATAGAGTTAGTGTGTCGGGAAGATTCAAAGACGAATCTCGGTAAGTTATAAAGATACGGAGTTCCCTAACTCTAATAATAAAGGTTAACATTAGTAGAGAATAGAAAGAGTTTAAAAGACTAAAAGTACTAGGATAGGAGATCGTAAAACAAAACGATCATAGCATAGAAATATATCGTAATATATACGATAAGATCACTCCGTGATCGGATAAGGTTATAGTAGTGAGAATGATCAAGAGAATGATTGAAAAGTTTACGGAAAGAATGTCCTGTCAGTTGTACTATGAATTACTAGAGATTCAGAAAAGGACTATGAATACGAGTTTAATGAAAATTCATATTGAGAAGGGAGTTAAGATTAAGTGGGGATTTCAATTGCGGACTTATGTCAACAATTGAGTTTGGTGTAACAACCACTTAGTTTCTTACACTGATAATCATTGAAATGTCGGTGTCACGCTATTTGCTATATACTTATTGAGAAGGAGATTCTTTTCTCATGTATATAACTGATAGGTATGTTATAGTTAGGTTAAGTACGAGTTCTTAAAATACATACTTATGGTACATTCATGACTCATGATTATATGAAATGTTTATGCACCCCTCAGAGAATGGATGCCAAAGGTCTGACTAGGACAAGTTCTTAAACTCATATGATTGTGGAAAGTTCCTGAACTCATAAGTGTGGTAAGTTCGACGAACTGGGTATAGACATGTGTGATTGGAGTATTGAGAATTGTAGGAATAGATAGGTTACTAAGTAATTGATCATTAGTGGAGACATAGGTTTTTCCAAATCTCCTAGCTATGCTAGACTTCAAAATTTTAACATCAAGCTAAATAAGCACTATGTTCTTTTGAAAATAAAATTCTTATTCTCAATTTCTGGTGACCATTGTGTATGTGTGGACTTCGAACCACCTACACATTGTTACCTGTTGAGATGATAAAACTAAATTACAACGGTTTTGAATGGTTTAAAGTATAGTCTATGCTACTTGTTTCAGCTAGACGATAAGGATTTGAAATATCGAAATATATTTATTTCTCACTTATGTACCATGTAACCTGGTGCAGAGAGGATAAAAATTTGATGGAGTTGAAAATGCATGGATACTTAGTGTTGAATTTGATCTAAAATCGTTGTTCCACTATTATATGATGTGTTATGACAAAGTCACTCGATGACGGCATCCTCAAACGGGCTGTTAATACAGTACGACATCATGACGTCATTTTCAAACTATTTTTTTGAAATTTTAATTTGCCAATGGTGTTTGGCTATACCTAAATATTTCGATTGAATTGAATTATTGATATAACTATTTGATTAAGCTAGACCAACGTTTATAAAATCCTAAGCGTTCTTTGAAAATTTTCCCGAACCAAATTATTTTGGTGAGGAATCCGATAAAGACTGAGGTACGAAATTTTGTGCGCCTAAGGTGGATAATAGGAATGGTGAAAACTTGTTTCGACCAGTAGTACATGGAGAGTACATGGCATACCGGGCTAATTACCCACTATGTCTGTAAGTTATGACGGTTTGCGGATGAATTTCCATAAAACCTTTTTGAAAATGAAAGCTTATGGTCTATATGACTCCTCGGCATGATTTGAATAATTTAACTCTTGTGAGTGATGTTTTGGGTAGCATGTGGTGATGAGTATGAAAGGTGTAAGGTGTAAGGTGTAAGGTGTAAGGTAAATTTTGAGGACGAAATTTTTAGAAGAAGGGGTGAATGTAATAACTCGAGAATTTAGATATTTATTAAAATCTTAAGATTTAATTAAGGTTAAATATTAAACCTAGACAGAAAATAAGTGTATGTATTTGACATTTTTTGAAATGAATTTTGTGAATTTAAAAAACTTTTGGTTAAGCTTTACAGTGTTAAGGGTATAAGTGTATATGTTCTGTGTGTATGGTCATATGTTTGTATAGTATGTGGTTAAGAGTCAAGGGTTGAGCAGATAAACTATATCAGTCATAAACCTTAATAATATATTAAGAACATCGACGTCCAGTTAGAAAACCCAAACTATTGTTAAGAAACCCTATTACCGGTTCTGGAAACACTAGTTTTATTTTCAAGAATCCAAAACCCTAATTCGGAATATTAAAACCCTAATTGGAAAGTTTGAAAATAAGTATAAGGTTTTTATGTTATTAATTTTATATTTAATTAGTGATAGCCCTAATTGAATTATTAGAAAACCCTAATTTTTCATCTAGAAACCCCAATGTACAATTATAGAACCTAATTGCTAAATTAGCAATTTCAATTAAGGAAATATTTACCCTAATTAGCAAGCTCAAACTTGATTATTAAACTCTAATGTAATTAGGAAACCCTAATTATATTTTTCAAATCTTAATTTTCTATTTTTAGAACTTAATTAGAAAAGCCTAGGAAATTAATTTGTGTAACCTTAGGGTTAAACCCTAAGGGTCAAAATTTAAGGGTTGTGACAAGTTACCTTTATGCCATTTACTTTACAAGCCGAATGTCCAAACTACCCTTTTGAATATTTTAATAAGTTGGAGTGTAGTTCTAGCCCTAGAAAGTGGTTGGTGACCAACCCTAGCTAGCCATGTGGTCTAGTAATCACCTTTAATCAGCCAACTTACTAGATTAAATACATTGCATCATGGATTAAAGCATACAAGTATAGAAAAGTTACACACTTTATTTTTCAACCTAGCCAAGTCTTCTCTCTCTCTCCCATCCGAAATTTTAGAGTGAGAGTGAGTGATAAGTTAAGCCAAGATCATGTGTTAGCTTGTCAAGATCAAACATGAAATTCAGAATCAAGATCAAGCCCAAAAAGGAGGTATAAACGCTAAATTTGAAAATCTATGTATTTAATATTAGGTGTTGTTAATGATTAGTTAGATATGTGTTAGAAGGTGTCATTTAGTGATCTGGGATGTTAGATCCCAGATCCATAACATATAGATGATTGAAATTGAATATTTCAAAAATCTAGAAAAAGTTTAAAAAGTTGTCTGACAGCCTAATATTAGGGCTTCTAGATCCGTGTATGTTAATTTTTTTTGTTGTTTTTTAAGTTATAGACTTGTAGTATGATGTAAGGGCTTTGATCTGGAACTTGAATCAAGCGCAGATCATGTCTAGATCTCGAGTTATAAGTGGTAAAACCTAGTTGACCGATCACGAATCTTGCAGGCTTCGGATCTTGTAGGTCTTAATTAGTTTGGCCAAGTTAGTGTTTGATTTGTGTAGACTGACATGAGTACTACTTATACATGCCTCTAGATTACCCAAATATATCACATAATCTAATTTAATGATGGTCAAACTTGGGTTGACCAAACTACTCAAGAACATTTATGGGAAACCAAGAAATGTTCAAGAACAGTTTTCTGGACTACTTTGACCTGCCTAGATCTTAAGTATGTTATGTTGATGTAATGCTATGTAATGGTTCCACGACATGAGGACTATACATTTGGACCTTAAGAACCACATTTTAGTGACCAGAACACCACAAAAAGTGAACCACAAAGTGGACCCTCGACACTGCTAGAACACGTCTGACATGATTTTGTGAGGCTTATAACTCACTGATATGATGTATGTTAGCCATGAAATTGATTTAGGGTTGTAGTACTACATTAGTACTACAACATTAACACAAATACAAACTCAGAATCCTTATGATATAAAATCTACGATTGGTCAAAGTAGGCAGCCTGATAATGAATTTGAAGTTCTGGGTTTTGATGATGAACACCTATAACGATGGGTCTGTCGCTATAGAGCACTTTAGAGACATTTTATTTTTGAAAATTAATTATATTATTAATAAATAGATAAAAATATTTTTTAATTATTAAAATTACATAATAAATTCCTATAAATTATTTTAAAGCCTGAAAATTAGTTTTTAATTATTTTGAATATATTTCATAAATATTTAATATTTTTAGAATAATAATGGTATTTAATTTATTTAATTATAATATTAAATAAATTAGTTAAAAATGATTTTAATACATGAAAAATTATATTATGATATAAGAAAATATTTTAAGTTATTTTTAGTGACTTTTAATATTTGTGAGGAATTTCATTAATAAATTAATATTAATGGTAATTAATTTATTTACTATGTGTATTAAATAAATTATAGAAAAATAGAATTAATGATTTAAAAATCATATAAAAATGATTTAAGTGTTATAAAATTATTTTAAGTTATAAAATATAACTTTTGATATTTTGTCATGAAATAGATTAATATTTAATATTAATGGCAATTATTGAATAATGGATTTAAAGGTTTAAAAATCATATAAATATGATTTTAAGGTATTAAAAATACTTTGATATATTATAAATATATTATAATATTATGTTATGATTTTCATTAATATTTGGTATTAAATAAATATTAACGATAAATGAATTAAGTGGTATTTAAATTATATAAATATGATATTAATGATTGAAAAATCATAATAAATGTTAATAATTACTTGAAAATTATTATGAGACTATGAAATTTATTTTGACTGAATAATTAATTGTCTAAGTTAATTGTGTTGCGTTTAGACTGAGTCTTATGGATATTAGGCTCGATAGTTATCCGACTGAGCCGTCAGAATATCAAAATTGTGTCGGATTCAATTCATACTGCAATAGTTTGACTTGATACTAAGTCTTATATGCTGTATAGACTAATAGGATTATATGTAATGTGTTTAGGTTATTTTATATTGTGATGATATTATTCTAACTTGGGAAATCGATATGATTAATATTAGGTCTTCGGAAAAAGCTAAGTTATGTTTCGTAATGGTAATCAACCGATCAATCAAGTTTTCTTATACCAACTTATTGTGAAAGTTTTTCTTGAACTGTTCTTTGAACTTGTGATTAATCGTTGTTGATTACATCATGTCTATGAATCGTTTAATCACACTTTGTGCTTATTGCATGTGTTCATCAGGTATGAAAGGCTGATCGATCACCTTCTTTACCTTTCGGTCCAGATATAATTGATATGTTCATGTTTAATGTTTATTTAGCTATAAAAAGTTATCTATGCTAGTTCACAATTATATTGTTGAATGTTAGCCAGCTGTTATTCAAAATCTTTTCATCATGATATATCCTTAATTTATTGAACTTAAACTTACTGGGAAAACTTATTGCTCACCCTTGCTATATCATGATAAACATTGCAGATTAAGGAGAATATGTCGGATACAAGGAAAAGTCAAAGCCCAGTCTAGCTTGGGAATATGTGTGCAGCTAGCTTTGTAACAGTATTGTATTATTATAACATTATATGTTAGATACGATATTGATTCAGGTTTTAAGTAAGTTTCTCGACCTTGGGGATAATGTGTAATGTTTAATGTATAGAAAATTTATGTTTATATCTTTCGCAATAGTTAGAACTAGTGTACCAGATTCATTGAGATTTAAAAATAGAATTTGGGGGCGCTACACGGACCACAAGAGTCTGAAATATATCTTCGCACAAAAGGATTTGAACATGCATCAGAGAAGGTGGTTAGAATTATTCAAGGATTATGACTACGATATTCTTTATCACCGGGGAAAGGCAAACGTAGTAGCCGATGCGCTAAGCAGAAAAGGAGGGAGAGGTTCTTTCTACTGATAACTCAGGAGGAGTTAATAAGGGAAATGAAGAAATTAGAAATAGAGGTAAAGGGACCGGGGAGGTCTGAAGAAAAATTATTTGCAGTGGAAGCTCGTCCAACCTTGTTGGACAGAGTAACGGAATCACAAGAGAAGGATGAAGAGTGCGAGAAAATCTGGAAGAGGATCACAGAAAATGAAGAAGAGAGATTCAAATTGGATAAAGACGGTATTTTGAGATTCGAAGAGAAAGTGTTATTGCCAGCGGTAACTGAGTTGAGGGAAAAATATTTGCACGAGGCACACAATACGACGTATTCCGTTCATCTAGGAGGCACAAAGATGTACCGAGATTTGAGGCAACATTTTTGGTGGCCCAATTTGAAACGAGAAGTCGCGGAGTGCGTCAGTAGATGTCTTACTTGCCAACGGGTCAATGCAGAGCACTAGATGTCGAGTGGTCTATTTCAACCATTGGAAATACGAGATTGGAAATGGGAGCACATTACGATGGACTTCGTGGTAGGACTTCCAGTCACGCAGAAAGGTTTTGATCTCATTTGGGTTATCGTAGATCGACTAACAAAGACAACTCATTTTATACCGATCAAGATCCAATATAATTTGAATTAGTTAGCGCGCCTGTACATAAAGGAAATTATTTCATGACATGGAGTACCGGTGTCAATTGTCTATGATCAAGATCCACGCTTCACGTCAAAATTCTAGAAAAGCTCGCAAGAAAAGATGGGAACACAATTGAGGTTGAATACTGCTTATCATCCGCAGACAGACGGAAAAAGTGAGCGAACGATACAAACGCTGGAGGACATGCTTAGAACTTGTGTGATGGACTTCAAGGGAAATTGGGACGATCACCTACCGTTAGTGGAATTTATATATAACAATAGTTACCATACGAGTATCGGCATGCCACCGTACAAAGCTCTTTACGTGAGAAAATGTCGAACGCAGTTATGTTGGGACGAAGTTGGAGAATGACGAATGTTGGGACTAGAGTTAGTGCAACAAACCACAGACGTGGTGACAGTGATAAGAGTCAGACTGGTAGCAGCTCAAGATCGCCAGAAAAAGTACGCAAATTTGCATCGGTAAGGTCGAGACTTTAAAATCAAAAGTTTTGTTTTCGTGAATGTATCTCCTGGAAAGGAAAAATACGATTCGGCAAGAAGGGAAAATCTAGTCTGAGGTTCATATGACCATTTGAAAAATTGAAGCGAGTGTGCAAACTGGCATACAAAGTTGCATTACCACCTGAGTTGTAGCACATCCACAACTTGTTTCACATCTCCGTGTTGCGTCCGTACAAGCCTGACTACAAACACGTGATTTTCTACGAGCCCATTCAAGTGTAGAAGAATCTGGCATATGAATAAATTCATGTCCAGATATTAAATAGGAAAGAGCAGACATTAAGAAATAAAGTTATATCTTCTATAAGAGTACTTTGGTGAAAACATGACGCCGAGGAGTACACGTGGGAATTAGAAGATAGGATGGTGAAGGACTATCCACATCTATTTGTGTAACCTTGTACCAATTCTGAGATAGAAATTTTTATAAGGGGGATGATGTAATACCCATGAATTTTAATAAATAATATTAATACTGAGAATAATAATTGTTTGAATATTTATTTGAATATAAATATATATATATATTTGTGGCATGAGTTTGTGATCAGTCATTTAATTAAATAAGCCTATGATAATTGAGTAATATGGTAGAATTGATGTAAATCTTAATTCAAAGCTTAAGAGAATTGCCTAGTATGGCATAAAGCAAGACTAAGAGATTCATTAAGTAAATTAATGAAGGAATGAGTTAATAATGAGATTAAGTAGTATTATATTAACTACTGTGATAAACTAATCTCTGTTAATTAATTGCTATGTGCAATGACATATAATGTGTAGCCTTTTATACTAACGTTTCTTTATGCATTAGATAATATGAGGTGTGACATTAATATATGAATGGGAGCATATGATATAAAATGAATGAAATTATATAATTCACTAAATTGCATAAAGTAGCTCATGTGACGATATGATGGTTGTTGGGGAAATTAAATGAGTATTTTAATGGGAGAAAATGAATTTAAGTAAATAAATATTTATTATAACATTTATGTGTAATTAAATAATAAAGTTTTAAGGAAATAATGAATTATTAGTAACCAAATAAATTGTGTACATACATCTTATACATATTAACTGGACTAGACTAATGTACATGAATTATATGATAGGGGTACATATAATCCCTAACTTTTCATTTTGTAATAGCATTTAGTTATCAAATGTGGAATTATAAGCCAAAAAGGAAATAAACCTAAGTGTATTAATAACCATTTTGTTACTACAAATCAGAACAAGTTTCATGTCCCATATTAAGTGACCAAACAATACTCAACAATAGCCTAATCTCCATTTGTGTGAACTCAAGCCTGCTAGATAGTTGTGATGATAAGCTGAGAAATGAGGGAGGAGTTGGTGAAATCTTTTCACCAAACCCTTGGTTGAATTCATTAAGTAAAGACCCAAATTTTGGTAATGGTTTCCTTATAAATTTATACTATCATCTTCACAATTCTTGTAAGACCCTAACTTTTATGAATAAAGATTTAGTTTTCTCGAAAAATCATTTTGAATAATAAGGTGTGGATTTGATATAATATTATAGTTGTGGGTAATATTTATAAAGTTTTCAAAGTAAGCAAGTTGTCATAAAATATTCTATTGGTCGGGGAATATTCGTTTTATCAGGGAATATTCGTACAACGACACAATCATTAGTAGAACCCACAACAGAATTATTGTCAGAGTTAAAAAACGACAGAGTTAACTTTTTATAAAAATAATGGCAAAAGTTTTACCGGTAACTGTTAAAATACCCGGTGATAAAAGTACAGTAATACGCGTGGTTTCATAGTAGCACACAATATTGTACAATATCATAATTATTGATGCTTACGTGAGAAGTTACTCAATTTTATTTAATTATTATCACAGTAATTGTTGCATAGTATATCACGTTATTGATTCAATTATTGTCACAATATTGTATATTATTAAATCCATAATTGAGACGACAAAGTTATTCATATTATTATTTGTATTATTCATGACAATGTCTAGAAAGTTTTGTCGAGGAAAAGGGTTTGGTCACCTAATTGCGCGTCAATAAGGAGAAATCCTTATCGGAAAGCCCCCTCTTTCTTGGGAATGATCTGGTTGTTAATATTGTGAGTTATAAATGATGAATAAATATTATTAAAAATATATTTTGTGAAGCCAAGTGAATTGAGATAAATGGATGGGATTTTTATGAAGTATTTGTTTTAAAATTTGACTTATTTTATGAACCCCCACTTACCAATTTTTCAAAATCATCGGTAGAAAGTTATCTCAGTTTTGTGTTATTACTTATATATATATATATATATATATGTTACCTGCCATGTAGGGTAGGTAATATATATTATTTATATTTTATTGTTTGCAAATTACTGCATAGTGTTTGCATAGTAATGCATAGTGCAACATAGTAAAATGATTTTTTTTCAGCCGAACAAATTTGGCACCCTTGAACTTTTCTCATGTGTACTCCATGAATTTTTAATTCAAATAGTATCCTGCCATTCTCCTATAAATATGATGTTTAGTTTAGAATTAAAAATCACACCAGAATCAGAATATTCGTCTTCTATAATATTGAGCGTATTTCTTTAGAGTTTAAGAAAGTTTTGAGCGTAGAAAGCAGTAAAAGTTTTCTTTAAGAATATCTCCGCCCTACCAGTCAGAAATACTCTCATTTTAAGGTAATGTATAATATTTTTGTTCAATATTCGTAGGAAATAATATTTTCATTCATACTATGTAGTATTTAAGTAATATTATTTCGTTTCAGATTCTGAATTCTACACTCATTTTTGTTAAAGTATTGTTTCTATGCTCCTTGAAATTAGTAGAATATCATTGAAATTTGTGCTTCATCTAGTATCGTTTCACAATAATATTTTTCTGAACATTCTTTCTAATTTTTAATCTTTTCATGCCGATGTACTATTCACAGGGTACTATTCCCAAAGTACTATTCATGGGTACTATTCACCCAGGTACTATTCACTTGGGATACTATTCATGATAAAATATGATTTCTTTTCCATCCAAATTATTTTTGATGCAATATTATTCTTACATTTTACTCGACAAAGCAGTTATCATGTTGACAATTTGGATATTCTTGAACTCTGGATAAATTGAATTATAAATCTTTAAAATTTATCATTGGTTTCACTTAATTGAATTCTTATATCTTTGTCATCATCCTTATGCTTATATTATGATAAAAGTCATCTTTAGATCGTAGTGCATAGATGGACTATTGATCGATATGATTATGACTATGTATCGGTATAATCATGACCTATAATATTACAAATGATGTGATAAAAGTCCTCATTGGCCTGTAGTGCATTGATAGACAGTTGTTGGCATGATCATGACCACTGGTGATACTAACGAATATCCTTGGCCCGTAGTGCATGGATAATTCGTGGATGTGATAATAATGAATATCCTTGGCCCGTAGTGCATGGATAATTCATGGATGTGATACTAACGAATATCCTTGGCTCGTAGTGCATGAATACTTCGATGATGTGGATTATTTATTGAGCTTTGTTACATCGATAAAATATTGATGATGAACTTTTAGATTATAGAAGATAGTAGATATTATGCTCTAGTTGACTCTTCTAATGGATTGTTGTTCTGTTGCAGTTAAACTTGTTTGTCTATTGTATTCTAATAGTTTAATACTGTTGAAGGCTAATAATAATTTATTCTGCATTATCTTAGTCATAATATTCTTTACTGGGCTAGTAGAGCTCAACCTTTTCTTTCATTGTTCTCTTCAGGAAATTATAATATAGCTGGGACTAGCCGGGGAATGGAGTGATGGTCTGAGATGGTTGCTATAGTAGTCCTCACTATTCTATGAAATAGTGTGATAATAAATATAATGAGGACTCTATTTGAGTTTGGATATTTTCTACGGGATAATATTCGTGTTAAAACTCTCAGCTATGTTTTGTCATATTTTATACGATTGTTGTATAATTAAGTTTGTATTTGAATTATGTACCATGTATTTGGAGACCCAAAATGGGTTGAGTATACCTATTTTAGGGGCGTCACAATTCTTGTTGCTAATTTGTCCAATACGTTATATAGAAAGAGTGAGTGTTGTGAAATTGACGAGCAATCAGAGGTTGTGAGAGTAAAAGCTAGCAATTTAACCTCAAGAGGTAACATTACTGTTAAGCATGTTCTTGATTCTAAGATTTTGAAATTTTTGAATTTACATGAATTTCTTATTAATTAGTTTGGTAATTGTTATCCATATGTTATCTATGTTTATATGCATGTCTAGAAGCATTGTAGTTGGTCTGTGTTGAAGCTAGAAGGATTTAACAATGCTTGTGTTGAGGCTCTGCAGAAACAGAGTCATTTTTTTTTGCCTCTGACCGAAGTGGCGCGACTGTTAGGTTTTGTAATATTGATGAATGCAATCAAATTGCACAAAGTAAGCAGAAGAATGGAAAATCAGAGTTTTAAAATTTAGAGTTTTAAAATTTTACAAACCATATACCCCGATCATCCTTTTATGGACAATTATTAATTAAGCGAAAATATAAAGAACAAGAATTATGCCCTTGAAGATTTGAGCTTCCTCAGGTACAAATTCACCTCTAATCCTTTTCGCGTTCAACTTAAATCCACCGGGTTTGGTTCCTTTCTTTGATCAATGTTAGCCACCCAAGTGTTTGGCCTCTAGAGGTGATCCACCATGAAAGAAGAAAAATTCAAGAAGATGAGTGTTTGGCAAAACTCTAGTTTTTCTATCTCTCATAGAAAAAAGGTGTACTCTCTCAACTCTTGGAATTACATATTCACGTGTGTTATGAAAGCATCTACGCTCACCCATAATAAGACTCCTCTTATTTATAGATGTAGGCAACCCTCCTTAACAATTAAGGAATTAAGTTTTGTTTTAATTAATTAAACTTCTTTAATTAATTAGGATCCTAATCTTATTAGGAATAATTAGTTAACTCTTTAAATTAATTTGCCTCCTAATCTTATTAGGAATATATGAGAATAATTTTATTAATTAATTACCAAACTCCATTAAGAATTAAATAATAATAATAATAATAATAATAATAGTAATAATAATAATAATAATAATAATAATAATAATAATAATAATAATAAGATTTCTCTTATTAATTTATATTTAATATTTTCAAAATATTAAATAATAAATATTAAGCTATTTAATTTATTTTATCACCATAGATTAAATTAAATACGCTTAACTTATTATTATGATTATGCCATTTTCTTGTTAAATAAATATTTTTCCTTTTCCTGTGTGACCCTTTTAGGTCTTCCATATTAAATCGGTTGTGAATAAATCAATTAGAACAATTCTAATCTTATTTAAATAAATAAATTAAACTATTAATTTATTTAAATAATATTTATTCTAAAATAGGGATAACCCTCCCTAGAGATTAACGACTTTCAAGATAATATAGATTATAACATTAATCATAAAAGAACCTTTGAGTAAATAGTTACCGTACAATTTAATCCTTCCACTATACAATGTCCCAATTAAATATAAGACATGAAATTACTGTCAAGTCTTATTTTATTTAACTATACGTATTTCGACTCTTAAATGCACAACTTCAAATAATGCAAATTAGAAACTCCTTTCTAAGTTAACTCTATCTTGGCCAAGGACTACTAGGTTGTCATTTAACGAATCACATAGGACATTTCTCTTCTTTTACAAGAAGTAGTAGATTCTTTATTGATCATTTATTATCTCTATGTATAACTTATTATACCCATGCATACCCTTTGATATACCTTAAGGGTCTTAAGGAATAAGTCAAAGTATAACTCCTCATACACAAGATACTATGATGATCTCAAGTCCAAGGATCACTTGTACTACTATCACTACAGGAATTCCTATTCACATGCAAGTAAAACTCCATTAGGTATTCCTTAATGAGTCACGTTCAATGTACTTATTCTCTAATAAGCACCTACATACTTGCTTTAGTATCTCCACATAAATGATCATGAGATCAATCATCCTCATCCAATGAGCAAGCAACGTATGTACCAATCTATCCGGATTCACTAATCCCCAATTTAGTAATCTAACGATTTGGAACTATTATAGTTTTTAAGATTTCTTAGAATTTAGATCTTATTAGAATGATCATCATCATTATTCTAAAAGCATTGCTTAAAACTATGGGTTTATCATATATTATAAAGCAGCATCATGTAGATAATTAAAGGCCTTTAATAAATTAATACTTTTTATTAATAAATGAATTATATTGTTACAAAGTATACGCTTTATCATCAACCATGATTGACTTATGTGCATACTACTTTCAATCTCCCACTTGCACTAAATCCAATCGTCATGGTATCTCATAATCTTCTTCTCTAAGTGACGATTATCCCGTTGTTGGATAAGCTTCAGTGAATGGATATGTAATGTTGTTCTTGAGAGTGCACTATCTCTTTAGTGACTTCTCTATTTTCAATGATTCTTTAATTAAATAAAAGTGCTGCAACACATGTTTAGATCCAAGATGAGACTTAAGAACTATTCCTAGTTCTGTAATGAACTTTTCATCCAAACAATCTACTTGTAGCTTCATTTATAGATATATACCTCGTCTTTATTACTTAACCAACAACTCTTTTTTGTTTAAAACCTTTCCAATTTCACTACATCACCGTTCAAGGTAACGATTTACCTTAAAGTGAATTTTTTATCGTCTTGGTCTGTCTGAAAAAACTTGAGTCTGTTAAGCCCTCTTGTTTTAATTCATACCCACCATGAATATGATCACATCCTTAGTGCCGATAAAGTACTTTAAGATATTTTTCACTGTCTTACAGTGATCTTCTCCAGAATATGATTAATCAACATCAGGTCTTGTACATTTCATTGCATACATGATAGTTACTCATGTGATCTCTCTTTTAGGAGTCTATGGGGACTATTAAGATAGATACACTCCATGGCTCATCAAATGAGACATCTTTTGGAGTTTATCATGCTAAACGGCTTTAGCATCAAATGAATATACATTTCTTGGGTTAAGCCGAGTATCCTTTTAAATCTATCTATATAGATTTGTATCCCCAATAACGATACTCTTCACAAATCATTCATGGAGAAATGTTTAAACAACTTTATCTTTACTGATTATAGCATTGGTATGTCATTCCTTATCCATAGTATATCAACATATAATACTAGGAATGTCACGACACTCCCACTGACCCTTTTGTACACACTAGGTTCATTCTTGTTTTTGATAAAATCAAACTTTTTTGATTGTCTCATTAAAACGAATGTTCCATATTTGAGAAGCTTGCTTCAATCCATTTCACTGAGTGTCTACAACTTTTACCTCATCATATGTAACTGGATCATCATCTTCTATGATGTGTACCTCATCATCATTTATGATGAATCCATACCTCCTAGTTATCTTCGGTACTATTCCAGATTTACGATTCGGTTGTGGTACAATAGGTCTATTTATAGGTTCCTCTTATTTGACTTATAGTATTTTGTGGTTCTTGAACTCTTTAAGATCTACTATCCTCCCACTAGCCCCATCAATGATAAACATCTTTATCTTAGAAGGCAACATGTTTCACAAAAAACACTTTTTGCTAAATAAGATTATAGAATATATACCCTAAACATACTTTAGGATGTCCCACAAATCTGCACTTGTCAAATCTTGTCACAAGCTTATCCTTTGAAACATTTTCACATAAGTTGGACAACCCTTTATTTTAAAATACTTTAAGATTAGGAATCCTCCCTGTCCATAACTCTTACAGAGTCTTGGGGTTGGATTTTGACGTTACCTTTTTCGTAGATAAACAGCCATTTCTAGGGCATGACCCCAGAAGGATACTAGAATATCGATAAAATCATTATGGGCTGCACCATGTCCAATAAGGTATGATTTTTCTTTTCAGATACACCAATCAATTTGTAACACCCCAGTCCCACATCGAAAGATAGGGGGAAAATTTGTCTGCATATAAGGAAATAAGTTACTACCAATAGTACATTCAAGTCATGACCTTTTGGGGAGCCTGTGGTGGGCTAAGATGACCCAAGAAGATACTATTGGACTAATAGTTTGAGGCCTTATTTTGATGGATTTGATTTGATTCGGACTTGGGATTTGACCCGAGATTTGTTTCGGACTCGGGATTTGACCCGGTTTATTTCATATAGTATCAAATCCAACTCTCGAAAGCACGGGTCGGGTCATCCGATCGGGTTGCCGGAGGTGGGGACACGAAGGCTGGTGGTATTATCCCACAATGGAGAGATGGAGGTCCGGAGGTGGGGACACGAAGCCAGCCAGTATTATCCCACAATGGCTAGAGAGGCAAAGATATTTGGGCCGTGTGTATGATTGGTTCTGACGGGGACGTTAGAAATTTAAGTGGGGGAGCTTGTAACACCCAAGTCCCACATCGAAAGATAGGGGGAAAATTTGTTTGCATATAAGGAAATAAGTTACTACCAATAGTACCTTCAAGTCATGACCTTTTGGGGAGCCAGTGGTGGGCTAAGATGACCCAAGAAGATACTATTGGGCTAGTAGTTTGAGGCCTTATTTTGATGGATTTGATTCGATTCGGACTTTGGATTTGACCAGAGATTTATTCCAGACTCGGGATTTAACCCTGGTTGTTTCATAATTATTGTGTATCAAGAGGCGTCCATTAAGAGAAAACCATTTAAGATGATCTAGACACTTATTGCACAAGTATTTATTCCTTGATCCAATAAAAGAATTCTAATAATTTACCAATTAGTTTCATTTCTAAATTCTATGAACATTTCAAATGATTCAGACTTGTATTTCATCAAATATAAATATTCAACTCTTTGAATAATCATCTCCTTTTTTTTATACTAATTTGTTCAATTTGCAAAATTATTTTCATGTAAATCAAGTATACAAAATCAATTAAGTAATATTCCAATTCTATACAAAACATTATTATTATAAATAGAACAACAATTGTTCTTAAATATAATTCCAAAATTTTGGTTGTCCAACAACAAAATGGAAATTATTTTTTAAGGAGGACTAAAATATAATAACAACTTATTGACTTAATAGACTTGCCCGTTGACTGTACTAAACTATAAGTTCCTATGGCTAATGCAACAGCCATTGCTTCATTTCACACACATAGGACTACTTATCTTTGTTTAGCCTTCTACTTCTGTTTGGTCTCTTCATAAATCTAAATTTATGGGAACCAAAGCTGGTATCTAATATACCTAAGTAGAAACTTGACTTAAAGAAAAATTTATTTCAATCATGAACAAAAATGTATTTGTAACCGAAGCTTCACTAAGTTTCTTCTAGTTAGCCTCTGCAAGATACTTCTCGCAGTAAGACTTGCCTTTTCTATGTCCAGGCTTATTGTAGTGGAAGCAAATTCCTTTGCTATCCGTATCAGTTTTGTTCTTATTATCCATTATTTTTGCCTTTTCTATGTACCTTCTTAGAATCATTCTTCTTTTCAGAAGATCCTTTGGCCCCTACCAGTAAGACTTGGTCTTTCTTGGTTGAAAAGTGACTCTCAACATTTTTCAACATGTTAAGTAAATCAGCGAAGCTGATATCTAGCTTGTTCATATGAAAAATTCACAACAATTATGAAAGGAGTCCGAGAGTGAGTGCAAGATCAAATCTTGGCTCAACTCTCCATCCATGACAAAACCTGTTGTCTTAATTGTTCAATCAAATTGATCATGTTTAGGACATGTGTTTGTACTGTAGTGTCGTTAGTCATTCTAGATCGGAAGAGCTTCTTAGATATCTGATATCTATTAGTCCTACTTTCCTCACCATCAACTACTTGACATGCAGGAGTATAGTAAGAGCATCCATAGTTTCATGCTGACGCTGAAGCTCGTTACTCATGGATACGAGCATGATGCATTGAGCCAACTTTGCATCATCTTGCCACTTTCTAAAAGCAACAATGTCTTCATCAAAGGCATTGCCTGTAACCATTACAGAGATATGCGTATTAAGGACATAAGATAACTTTTCATCCATGAGAACTATTCTCAAATTCCTTTACCAATCCATTTAACTAGGTCCGGTTAATTAACATCTAATATGTTTCGTAGTGATAGTAATTTAGACATTGTAAAATTTTGTAACTAAATTTGTAATTTAACAACAATATATCATACATTTTTTTATTAATTACCAAAATAATTTAGGTCTTGTTTTAAATTGGTATCTCCCAGTATTTTCATCAAACTATATTACCGTCACTTATATAGTTCGACAAAATCTAATTAAAGATTTGGTAGTGAGAATAAGGATCCCATTTCAAATGTATATAGCCTTGTGGTAACACAACAAACTATATATAAATAAATAGGTAAGCAATTCTTGTGAATTACATCATCATGTAACTCCTTTTATTTTGCCTCTTAGATTATTTTAATCAAGTGGTGGCACATCCGAATCAAAATTATCTAAGTTAAGTCCAACCTAGCACTTCCATATATTCAAAAAAGAAAAACATTGTCCTTGTGGTGACACAACAAAACAACATTGTTCAATTTTCTTTTTAAGCATCAAATGTGATAAAATTAACATTTTAAAAAAAGTTAAGATAAGCCTTGTGGTGACACAACAAACTTATAATAATTAATTGATACTTTATTATTTTTTATCATGCTAGAAGGCGACGTTCGATATTCCAAATATCTTTGAACGCTTACGACTTAATATAAAATCTTCGAGGGATTTGTTATTAATTTATCTCATCTTGTTTAGCGCGCATGAACATACACATACACACACAAACACACACACACACACACATAAATATATATATATATAGTATAACATTGCATATATAGAATGCTATATTCTACCCGAATTGATTATGAACTTTATTCTAGTTTAGTTCACTAGAGCCACCAAGTGAACCAAGAGGTCAAAGCTAGGGTGCAATAATTAAATTTAAATATAACTATTACATTTAAATCATGGGCTCCATTACAAACAGGTCTTCGAGCACTCCTTGGTCCTTTGATTTCCAATTCTTTAAAATTAATTTTAATTATTCCTATTACAAAACTATTTAAAATAAATAGAAACCTTGATCAACAGTCAAGGGGAAATACATATAAGGGAAATATAATTTACATTAAGAAAAATTAGAGAAGACGAGGTACGCTGACCCCATTTAATAAAACTCATACATTCATGCATCCAACTAAAATAAAATCCAATCACAATAGTTAATAGTCCATAATCAATCTTGTAATACCCGCAAATTTTAATAAATTATAATATTGAGAATGAAGATTTTTTGCATATTTATTTGAATATAAATATATATAGTATTGGCATGAGTTGTGATAATTAATTTAATTGATTAATCATGTGATAATTAAGCAATGTAGCAGATGTGATGAGAAGCTTAGTTTAAGCTTGTGGAATTATGCCTAATGTGACAAAGTGGTGAAATAAGAAAGTACTAATTTATTAATAATGAAATGGATTAAATTAATTTGTACTATTAATAAATTAATAATTACTTAATGTGATTGACAAATTCCTAATATCATGAACAATAACATGTAAGGAGAAATCATATATAATAATGTTTTTCATTCAATATAAGATGAGGTGTGACATTGGAATGTAAATAATTATTATATAAAACTATATGATAAAAGTAAGCTTAACTTGTGTAATTTATTAAGTTGTGTGAAAGAGTCTTATGTGACATCAAGATATGTGCGAGAGTAATTAAATGGGTATTTTAAACCTATGAGAGAAAATAACTTTGATTAAATAAATAATCAATACTAAGTGATTATTTTAATATTTATGTAGAATTGGAATAATGAGTTTTAATTCAAATAATATTGGTACCCTTTAAAATTACATCCTAAGTCTAATGTAAATATTATTGTAATTAAACCAATGTATATGGATTATATGATTCTATGTGTAATGTATGAGTGGGTGTATATGTATGCTCATTTGTGGACAAGTATCAAATAAACCTAAGTATGCTAAGTAATGGTTTTGTAAATACTAAGTATTAGTAGTGTCCCAAAATCATAGCCCCATTCCCAAAAGTCTCAGCCGTGTTTTGCTAAAAGCCTATAGCTCTATATTTGTTGAAAACCAAGATGGAGATGATGACTATAGGAAAGGGAGAAGATGGAGTTGGTGAAGCTTTCCACCAACCTCTTGCTGCACAATGGTTCCTCAATCTTCCATGGAAACAATCCTTAGGGTAAAACCTCCAAATGGACAATAATCCCTCTATAAATAGAAGTCCCCCTCTCAAATGTGAATTGTTGATTTCTCTGAGAATTTCTAATTGGAGTGAGAGTGTTGTTGAGTAATCTGTAAATTGAAGCTAGAGTAACATTTCAACTTCACAATTTTAGAAGGTAATATCCCTCTATATGTTCTTAAATTCAAGTTTTTCAAAGTTCTTCGAAAAGTACGAAAAATACTTCTTTTGAGTTGAAAAGTTTATGGTTGAAGCATGATATAATCTGTTAATTGATGCTATTCATTATTAATATGGTTAAATACGAAATCAATGAAAGTTAAATGAAGTAATTTGGTCAAGTAACGAATTCGTAGTGAAGAGAATCGCTAAATGAGTTAAACTTCGGAAAAATGCCATAAATGTTGAATTAATTCTTGAATTTGATTGTTTGTATGTTTGGAATTGTTAGAAGAATGCTAGGGATGTTTAGTAGTAAGTTGATATCAATTAAGTATCATTACATTGCTCTTTGGATGGGAGTTGGGCATGCTAGCTCGTCGCAGGGGAGTGCTGTTGTTGTAACTACAGTAGCCATGCCCGGCTCGACGGAGGTCCTGCAACATAAAAGGCCTGCCCCGGCGAGGGGGGGGGGAGGGGGTTCTGCAGTAGCTATGGCCACCCCGGTAGGGGTCTTGTAGTATAAATGCCCTCCCTGGCGGGGGGGGGGGGGTTCTGCAATGACTTATGTTACTGTTTTGGTTAGTTGATATAAGAAGTCCTAATTTAACTTAAATAGCTTACATAATCCTTAAACATATGTCAATGCGTGTTGCAAGATGTTTTAGTATGTTTGGAGTTTGAATTATAACCTTTTAAAAGAAAAGTTAAAAGACGAAGACCATGTTTATAAAACCTTATGCCTTTTTGAATCTAACCTTTTGAGCATGTATTCGCAACATAGTTAGTTTTATAAATACATATGAAATATGAATTCAATGTACTTTGCATGCTTAGTTGTGACGCCACCAAAATAGGTCCACACGACCCATTCGGAGTCGTCAGATATCGCACTATAAAAATCAAATATATAAACTTCATTTATATAACTGTTGAACTGTCGTGCAAAGTACGACAACAGATAAGCTTTGAGTTTTAATACAAATATATATAACTCTCGTGGTGCCTTGACCACAAGACCTTACATAAAGGTACAGTCAATAATTGTTTTAAAAATTAAAATCTTTGGAAAATACTCAAGAAACCTTCGTACATGGGAGGCCATGCGTTTAGGTTATGATAGATATCATATGTTCACAGAATTATCCTTGGTTGACCCAAAAGTCCAAAAAAAAATATAAGATTGCTATCATCTTCTTTCCAATGGTGAGTCTTCTCTTGACATATAATTATCTCCGTTCTCTCTAAGTGAAAATTATATTCCAAATAAACTCCAAGATCATATAGGTAGTGTTCGTAGATATACTCAGCAAGTGGATGTGCACAACCATGTCTTATGATAAAACGAGGTTGTATGTCATTAGACATCTTGTATGATAGTGGCAAAACACCCTTCCAAGTTGGGTTCACCTCACCCTATTCGGTTCACCAAAATTAAATATCAAATGACATATACAATACGACACACTTATCTAAAGTTCTCAACAAAATTATTTCCATACTATTTAGGGAGAACCTCAACAGCTATAGACCACCGTTCTATTCTCCTGTTATCCCCGCTCGACCAGACAACACTCTTATTACCTGAAAGGAATTGTGAAGCAAAAATGGTGAGCACAACTAGCCCAGTAAAGAATATCATGACTAAAGATAATTTACAACATCAATAGCCTTCATCAGTAATAAATCAGAGATTTAGAACATATGGTAGATGATAAAACTTTTCAACCATAGTTGCAGCAGAACGAGCAATCCATTAGAAGAGTCAAATAGACCATCATGTTTATTATCTTCTCCATGTTAAAAGTCCACCAATAATTTTTTATCCCTATAACATCAATCAACAATTCATGTCCACAATCATATGAATAACTCTTAATCATAATTGTGATTCTAAATTCCTCTTCGCACCTAGGACGAAGATAATTTTCATCACCTATTTTCATCTGAAACATCAAAAATCATGGTTATACCAAATCGCAAATCCTACTCATAATCATACTAATAAATTTATCTTTTCACTACGGCCAAAGATATTCATTAACAATTCATCTTTGCACTACAGGCCAAAGACATACAACTGTATTTTAGAAGAGTCAAGTAGAGCATGATATCTACTATCTTCTACGAATTAAAAGTGTATAATCAATATTTTATCGCTGAGACTCACCTTAATAAATAATCCACATCATCGAATCATCCATGCACTACGACCAAGGATATTCGTGTAATCATCAATGGTCATGATTATACCGAATAATCCTTGGTTATAATCACACCAATAACTGTCCATCAATGCACTACAGGCCAATGAGGACTTTTACCACATCATCTATAACATTACGGGTCATGATTATACCGAATGATCCCTGGTCATAATCATACCAATAAACAGTTCATTTATTCACATAAGCCAAAGATACTCATCAATCAATAGTTCATCTTTGCAAGTAAGCCAAATATATACAACTGCAAATACAATAATCAACAGTCCATCTTTGCACGTAAGCCAAAGATATACAACTGTAAAACCAATAATCAACCGTCCATCTTTGCACGTAAGCCAAAGATGACTTTCATCATAATATAAGCATGAGGATGATGACAATAATATAAGCATTAATTAAACGAAATCAAGGATAAATATTAAAGACCTTAAATTTATCCAGAGTTTAAAATATCCAAATGTTATCAATAATTTAATAATCCCATAATCTAATATCATTAATATTATAACAATATTTTAATCATTTCTTAAACTTATAAACAATTTATTTTAATTGTTTACATTTTACCAAATAATGTATTTAATCATTCAAAATGCTATACTCATAAGATTTAATCACCAATGATCAAATCCCTTATCAAAAATCTACATATATCTTATATACGATTTTCAAGCAATAAAATCCTATTGACCAATTTTTCAACTTCACACAACATATTTAATTCATATGTTCGTAACTAAACCATTTTCATGAAAAATAATAAATCAGTCCCAAAAAGTTTTCTTTTCTGGGATTTAGCAGAATATAGTCTCATATTGAACATATATTTTTTTCGGAAGTTTTAAAATTCATTTACTGTTTTTCATATGGCTAAAACTGCCGAATATTTAGACATTATTCATAAATTGTACTTTTATCCATAAATTCCAAAATTTACAAGATATACTCCTATTATATATATGTACTCCCAATGAAAATTTCATAAATTTTGGAGTTAACCACAAGGAGTTATAAGGGTTTACTTTTAAAATAGTCTTTTCCTATAAACTTCATAACTCCCAATCTATACATCCAAAAATCGCCATTTTTTGGACATAATCTAGAAAACTCATCAAATTATCATTTCAAATATTTCTAAAATTTTTGAGGGTCAGAAAAATTATGAAACTGCAAATAGATTTTCGCGTGCCATGCGGTAATCCGCGTAGAAAGATCATTTCCACAATTTAATAAGAAATGAATACGAAGGATCATTCACCATGCATGCGGTAATCCACATAAACAGGTTATTCCAACAGAATAATAAAGAATAAAATAACAGAAGAATTCACCATGCATGCGGTAGTCCGCTTAGATAGGTTATTCCAACATAATAATATAGAATGGAATAATAGAAGAATTCACCAAGCATGCGATAGACCGCACATAATGGTTATTCCAACAGAATATTAAATAATGGAACCATGTCATGCGTAATCCGTACAGACAAGATATTCCAACAGAATAATAAAGAATGGAACCAGGTCATGCGTAATACGCACAGACAGGATATTCCAACAGAATAATAAAGATTGGAACCAGGTGATGCGTAATCCACACAGACAGGTTATTCCAACGGAATAATAAAGAATGGAATAACATAAGAATTTCACCATGTATACGGTTGTCCGCGTATACAGGTTATTCCAATAGAATAATAAGGAATGGAATAACAATAGCTCTCTTCATGAATACAAAAGAAATAATACCCCTTACCTTAGAAGAAAACTGGAATAGTGAGGTAACAAACTTCTCTTCTCCTTTCTCTCTATAATTTCTCTCTATAATAATTGCTATATAGCTTTAGTGAATTGGTGAAAAATAATGAAGGAATGAGCTGCTATTTATAGGAACATATAGTTTCAATAATTGCACGTTTTGGGGCTCAAAATATTACAGTATAATACCTTCCTCTTTTTCTTTATTTTTAATTTGGTCATGCAAGTATTATCAAACTTGCACCACCTCCCCTAATAGTAAATCATGTGAATTAATAGTTCTAGACATGTGAAAATACGAATTACAGTATAGTACTACCATCTATACCTCTATTTGTAACTTAGTCATGCAAGTATTATCAATCTTTCACCAACTCCCCTAATAGTACAAGAATGTGAATCAATAGTACACACATGTGAACAAGTAACTATAATCATGTGAATCAAAAGCAATTAATTGCTCATTTAACTAGTTAATTACCCGATTGGTCAATATAACCTCTAGACATCAATTATTATCGAAATAAATGTCGATTTCCACTAACACTAATAATTCCCACACAATGGAACTATCAATTTCATCTTTAATCAACAAGAACTTATTTATCATTAATATTATAATTCACAATATTTAACAACTAGGTCGTTCCCAGGAAAGAGGGGGCTTTCCGATAAGGAATTCTCCTTATTGGCGCGCAATTAGGTGACCAAACCTCTCCTTGACAGAACTTCTAGACATTGTAAATATTGCAAATAATAATATGAATAACTTTGCCATCTCAATTATTGATTTAATAATATAACATATTATGCAGATGGTACTGTGACAATAATTGAATCAATAATATGAGAGATATGATGCATCAATTATTGTAATAATAATTGAGTATAACTAAGTGACTTTTCACGTAAGTATCAATAATCAATATCGTGTGCTACTATGCAACCACGTGTATTACTGTAATTTTATCACCAATTATTTTATGACAACTTGCTTACTTTGAAAAAATTTCATATATCACCCTTAACTTTAACCTTTTTCAATTTAACCATTTACTAAATAAAATAACAATTATAAGAAAATTGAATACTTTCATTACATAATTTCGGGATCTCACATTAGTTATTTGTCATGAAATTTTAAGATTTGAAAACCAATTGAGTTGAAAACTCTATGACTTGTATTGTGAACTTTTGAACAACTATGATAGGATGCTTTATGCCTCTAGAGATAATCGAAATGTTCACACATCTAGTATAAACTACGTAAACATGAACTAAAAGAGTTTTTAAGTAGAAAGTTATACAACCAAATCTAATACATGCAAGTATGCGTAGAAAGAGGTTGTTTGACGATGTTATGTGGTTTAATGAATACTATAGTTAGTAGTTGATATAATGAGCTCTTTTAGCTCTGTAAAATGGAAATGTATGAGTAACTTTAACAAAGGGCCAAACCTAGCTTAAATGTTCTTTAATATGTGAAGCAACTTAAACTAGAATATGTGAAGTAAGTGATATTTCACGAATACAAATAAAAGATGAACATATAGTACTAAAGATTTTCAAAAGTAAGAATAATGTGAATTATGTAACGATCGAGAAATTTGTATTTTGATTTAAATATTTATTGAATTAAATAAATATTTTAAATAATTTATTTATTGCGGAAAATAAATAATTGATGAATTATAGTGAATTAATTTAGTAACTAAATTGATTAAATGTTAATTAAATTGAATAATGTTAATTTTATCTGATGGATTTTATTTAAGGAAATAATTAAATTAAATCAATTGCTTAATATTTAATAAAATAATTAAATTAAACGAATTGTTTAATTTAAAGAAAATAAATAAATTAAATAAAGTGATGTTTCTAATTTATTAATTAAATTAGATATATAATTACTTATTAATTATAAGTATAATAATAATAAGATTTCTATTATTACTATTATAAGTTATTTAAATTAACTAAAGTGTGACAAGTGGAAACTATATAATATAAATAATATTAAAATAATCTAGTTTGGGGCAGTTAGTGTGAGACCAAACAAGGCCTTGAGGCCTTTGGTATAATTTAACTGACGTCTTTTTGATTTTGTACCTGACGATAGTGGGGGAGTGAGAATCATTTTTACGCTTATTATTTTTCCCTAAGGCTAGACAATATAGAAATATAGAGAGAGAGGGAGAGTGAGTTTGGGAGAGAAAAGAGAGTCACAGAGAATTTAGAGAAGATAGAAGTTGTTCTGAGATTGTCAAGAGAAAGAGAAGGGTTGCTAATTGTTCTTGCTAATCAAGGTAAAACCTACTTTAATTTTGACTATTAAGTGTTGATATTGTTGTTGGAAGTATGTTGGATGGTTGTTGAAAATGGATTTATATGTATTGTTTTTGTAGAATCTGTTATTATCAATATATATATATATATATATATACATAATTGTTGATTATCATACATGTGAAATTGGGTTTGAGGAAGGAATTGAAATAACAGTTTTTATGTTCATATAATATGGCTTAGAAAGTACAAAAATTCATGCTTAATAAGTGTTATAATATGTAATTTGATGTTAGAATGTGTTAATATGATAAGAAAAGAAAACAACATACTTTAAATCATGTTAATTGATTAAGAAACGAATTCGTGACGATCGAATTCGCTAAAAGTGTCAAAATTGAAGAAATCTGGAAAAATACAGTTTTGATTCTTCAAAGTTGTGTATATATGATGTTTGTGTAGTTAGAATGATGAATAACATGCTTAACTATGAAATTACAAAGTTTTAGATGTTGAAGTGTGGTGAAATTCAGTGGAATTGGGATTTTTGGCCTATAACAGAGTCTAAGTTCGCGTTCTATAAAACTAAAACTAATGCGTTGTGTGGGGGCGCTGTCTCGCGTGCTAATGCCGCACGGGCACACTGTCTCTTTGCGCGGGAGTGATGCTGCCGCGTGGGCACGCTGTAACCCAATGTAAAATTGGCGCGGTCGCGCCAATAATATGTTACAGACAGTGAAGTCTGCTACTTCTGCAGACTTTGGACATTCATTATAACTTGTCTTAATGATTATGATAGTGTGTCAAATGTGTAATAACAAGGTTAAAACAGAAACGTATCATGTGGTTAGTAACCCTAAAATGTTAAGTAAGGTTATAACCTAAATGATGGGTTAATCCCATAAAGCTAATATTAATACAACTAACTGTTGTTGCGATTTCAATGATATATGTAGGGTAACTGGCGAATATTACATTTGTGTAGCTTACATACAAGGCAAGTTTATAAACCTTAACTCTTTGTATTGAGAAAATTTTCTAACTTCATTCTTTTCATATTGAATACAAGTTTCTATTCTTAAATTATCATTCTACAAGTTCCTAAGATTCTATGTAATGTTGGGCAAGCCTAATATATCTTGCGTAGGTTTGTACAAGCTCTTGTAACCTAATTCGTTATCTTGAGCGAGTTTTGCTTTTCTACATCTTGATATTATTATTCAAAGCATATATTATTCTAGTACATCGATTCAAATGAGATTGTTCTAACTCTTTTGGATATAGCACTTTGCCTGTATATCATGATTATTCAATTATACATTGTTGTTATTCAGTCCTTGATTTTGATAACCTTGTTCAAAGCTTTATTGTTGTATTATTCCTTCAAGTAGTAAGTAATCTTTTATTGATTTAATTAATTTATAATTGAATTGTGTTATACAATTCTAGAAACACTGATAAGCTAGTTCCAAACTAAACTTTATTTAGTGCAGATATTCTAAATTCAAACTGAGACGAATAACCCTAACATATGGGATTTTGTACGTGTAACGTTTAGATGGTTGTGCACAATACATGGTACAAAGGGCTGATCCCCCTAAGTACATTAAGAAGAGTCTGTATAGTCTTAATGACTATTAAGGTTGATGTAATAATACCTAAATACCGAAGACATAATTCGTGGTCTTAAGACCCTCAGTTATTAAATTCGAACTTATTTTCTATTTTTAGATTCATAGAACAAGTTCATTATTGTTCAGCATTCGTTGTTCATTTTCATGTTGATTATTATTACTACTCTTTATATCAGTTAGCAATTGTTTGCTCACTCTTGCAATTAACACTGCAGCTAAAGTTGAAAGAATCGATGAGCCATCTACTAGCAAAGAAAAGGGCAAGATGTCTAAGTGTTGAAGAGTTATTTAGAATTTATTTAAATGCATGATGTTATAAGACTTGTTTTCTTTTATGATGTTTTCTGCAAACTTATGTAATAAATTAAGGTTAGATTACCTTGGATTGTTTATGAGATGATGTAACCCTTTAATGGGAGAGATTATTGATTAAATTAATTAATGTTTTATCCTTTATTATGGGTAGTTAGATGTAATTATTTTGATAGTGAACACCAAATCCTATGGGAATGAAGTACCTGGATTTGGGGGTATCACAAGTTGGTATCAAAGCCTTAGGTTATGAACCTTAGGTGGGGAAAACCGTAAGATGTAGCCTTTAAGAAGTCAGAAAACATAGATGTGTTTAACTCTTATCGGGTTTTAAGAAATGTATTAAGGCATCCATCGAAATTAAACAATAAAAGATATTATGTGCTATGTGTTAATAACTTATGTGATCGCGAGTATCGATAATGTTATGTAAAACTTAAAATATTTTTGTTGTCAGGATGACTAATGAAGGAGGATCCAGTCCAGTTACGGAGGTGATACCTCAGATACCTAGAGATGGTGAACCCCGGGATATTCACGTGGTGCGGGAACAGTTGATCCAGGAGGATGAACTTGTGATCGATCCCGAGGATGATAGTTCCGAGGAGATAGTGGAGGATGATGAGGAAGAGGATCCTGTGGAGTTTCCACCAAACTCCATGTTGGCTGAGATGTACGATGCTTTGTACGACCATAACATAGAATTATAGGATAATTTAGAGGAACTGAAAGAGTTGGTTGATATGCATCACGCTGCGTTGGACCAGAAGGATGTAGAGATTCTGGAACTTGACTCAAAACTTGGAAACACAAAATGGGATTTAGTTCATACCAAGGGCCAGCATGAAGATCTGTTGGCAGTGAACGAGAAGATGAAGACTGACATGGAGAAATTAAAAGATTACTTCAAAGAGGAATCAGCTAAGCGTGCAAGAGCAGAGGATGCTTGGATGAAGGTGACTCAACGTGCAGACCGTGCTGAGGCTAAAGTCCAAGTGAAGAAGGCCAAAATGAAAGAAATGGATCATGCCTTTAATTCTGCGATTAATAGGGCCCAGGATCGAGTCTTTTATTACCCTCCTCAATTTGAAAACTCGTCGTGGTTCGTGATGGATCGTAAGACGGCGTGTCGTATTATGGAGGAAGAGCGCAATGAAGCCTCTCGACGTCCTAATATTCATAGATAGAGAATAAGAGTGATAATAATATGTGGTTATTTATGTGAATAGATAAAATTTTAGATCCCTTATTTTGAGATGAATAAAGGGGTAGTATGAGTATGTAATCCTGAAGCTTGTTTAGTTCAGGAAAGTGGATGTTTATAGCAGATATGCTATCTTTTATATGTTTTAAAGTATTATGAATGAATAAAATATAAAAGTTATTTGATGTGACGAATGAAATTTTTGTAATTTAATTTTAATATTTATTGAAGTAAATAAATATTTTCGATGATTTAATTATTAGATTAAATTATTAATTGATGCAACTGTGGTAGATTAATTTAATTATAAGTGTTACATTTATTAAATTAATGTGGATAATTTTTATTATCGAAGTATGTGATTATGTGAGCTTATTATATTAAAAGAAATATTTAATAAGCCTATTGGTATTTTAATTAATTTAATTATTAATTAGAGAGTTAATAATTTGACATTATTTATTAATGAGAAAATTAATTATATGATTATGTGAATTTATGATAGATTATTATATTTTATTTAATTTAAATAAATTAATTGTGTTATTTTATAAAGGGTGTGACATTATCTAAACTATATGATAAAAGAGTTATTAAATTAAATGGGATAAAGTTTTTAAAGCTAGCCAAACATGGACTTAGTGGGAGTTATTAGTAGTTACCCATGACTAGGTTAACTGACCATTATACGCGTTAGTTGCTTTATTATATTTTACGTATCCTTTTCTTTCTTATTATTTCTAAGTCTAAAAAACAGAGAGGGAGAGAGAGTTTGAGTTAGTTTTTTATGAAAATGGCTTTCAAGCTTTGGTAAAGTCTCTATAATTGGGAAATGGTATGATTATGAGTTTATCAATTAATCATGTCATTATTAATATTTAATAATATCCAAATATTAATAACATACTTGTCAAAATATCAAAGTTATTATTAATAACTTAAAATATTTTTAAATCAACAATATTCCACTTAAATGATTTTTAAAGTATTTAAAATCATTTTTAAACCATCATCATTAATATATAAATATTAATGAAATTATTATCTAAATATTAAAAGTCATTAAATATAACATAAAATATTTTTAAATCATTTTTTTTCATTTTTAAATCAATAAAACCATTTTTAATTCATTTATTTAATATAACTATTAAATAAATCTAGCATTATTAATATTAATTTATTAATGAGAATTCTCCAAAAATATTGAAAATTATATTTTATAATTTAAAATATTTTCTAATACTTTATTCTAAATTAAAATGATTTTTAAATCATTTTTACCTTATTTATTTAATTTAATAATCAAATAAATCTAATATCATTAATATTAAATTATTAATGAAAATTTTCCAAAAATATTAAAAGTTACATTTTATAACTCAAAATATTTTTAAATACATTTTTCTTATTTAAAATGATTTTTCATAATATTAAATCATTTTTCTCTAACTTATTTAATATACTAATTAAATAAATTAAATACTTTTAATATTTATGTAATTATAAATATTAAAGAAAAATATTCCAATTGGTCAAAAATTATTTTTCATAATTTAAAATAATTTTTAAAACTATTTTTGGTAATTTTTATAATTTATTTTCTATTTTTAATTAATTACCAGAAAAATCAGAAAATAAATAAATTAATCCGTCGCTAATGGCCTATAGCGACACATTCTGTCGCTATAGGTGTTCTTGGCCTCAAGAACACTAACAAGGCAGTGTTCGAGGTCCCATATTTGACCAAGTTTTAATCTCATATAGAAATGTTTCTGGGTCAAATTAATCCTCGATCGTGTAGTGGAAATGTAACTCTACCATATCCAACTAACATCAAGATCATACAATAAAACAATAAGGAGATCTGATCTCCCAAATTTGTTGTCAGAGTACTGCTGGGTTTTCTAGGTAACCTAGAAACCCAGACAGTCACAACGTACCATATTGAGGCTCGATTTGTATAGTGTTCTGATCATTAGTTAAGCGATATCATGGTTTAAATATGTAGTACACATGTCATAGAACATAACTATGACAACATATTAATCAAACAACATTTACATCGCCAGATCCAGCTTGGTCAAAAGGTGTAAGAAATAAGACTTATACCTTTTCTGGGTTTTCCAGAAAGGTAAAGATCAGCTCTTGTGGCCTAGTTTGACAACCTATCACGATCTATCTGTTAAGTTTATAAGTGATCTAAAGACTCATATCTATAGTACACATAACCAGCTACAAGAGTTAACAAACAACAACATCAAAAATAAACATACTAACAGATCTGCTCATTACAAAACATTGTCAGACACAGTTTAAATAATTATGGGCTGCCCAGATTTTGACCCGGTCATGGGCGGTCAACGGTCTTTGACCGTTTATAACTCACGATCTAGGCCTCTGATGGTTGTAATACCACTTCTAAATTAATAAAAATATAGCAGGCTATATAACCAAAACTTAAAACAACAAAAACCATAAATATATCAAGATCTACGGGTACTGACATTACTTGTCAGACCACAGAAATTGCTCAAGAACAGGTTTCTAAAACTTGAATTGTTACCCACTTTGATGCTATGGATCCATGCTACATCATTATAGATCTTCATAAAACATCCAATAGCAAGATTCTAAACACATAAACACAAAGATTTTCTTAGCAACTTGGATCAAAAATAAAAATTTGATTTATACCTTAAGCTTCCAATTCTTGATCTTAATCCTTCAATCTTTTATTGATTGACCTAAGGTTGATTAAAATGACTGAAACACTTCTAATTTTCGTAGGTTTAGTGAGAGAGGGAGTTGGTGAGAGCAAAGTTGCAAAATGGCTAACTTTTTTAAACTTTCTCTCTCTAATTCTCTTATATACTCAACAAGTGCAATGTATTTAATGAATTGGCTGGCAATATAGGCTGATGTGCTGTGTTTGTAGGCTATACAAAGTCAAGTGGTTAGCTCAACAACTAAAGTTATGGCCAACTCTACAAGTTAGCTAATTATAGAAACCAAAAAGGGTATTTTGGTCATTATCTAATTATTTTAATGGCATTCTTGGAATTTACATAAACCCATTAGGGTTTAGGGTTTGGGTTAGGGTTTAGGGATTGAACCCTTTAGGTTTAAAAATTCTAATTCCCACAAATTTTAAATTTAGGGTTTATAAATTAGAAAATAAAATTTCAAAAAATGCAATTAGGATTTCTAAATAGAAAATTAATATACAAAAATATATTTGGAGCTTTCTAATCATATTTAAGTTTAATGAACTCATTAGGTTTGCCAAATAGAATTTGGGTTTCCTAATTTAGGGTTTATAATTCTCGGTTTTGAAATTAGGGTTTCTAACAGTACATTATTGTTTTTATAAATGAGATTAGGGTTTCTAATCCCTTATTAAGGTTTACAAAATTTAAACCCAATTCAGTCAATCAACGGTCATTAAATCCGTACAATACAAACACATATGCAACAGTATAATTATTTTAATTGTATTTTCTATCGAATCCTTATCCGAACTAAGGGTTAAGGTTTTCAAAAACTGCTAAACACAACCCTACTCTAATTTTATCAATCAATACACATATTGACCATTACTCGAGACTCGTATCACAGATACACCGTGCAATATTAACAGTCAATGTCAATATTAAATAAATAAAAAAAATTATTCGTAAATTTTGGATTATTCAAAATCCCGGGTTATTACATTCACCCCTCCTTAAAAAGGATTCCATCCTCGGAATCATCGCTTTTTTAATCTCTTCAATCTTTTAAAGTTGTAGCATCAATTCATTTTATCGACACAATATTAATTTGTGCCTTATCTTCTAACCCATGAGTTGAGTCTATAAATGAAAATAATTCACCACAATATCTAACCAAGATTACTCGCGAAATTTATATTTTTGAATGAAATCGTTACCTGTGGCCATCTCCTGAACAGTTACTGCATCTTGAGCCATCATATTGAATGTACGAGCTGTCGGCCTTCCTGGTTGAGCTGGTCCTTTGATCGTCAGTGTTCCACTGCTGTTTCCTTTATTGTTGCTTCCTCTTTCCACATTCTTCTTTGGACAGTTACGAATTTGATGTTCTAGCGATCCACATAAAAACAACCTGATATCCTTTTTGGACTTGGACAATTTGGAGAAATATTTCCCTCTTTTCCACAGTTAAAACACACTCCTTTTCCCTTTAAACAGTCTCCTGGATGTTTTTTACCACATTTGGCGCATGGCTCACCTCTCTTTCTATTATCTCCTGACTTATCTCCAGATTAATTATTGTTCTTCCACTTACGCTTAGTAGAATTACTTCCTCCACTGCTACCTCCTTCATTCGTTTTCTTATTCTTTTCTTGATGATACTTTGACACAACTTCACTTCCTCCTTCGGCGATGATTGCTTTTTCCAACAGAGCCGCAAATGTCTTAATCTGAAACACAGCTACCTTGCTATATATCGTGGGCTTCAGTCCATTTTCGAACCTTCGCGCCTTTCGCACCTCAGTGTCCACCTGATGTGGAGCAAATCTCGCGAGTTCGTTAAATTTGGCGGCGTATTCTGCAACCGACATTCTCCTGCTTTGATTCCAAAAAGTTAACTTTCATTCTTGCTTGCATACTTTCTGAGAAATAATTTTCGAAAAATAATTCCTTAAACCTTGTCCAGGTTACTACTGATGTACCGGCTCTCGCCTGATTTGTCTCCCACCAATAATTTGCTTCTCCCTTCATCAAATATGTTACAAACGCAGTCTTTTGCTCTTCCGCCACACGCGCAATCTTGAACGCTTTCTCCATTTCCTTTACCCAAGTTTGGGCTTCAATCAGATCTGTGGTCCCTTTGAATTCAGGCAGTCCTACCGCTTTAAAGTCTTTAAAGTTTGCCAATCTTTCATTTGGTTGATTTCTCGCTCGTCTTCTTGCAGCTGGAGCTCTATTCTCCATAGCTTCGCTATCATATTTGCAAAGTTTTGCATTGGGTCAGCTTCACCTCCTTCATTATTTACCGACTGCTCTTCCCTTTGATTTCGATTCTGTCGTCTAGGCGGCATGATCTGATTTAAATAAAAAAAATCTTATATTAATTCTCTTTCTTCACAAATTCTTAATACGATAAGCATTCAACACATATCATTCATATAACCGCGTATTTTTCAAATAGCACATAGTACATTTAGTACTTCACACATATTACTATTCCTAGTTCGTTAAACTTACCACACTTATGTGTTCAGAAACTTGCCACAATTATATGAGTGTATGAACTTATCCTAGTCAGACCTTTGGTGTCCATTCGCTGAGGGGTTCAAAACAGTTCACATAATTATGAGTCATGAACTTACCATAAGTATGAGTTTTAAGAACTTACAAAGTAATCTTAATCTTATATTCATATAGAAAAGAAAGATTTCATTCATACAAACATATCATTGCATTTATTATCATGCAAATAATACATAGTACTTTTCAGTACACTGCACATACAACTATAAACGGGTACTATCCCTTTGTGAAAAAAGTCAGAATTCATTGCTACACCTTTACACAAAAGTTGAGACATACAAAAGTTATATCCTATTCTTACCAAAACGAATATTATACTCCAAACGATTATACTCCTCACACTTAATCCTTCTTCTTTTTAAGACAATTCTTAACCTTATGACTCGTTCCACCACATGCAAAACATCCTCCTTTCTTTGGTTTAGGACAATTTGGTGACAGATGTCCTTTCTGGACACAATTGTAACACACATTCTTACCCCACATACATTCTCCCAAATGATTCTTTCCACACTTGCCACATGCTTGTTTCCTCTTTGAATGTGAATTCTCTGTGTTGTTGTCACTGTCGTAGTTCTTTTTCCTTTTATTAGCCTTCTTTTTCTCGCTTATATCTTTAGATGATACATTATACTTAACCATCATTCTATCGACTTGTGCCTTCGGATTATTTTGTTCTTCTATCATTTCGCGTAATGCTCTTTCTGTCATCCATAATTCCTCCAGAAGAAATACTTTAGTCCTTGAGTCTTGCACTTCTGCAGATGCTTGAGCTTCTTCGATTGCTACTTTGTCTTCTTCCCCATCTTTAATCTTTATTCTGGCTCTACAGCTGTTTCTTTGGAATATACTTCTTCCTCTTCGTCCAGCTCCATCTCGGGGTACTCATCATGATCACTTGCTAGATTTACCGCAGGTTAATCTCTTAAAACTTCATCAACTGAATCACTCTGAGTTGGCACCTCAACTAATAGCATTGGTGCAATAGCCGCTGACATCTCCATACGCATCTTATCTTCTCTCGACATCCTACAATCAGTTTAAACAACTTGATTAGTACTTCACCAGTACAAACTTCTCTCACTATATGTCTACATTTATCACTATCATTGCACTTCAACAATCTCTCACTTAGTACTCTAAATGAGTATTCTATATCTCGTTTATGGTTATAATCCTAGGATTTTCCCCACCCCACTTGAGGTTTATAACCTACAGCTTTGATACCAACCTGTGAAGCCCCCAAATTCGGGTTACCTGACCCCCGATTTTGGTGCTCACGATCCACAATATAATAACATTTAACTACCCATTCATTAATTATAATAAACTTACATATCATTAGTTATTAAGTTAACAACATCATCCCAGGTCAATTAACCTTAACATTACAAACTTTACCCTTTCGATAAACAAAAAGGGTTTACAAAACAACATATTAAATATGCTTAATATAAAACTACTCCAGCACTATGCCTTTGCCTTTATTCCGCTTAGCCCCGCTGGCCTCATCGTTCCTAGCTGAAATATTTTATTTTGCAAGGGTGAGCAACAAGTTTGCAATGAAAGTTAAAATATACAATAAATGATATATGAATCAGAAATAGAAGAGTCTAGATTGTATAGAGCTTCAACAATAATCAAATGATTTCGAGATAACGAAATAATAATTCAATCTGAATAATAACTTTCTACTATTTTATTCGATATGAAAGAGTATAATTCTTTCTAAGATTCAATAATATTCAATTGAATTAACAATACTGCAACAATATTCAATAATGTGGGATATACCCAGATTTTATGCTGAGGGATCACAGAGGATCATGAACTAATAGAGGATTCATTTAGTTATTAAAACTAAATTACCACAAGAATATAAATTAGTTATCAAAACTAAAGTATACTCTTCTGCAAGTACCTGGAGTGGCCAACTTTTTTGTACCCTATATTATGCATAATACTCAATAATAGTGCACAGGTCGATTTACGACATTAAAATTTGTTCATCTCAGTCTTACTTCACGAGTCCGTACCACAACAATATGGTTTGGATTACTTTCAAATAAATACTAGGATTTCAATAATTAATAACAATGCTAATCTAGCCGAAATGAATGGCATAGATTTTCCAATAACATTTCAGTTCATAATGAATAGAACATTTCATGCTTTAACAAATATTAGTCTCGCATAAACAATTAGTTGAGACATAATTTATAATTAGTTCAAATAATAGAACATGATTCATTTGCACTACGTGCGAATTAAAACAATCATTATAGATGTGAATAACTATCAATAATTATTCACTACCATGCTTGAAAAACAGTAACTCAAGTTGAGTTAGGAAACTTGCCTTTCGCGTTTATTACTGCTACACAATATAATTAACTGCACTCGTAAGACCTATAATCAATAATGTCGGTCTCACAATTATTACAATAATTCACAACACACATCACTGTAATTTGCAGTTAAACCTTCTCCTAAACACATTAGCACATAATCACAACAGTGTTTATAACCTATATAAACACTTAACAAGTCTAACTATTCCGGTCTGGTTGGACTTCGGTCCGTTCTCGGTGTTCTGGTCACATTATCTGATAATTAACACATTTATATGTCTATTACACTTGGTCTCTAAGCTTCAATATTAATTCAGATAAGTCAATTATCAATAATAATATTTTTCGGAAGCTTCAAATAATTATCAAGTAATTATTATAATTTATAATAATTTTTCAAATATCAGAAACATTTTTAAATGATTTAATTATCAATTAATCATGTCATTATTAATATTTAATAATATCCAAATATTAATAACATACTTGTCAAACTATTAAAGTTATTATTAATAACTTAAAATATTTTTAAATCAACAATATTCCACTTAAATGATTTTTAAAGTATTTAAAATCATTTTTAAATCATCATCATTAATATATAAATATTAATGAAACTATTATCTAAATATTAAAAGTCATTAAATATAACATAAAATATTTTTAAATCATTTTTTTCATTTTTAAATGATTTTTAAATCAATAAAACCATTTTTAATTCATTTATTTAATATAACTATTAAATAAATCTAGCATCATTAATATTAATTTATTAATGAGAATTCTCCAAAAATATTGAAAATTATATTTTATAATTTAAAATATTTTCTAATACTTTATTCTAAATTAAAATGATTTTTAAATCATTAAAATCATTTTTATCTTATTTATTTAATTTAATAATCAAATAAATCTAATATCATTAATATTAAATTATTAATGAAAATTCTCCAAAAATATTAAAAGTTACATTTTATAACTCAAAATATTTTTAAATACATTTTTCTTATTTAAAATGATTTTTCATAATATTAAATCATTTTTCTCTAATTAATTTAATATACTAATTAAATAAATTAAATAATTTTAATATTTAAATAATTATAAATATTAAAGAAAAATATTCCAATTGGTCAAAAATTATTTTTCATAATTTAAAATAATTTTTAAAACTATTTTCGGTAATTTTTATAATTTATTTTCTTTTTTTAATTAATTACCGGAAAAATTAGAAAATAAATAAATTAATCCGTTGCTAATGGCCTATAGCGGCACATTCTGTCGCTATAGGTGTTTTTGGCCTCAAGAAGACTGACAAGGCAGTGTTCGAGGTCCCATGTTTGACCAAGTTTTAATCTCATATAGAAATGTTTCTGGGTCAAATTAATCCTCGATTGTGTAGTGGAAATGTAACTCTACCATATCCAACTAACATCAAGATCATACAATAAAACAATAAGGAGATCTGATCTCCCAAATTCGTTGTCACAGTACTGCTGGGTTTTCTTGGTAACCCAGAAACCCAGACAGTCACAACTTACCATATTGAGGCTCGATTTGTATAGTGTTCTGATCATTAGTTAAGCGATATCATGGTTTAAATATGTAGTACACATGTCATAGAACATAACTATGACAACATATCAATCAAACAACATTGACATCGTCAGATCCAGCTTGGTCAAAGGGTGTAAGAAATAAGACTTATACCTTTTCTGGGTTTTCCAGAAAGGTAAAGATCAGCTTTTTTGGCCTAGTTTGACCACCTATCACGATCGATCTGTTAAGTTTATAAGTGATCTAAAGACTCATATCTATAGTACACACAACCAGCTACAAGAGTTAACAAACAACAACATCAAAAACTAAACATACTGACAGATCTGCTCATTACAAAACATTGTAAAACACAGTTTAAATAATTCTGGGCTGCCCAGATTTTGACCCGGTCATGGCCGGTCAACAGTCTTTGACCATTTATAACTCACGATATAGGCCTCTGATGGTTGTAATACCACTTCTAAATTAAAGAAAATATAGCAGGCTATAGAACCAAAACTTAAAACAACAAAAACCATAAATATATCATGATCTACGGGTACTGACATTACTTGTCAGACCACAGAAATTGCTCAAGAACAGGTTTCTAAAACTTGAATTTTTACCCACTTTGATGCTATGGATCCATGATAGATCATCATAGATCTTCATAAAACATCCAATAGCAAGATTCTAAACACATAAACACAAAGATTTTCTGAGCAACTTGGATCAAAAATAAAAATTTGATTTATAACTTAAGCTTCCAATTCTTGATCGTAATCCTTCAATCTGTTATTGATTGACCTAAGGCTAATTAAATTTGACCGAAACACTTCTAATTTTCGTAGGTTTAGTGAGAGAGGGAGTTGGTGAGAGCAAAGTTGCAAAATGGCTAACTTTTTTGAACTTTCTCTCTCTAATTCTCTTATATACTCAACAAGTGCAATGTATTTGATGAATTGGCTGGAAATATAGGCTGATGTGCTGTGTTTGTAGGCTATACAAAGTCAAGTGGTTAGGTCAACAACTAAAGTTATGGCCAACTCTACAAGTTAGCTAATTAAAGAAACCAAAAAGGGTATTTTGGTCATTATCTAATTATTTTAATGGAATTCTTGAAATTTACACAAATCCTTAGGGTTTAGAGTTTGGGTTAGGGTTTAGGGTTTGAACCCTTTAGGTTTAAAAATTTTAATTCCCACAAATTTCAAATTTAGGGTTTATAAATTAGAAAATAAAATTTCTAAAAATGCAATTAGGATTTCTAAATAGAAAATTAATATACAAAAATATAATTAGAGCTTTCTAATCATATTTAAGTTTAATGAACTCATTAGGTTTGCCAAATAGAATTTGGGTTTCTTAATTTAGGGTTTATAATTCCCGGTTTTGAAATTAGGGTTTCTAACAGCACATTAGTGTTTTTATAGATGAGATTAGGGTTTCTAATCCCTTATTAGGGTTTAGAAAATTTAAACCCAATCCAGTCAATCAACGGTCATTAAATCCGTACAATACAAACACATATTCAACAGTATAATTATTTTAATTGTATTTTCTACCGAATCCTTATCCGAACTTAGGGTTAGGGTTTTCAAAAACTGCTAAACACAACCCTACTCTAATTTTATCAGTTAATACACATATTGACCATTACTCGAGACTCGTATCACAGATACACCGTGTAATATTAACAGTCAATGTCAATATTAAATAATAATAAAAAAAATTATTCGTAAATTTTGGATTATTCAAAATCCCGGGTTATTACAGTAAGAGAGTCACGTCAAGCTGATCTTGCGGAAGAGGATGGTCGTGCAAAGAAGGCAAAGCTTGGAGAGACATACTCTACACTTAATCATGCAATGGATGAGGCCCAGGATCAAGTTTTGAGGTATCCCATCCAGTTCGAAGGACTTCCATCGTACATACTGGATCACAGAACGATGTCTCGCATCATGGAAGAGGAGCATAGCAAGGCTATTCAGTGCCTTGACAAACAGTGATAGAATTTGTTTAATTATGTGATAAACTTATTCGATATCTAGATGTAAATTCCGATGTTGTTATGAACAAAGGAATAGTTTAATATTAAATCATGTGGATTCTTTATCTCAGAATATTTGAAGTAAATAGCAGTGATGCTATCATTTGATGTAAAACTCTTGATTTGAATTAAATATATTAAGTTGTTTGAGATGATGTGTTAAATAATTATATTAAATTGTTGAGTTAAGTCTTAACTATTTAGAGAATTTAATTGTGATTTAATAAACATATATTTTAACAGAATTATGCCGCCACGACGAAGACAACAACGTCAACCAGCTCAGGAAGAGCCAACGAATAACAACAATAATGCCAATGCTAATCTCGTTCAGCAGTTGTTTAACTTGCTAGTTGGAGCAATAAATAATCAACCTCAAGCTCCACCAAATACTATGTTTAAAGATTTCAAGGCGGTGGGACCGCCAGAGTTTAAAGGTTTCATGAACCCGATCGAGGCTCAAACGTGGGTTATGGAGATGGAGAATGTTTTCGACGTTGCTAGGGTTAGAGAAGACCAGAAGACCGATTTTGCAACATTTATGCTGAAGTCTGAAGCTAACTATTGGTGGCAATCAAACAAAGTTTGAGGAGGTGAAGGTGTAATTACTTGGGAGAGATTTAAAGCGATGTTTTTCGAGACGTACTTCCCAACCAGCTCACAGAACCAGATGGAGGTTCAATTTCTGGAATTGAAGCAGGAAAATATGAGCGTACCTAATTATGCGACTAGATTCAACGAATTAGCGAGGTTCGCCCCGTATCAAGTACACACGGATGAGAGAAAAGCCAGAAGATTCGAACAAGGACTAAAGCCTTGGGTATACAGTAAAGTATCAATGTTTCAGATAAACACTTTTGCTGGAGTACTAGAAAAGGCCATCCTCGCTGAAGGTGGAAGCGATGCGGTGACCAAGTACAATCAAGATAAGAAGAAGAAGAAGAAGAAGAAGAGTGAAGGTGAAGGTGAAGGAAACAACAAGGCTAGTGGAAGTGGCACGGGAGGTGGTAATTTTAATCAGAAGAAAAGGTGGAATGACAATTCATCATCAGGAAATCAACAAGGAAGTCAGAAGAAAATAATCAAAGCATGCCCGTCTTGCGGGAAAGCTCATCTGGGAGTTTGTATGAAGGGAAAAGAGTGTGCTACAATTGTGGTCAGGAAGGCCACAAAGCACCTAACTGTCCTAACCCAAAGAAATGTGCTTGCTTCACTTGTGATTCAAAGGACCATCTGGCAAGAGACTGTCCTAAGAAGGGATCGGGAGGGTCAGGATCAGGAGGAAACCGGGGAAACAACATTGGAAATGCCTTAACTATCACCGGACCAACCGCTACAAATCGACAGACTGCCAGAACTTTCAACATGATGGTGCAGGATGCAGTTCAGTCTCGGGATGTGGTGTTAGGTATCATTCCGATCAATAAAATTAATGCTTATGTTTTATTTGATTCGGGTGCTATTTTTTCCTTTATATCCGATGACTTTGCTAATAATTTAGATTTGCTTAAGGATGAGTTAGAATATCCCATGAACATAAAAACTGCGAATAAAGAGATAATCCCTGTTAAGTATGTGTATAAGAACTGTAGAGTAGATATTATAGGTAATATCAAGAACGTAGATCTTATCCCTATTCGACTTGGGGAATTTGACGTTATATTGGGAATGGACTGGTTATTCAATTACGGGGCTGTAATTAATTACCAAAAGAAGCGTATTAACCTTATGACTCCGTCAAAGGTTTTTTTTATGGTAGAAAGTCGCCTAGACAAGCGAGGTGTCTGACGATGATGCATGCCAGGAAGTTATTAAGACAAGGCTGTATAGGATACTTAGCTTACATAGTCGATAGTCGAAAAGAAAATCCGAAGGTAGAAGAAATACCGATTATGAGGTACTTCGTCGACGTATTTTCAGAAGATTTTCCAGGACTTCCACCAGATAGAGAGGTAGACTTCGTGATCGATTTGGCGCCCGGAACTGCACCAATATCGAAGGCACCATACCGAATGGCACCAGTAGAGATGAAAGAACTAATGGTACAACTACAAGAATTACTGGACAAGAAGTACATTCAACCGAGTGTATCGCCGTGGGGAGCGCCGATGTTGTTTGTGAAAAAGAAGGACTGATCGATACGGCTCTGCATTGACTATAGAGAACTGAATAAGGTCACGATTAAGAACAGATATCCATTACTGAGGATCGACGACCTGTTTGATTAATTGAAGGGAGCGAGATACTTTTCCAAGATAGACTTGAGAATCGGTTATCATCAACTGAATGTGAGGCTAGAGGATGTACCGAAGAAGGCGTTCAGAATGCGATATGGTCACTACAAATTTTTAGTAATGTCGTTTGGTCATACGAATGCTCCTACAACATTTATGGGACTAATGAATGGTGTGTTCAAGCTGTTTTTGGACAAGTTCGTAGTGGTATTAATAGATGACATTTTGGTCTATTCGAAAACCAAGGAAGAACATGAAGAGCATTTGAGATTAACATTGGAAGTATTGAGAAGGGAAAAGTTGTATGCCAAGTTTTTGAAATGCAAATTTTGGATTGAACGAGTGTAATTTCTTGGGCACGTGATCGATAAAAATAGAATTTCGGTAGATCCATCCAAAGTCAAATCCGTGATTAACTAGGATTAACCGACGACACCGTCTAAAGAATGAAGTTTTCTTAAATTAGAAGGATATTATAGAAGGTTCATACAAGACTTTTCGAAGATCGTAACTCCGTTAACGAATTTAACTCGAAAAGCTGTGAAATTTGTTTTGATGGATAGGTGTGAGGAAAGTTTTCAAGAATTAAAGAAGAGGTTGAGTACGGTGCCTGTGTTATCTCTTCCGGATGATACATGAAATTTTGTTGTTTATAGTGATGCGTCACATAAAGGACTTGACTGTGTCCTGATGCAAAATGGCAAAGTCATTGCGTATTCATCACGACAATTGAAGGATTATGAGACAGGATACCCGACCCACGACTTGGAGTTAGCTGCAGTTGTTTTTGCTTTATAAATTTGGAGGCACTATCTTTACGGGGAGAAATGTGAAATATATACAGACCACAAGAGTCTGAAATATATTTTTTACACAGAAAGACTTAAATATGTGTCAAAGAAGATGGTTGGAATTAATTAAGGATTATGACTGTGTGATTTTATACCATCCAGGCAAGGCAAATGTGGTTGCCGACGCCTTAAATAGAAAGGGTCGTGAGAAATTGATGATGTTGACTGCTTAGGAGGAGCTAATTGCAGAAATGGAGAAACTTGAGTTGGAAGTTAAGTATCCTATGGAAATTGATGAGAAGCTATTTCAGATGCAATCTGGTACAACCCTACTAGATAAAGTTAAAGAGGCTCAACTTCAGGATGAAGAATGTAAAAAGGTGACAAAGAAGATATCTGAAGGAACTGAACCGAGATTAAGTGTACCGCCAGTACAAGAGATTTGAGAGCATAATTTGCGTATCGCCAGTACAAGAGATTAAGGAAGACATTTTGAGCGAGGCTTATAGTTCATGATATTCGATTCACCCTGGTAGTACCAAGATGTATCAAGATCTTCGACAACATTTCTGGTGGCCGAATTTGAAACGTGATGTTACATAATGTGTTGCCAAGTGTCTGACCTGCTAGAAAATGAAAGCAAAACATTAGAGACAGAGTAGATTGCTACAACCGTTGGAGATCCCAAAATAGAAAAGGGAACATATTACAATGGACTTCGTGGTTGGCCTTCCGACGGCTCAGAAAGGCTACGACGCAGTATGGGTTATCGTTGACCGACTGACGAAATCCGCACACTTCCTTCTGATCAAAATCAGATTTAACTTAGATCAGTTGGTGAGACTATACGTAAAAGAGATTGTTTCAAAGCACGGAGTTTCGATGTCAATTGTTTCTAACAGAGATCCGCATTTTACGTCGAACTTCTGGAAACGTCTACAAGAATGCATGGGTACACATTTGCGAATGAGTACAGCATATCACCCTCAAATGGATGGACAGAGTGAAAGAACAATTCAGACATTGGAAGATATGTTAAGAGCTTGTATAATGGACTTTAAAGGAAATTGGGATGATCATCAACCACTCGTAGAGTTAGGTTACAATAACAGTTACAATGCTAGTATTGGAATGCCACCTTATAAAGCGTTATACGGTAGAAAGTGCAGAACTCCGCTTTCTTGGGATGAAGTTGGCGAAAGGAAATTGCTAGGGCCACAATTGGAACAACAGACAACAAAAATAGTCAAAGTGATCTGAGCACGACTGGTAGTAGCTCAAGATTGACAGAAGAAATATGTTGATCCACATCGTAAAAATATCGAATTTGAATTAGGTAGTTATGTTTTCTTGAAGGTTTCTCCTTGTAAGGGAAAGATCAGGTTCAGAAAGAAAGGGAAATTAAGTCTAAAATTTATTGGACCTTTTGAAGTACTACGAATAATCGAAGAAGTCGCGTACGAGGTAGCCTTACCTCCAGCACTCGAGAATGTCCACAACGTCTTCCATGTTTCTATTTTACGACACTACAAAGCTGATTACAAGCATATAATTGAATACGAACCCCTACATTTTGAAAAAGAATTATCTTACGAAGAAATTCCTATTCAAATTGTCGATCGAAAAGAACAAGTTCTCAGAATTAAAGTAATATCTTCTGTTAAGGTAATATGGAGGAACCACAACGCTATTTACTTAATTTATGGGTAAGCGATTCTGGGGACAGAATCTTTGTAAAGGGGGGGGGGGGGAGAATGTAACGGGTTGAATTTATTAAGTCTTGATTCTGGGGACAGAATACTATTAAGGGGGAAAGATGTGAGGAACGAGATTTTTGAAATTTAATTTTAATATTTATTGAAGTAAATAAATATTTTTGATGATTTAATTATTAGATTAAATAATTAATTGATGCAATTGTGGTAGATTAATTTAATTATATGTGTTATGTTTATTAAATTAATGTGGAGAATTTTTATTATCGAAGTATGTGATTATGTAAGCTTATTATATTAAAAGAAATATTTAATAAGCCTATTGATATTTTAATTAATTTAATTATTAATTAGAGAGTTAATAATTTGACATTATTTATTAATAAGAAAATTAATTATATGATTATGTGAATTTATGATAGATTATTATATTTTATTTAATTTAAATTAAATAAATTAATTGAGTTATTTTATAAAGGGTGTGACATTATTTAAACTATATGATAAAATAGTTATTAAATTAAATAGGATTAAGTTTTTAAAGCTAGCCAAACATGCCCTTAGTGGGAATTATTAGTAGTTACCCATGACTGGGTTAACTGACCATTATGCGCGTCAGTTGCTTTATTATATTATACGTATCCTTTTCTTTCTTATTATTTCTAAGTCTGAAAACAGAGAGGGAGAGAGAGTTTGAGAAATTGTCAGATGGAAATTGAGAAGTTTGAGAGGAATTGTGAGTGTGTAATCATCAATCAATTGTGAAAGGATCATCATTGATCATCTCTTCTAAATTATACTCTGGGTAATTTCTCCAAACCCAATTTCTATTTCACGTCATTTAGTTTTTTATGAAAATTGCTTTCAAGCTTTGGTAAAGTCTCTGTAATTTGGAAATTGTATGATTATGAGTTTATATATGTGTTAAATGTTACCATATCTTATTTGATTATATTTATTTTATAAATCATGTAACCAGTTTCATGAAAATACATCGTATATGTAGATCAAAACTTACAGAGTATGGGTTTTGGCCACATGGCTCTTATACGTAACTTTAATGTGTCAAACATAAATGATTTCGTAAAATTTACACTCGTATATTATTATGCATGTTAATACGAAGAGACCAAACTTTAAATGAACGGATTCAGTGTTATAACGAATCCGTAATATTAATTATCATGATTTATGTTCAAAACTTTCAAGAACATCTAGAACAGTAAAATTTACATATTTTAATTATGTAATTATGTGTTTTAAATGGTTAAAGTCACTCTATAAATGTTGGGTAATGATTATATACGAATTCTAACATGTGGGTATGATTAAATTCGTGTAGTAATAATTTAATTGGAGTTTTTGGCTGTGTTCTGCAATTTTCGCAAATTAAAGAACAATTTCTAGTTCGCCGCGCCGCGCCGCCAGTCTCGTGCCTTAACATCCGCATCACAGAGCCATGGCACCGCAGTGCCAAGAGTCCGGCCGCAGCGCCGAGTACCAGTACAATAGCGGCGCCGCAGCGCCACTCTCCAAAAAAGTCAAGAAATGAATTATTTTTAAATGTTCAAGTCAAGCAATGTGATAGCAACTTGATTTAAAGAACATAGAGATATGTTAGAAGTATAATGAGATATTAAAATAGATGTTTATCATGTAAATAACATAATTACATGTGGACTGAATTATTAAATGAATAGTTAGCTTAGTATTCGTGAAGTATTCATTATATGACAATGAATGTGATAAATTGACTAAGTAGAGTCATAATTCGAGTTAGAAAAAAAGAATGAACGTTTGATGATTAGTTAAGTTATAATTAACTGGTATTGTGAATGTAAATGGTATGTAGGATTAAATTCAAGGAACATGTTTAATTAAAGTGTAATCTACGCACGAGGCAAGTTTACAAACCCTACTTGTTATCATTGTTCAAGTTTATTATTTACTTTGAGTAAATTCTCATTACTATTACTCAAGTTCGAATTGTTATATTAAAGATTGATTATCTTTTCAAAGTATGAATCTGTTATATAATATTTGTCCTATTGTATACTTCTCGAGATTATTATTCAATTTGAATATCATTATTGTTGAACCTTGTTAGGCTAGTGAACCTTATTGATTCGACTAGTCCATAGTTGATGAACGTTCTAAATTTTAGAACCCTTATTGTATTACCCAAACCAAATTTTCTTTGCTGCGGACTCGAATGTCAAACTGAGATGAACAACCCTGCAAAGGGATTTACTTATGCGTTAGCGTTAAGATATTGTGCACAGTATGGTACTAAGGGCTGACCCCCTTAAGTACGAGTAGAAAGGTCCATAGTCTTATAACTGTTAAAGGTTTCAAGTATAACCCTTGATAATCTAGGACATAGTTCAATGTCTTATGACCCTCAGAAATCTTTTGATTTTTGTTTTTCATTCTTGATTCAAAAGTTGAACTTTAATTTCAGAAGTCTTTGATTCCCTCGCATGTTATTATACATTGTTATTTCATTATTTTATTTATGGGCAATCATGCTCACTCTTGCTTAATAATAACATTGCAGTTAAGAACGAAAGAACCGATGAGCCATCTACTAGTAAAGGCAAAGGCAAGATTTACAAATATTGAAGGCTTGTATTTATGAGATGTTGAATTTATGTGTTAAGACTTGATGTTGTTTAAGACTTATTGTTTATGTTTCCACACAGATGTTTAATGTCAGCTTAACTTGGGATTGTATTATTATTCGGATGTTGTAACCCCTTAAGGGGAAGATTTTATTTCTATCTATTGCATGGTTTAATTTTATTATGGGTAGATAGATAGATGATATTTGTATAGTGAACAATAAATTCCGTGGAATTGAAGTACCCGGATTTGGTGGTGTCACATTTGAAATATTATGTGTTATAGCTTTAATAATAGAATGTTTAAGTTAAACTTGAAATACACAAGAAGTTGAGTGAGAAACTAATAAGAGTATATTCTAACAGAAAATGCCTCCTAGAAGAAGACAACCACGTCAACAACCACCTCTTAAGGGGTCTACTAACAATAACAATGAGGTCAATGGTAATCCGGTTCAATAGTTGGTAACTCTGTTGACGGGAGCACTTGTAAATCAACTGCAAGCTCAAGTTACGACATTCAAGGAATTCAAAGTGGTTGAACCATCAGAGTTTCAAGGGTCTATGAATCCAGTGAAAGCCCAAACCTGGATCATGGAAATGGAGAAGGTGTATGATGTTACTAGGGTTAACGAAGATCAGAAGACTGCGTTTGCGACGTTCATGTTGAAGTTCAAAGCTAGCTATTGGTGGCAAGCAAATAAGGTTCGTGGGGGACAAAGAGTGATAATGTGGGATAGATTTAAGGAGATGTTTTTCGAAATGTACTTTCCAGCGAGTTCTCGGAATTAGTTGGAGGTGGAATTTCTGGAACAATGACGGTGCCAGAATATGCTACGAAGTTTAACGAGTTGGCAAGGTTTGCCACTTATCAAGTCAATACGGATGAGCGTAAGGTGAGAGGGTTCGAACAAGGATTAAAACCCTGGCTGTATAGCAAGGTTTCAACGTTCCAGTTAAATACATTTGCGGCTGTACTAGAAAAGGCAATTATCGCCAAAGGTGGAAGCGATGCCTTGACCAAGTACAATCAAGAACAGAAGAAAAGGAAGAATGATAGTGAAAATAAGGCTGGTGGAAGTAATATTGGAAGTAACAATCAGAAGAGGAAGTGGAAGGAGAATTCGACTACGGGAGGACATCAATGAAGTCAGCAGAAGAAAAATTTTGAAGCTTGTTCTACTTGCGGGAAGAACCATACTAGGGTATGTTTGAAGGGGAAGCGGGTGTGTTTCAATTGTGGTCAGGAGGGACACATTGCACCAAACTATTTTAGCCCAAAGAATGGAGCATGTTTTACATGCGGTTCGAAGGATCACATGGCTCGTGATTGTCCTAAAAATCCAGCGGGGAGTGCAAGTGGAGGAAAGGGAAACAACAACGGTGGTGGTGCATTGACTATCACTGGACCAGCACAGTCAAGCCGACCTACTGCAAGAACTTTCAATATGACCGTGTAGGATGTTGTTCAGTCTAAGGATATGGTGTAAGACCCCGACTTTTATGAAATAAAAGTATTCGATTGTTCTTATAATTAATATTCCGTAAATGGTTAAATTGATAAAAGTTCAAAGTTAAAGGTAATATATATAAATATTGTAAATAAACAAGTGGTTATAAAATACTTATTGTTGTCGGGGAATATTCGTTTGGTCGTGGAAAATTCTTCCTGTCGGGGAATATTCGTACGACGGCGCAGCCTTTTGTGGGCCCCATAACGGAAATCGATTGTATGAAGAAAACGATAAGTATGAGTTTTTATAAATAACGGTGTAGTTGTTACCATTAACACTATTGGAATACTCGGTGGTTAAAACACAGTAATACGCGTTGTTGCACAGTAGCACGCAGTATTACACCAATTATTGATTTTTACGTAAGAAGACACTACTCAATAATTGTTATAGTAATTACTGTTCAATATTTTATTTTATTGATTCAATAATTACTACGTTGATATTTTATATTACTGTTGTTTTAATAATTGTCACTACACAGTATTTTCCATTATCAGATCAATAATTCATATTATTTGAATAATATTATTAGATAGTATTATTGGCAATGTCTAGAAGTTTTGTCTAAGGAGAGATTTGGTCACCTAATTGCACGCCAGTAAGGAGAACCCCTTATTGGAAAGCCCCCTCTTTCCTGGGAACGGTCTGGTTGTCAGTATTGTGATTCTGTAATATTATTTGTGAATAATTAATTATTGATTTATATGATGGAGAAAATTTTTAATGTGACAATTGTTGAAAATTAATATTTAATCTATTTATGATAAAATAATTCATTTAAATATATTATTATATTTTAATAATATAATAATGGTGATATTTTTACAATGAATGTGGGATATATGAGTATATGAGGAGGAAGAGTATTTTTGTTGCATTAAATGATTAACACATGTTTTGTGTGTCGGTGGACCTCATTTCTTGACTGAAATTTGATTATAGCCTGTAAAATAGCCCGTTTATGGATTTCGATCAATTTATGTTTGGAATTTTAAAAACCTTTCTTCTGTAAAGTTGTGGAGAATGGAATTTCCTATGGAAAGGACATGAGGTTCGAATTTTTCTGATAAAAGGGCTATTTATTATGAATTATTGAAGTTCCGGAATTATTGATTTTTGGAGTTTAAAATGTTTTATTTAAGAATTTTTTTTTATTTTTGTTGGGTGAGTGGTTGATGTTTTGGATCGATAGAGGTGTGCGTAGGAATTTATATTATATATATATATATATATATATATATATATATTTATATATTAATATTTTATTAAAATTTCTGCTTTGGTATTTTAAGCATTTTTCTATAAATAGGGTGTTTAAGTTATAATTGAAAATCACACTAGAAACTAAAGTTTTCTCTCTCTTTCTCTCTCTATATTATCGAGCGTATTCTTGTGAGTATTTTGATACTTTGAGTGTTACTATATGGTGCAAGTTCCTTCAGCACTATATTCAGTATTCGAGTTAGAAGTACTGTCTTTTTGAGGTACGGAATTGTAAGGGATAGTAAGGGATGTTATTTTCTTCGTAAATGATATTATTTCTTTCAATATCATTATACTGAAATATTGGTATGGATTTTATTGTGGAAGTTCTACCTTTTTGTGTCGGGGTTACTATTCACGTATACGACATTATTCACGTATACGACCCTATTTATGTATATGACATTTTTACGTATACGGTACTATGTACGAATACAGAGTACTATTCACGAGTTACTATTAACGAGTTACTATTCATGAGTTACTATTCACGAGTTACTATTCACGACAATATTGGTTTCTTTTTTGACCAAACTATCGTTAATTTATGAATCTTACTCATGAAATTAAATGCAGATGTTGGTCATATTATTTTTATTATCATAGATAAAAAAATTTATATTCCTGGTGATGAAATTTCTCTTTGACTTGAGTGTAAAGTTGGGTAGATTATTTGTATGATTATGACTATGGGTTCTCTTTGGCCAGTAGTGCAAAGATGAATTGTTGACTGGTATGATCATGACCATTGAATTTATAATTGAACATCTTTAACTTAAGTGCAAAGGTGAATTGATCAACATGGTTATAATTATTGTTTATATAAATTCTGAAATGATTATATATTTCTTCGAGATATTAATATCTTTGGCCTGTAGTGCAAAGATGATTTGTTGTTGAATATCTTTGGCTTATAGTGCAAAGATGACCGATTGTTGAATATCTTTGGCCAGTAGTGCAAAGATGAATTTATTAGTATGATTATGAACAGGAACTGTGATTTGGTATAACCATGATCTTTTATGTTTCAGGTAAAGACAAGTGATAAAAATTATCTTCCTCCTGGATGAGAAGAGAAATTTAGAACCACAATTATGATTATGAGTTATTCATATGATTGTGGACCAGAATTGTTGATTGATATTACAGGGATAAAACATTGCTGGTGGACTTTTAACATGGAGAAGATAATAGACTTTATGGTCTATTTGACTCTTCTAATGGATTGCTCATTCCGCTGTAACTATGGTTGAAAAGTTTTATCATCTACCATATGTTCTAAATCTCTGATTTATTATTAATGAAAGTTATTGGGAATTTAATTATCTTTAGTCATAATATTCTTTACTGAGCTAGTTATGCTCACCATTTTGCTTCATAATTCCTTTCAGGTAATAAGAGTGTAGCTGGGTCGAGCGGGGGTAACAGGATAATAGAACGGTGGTCTCTAGCTGTGGAGGTTCTCCCTAAACAGTATAGAAAAATGTGTTTTATTTTATACATCATTTAGTAGTTATATTTGGTGAACAAAAAAGGGTGAGGCGAACCCAACGTTGGAAGGGTGTTTTGCCACTATCATACAAGATGCCTAATGACATGTGACTTCGTGTTATTATAAGACAAGGTTGTGCACATCCACTTGCTAAGTATATATACAAGCACTACATATATGATCTTGGAGTTTGGTTGAAGTATAATTCTCAATTAAAGACGGTGGAGATAATGATATGTCAAGAGAAGACTCACCATTGGAAAGAATATGATAGTAATCTTCTCGTTTTTCTTTGGGATTTATTGGGTCAACCAAGGATAATTCTGTGGACATATGATATATACCATAACCTAGACGCATGGTCTCCCATGTACAAAGGTTTCCTTGAACACTTCCCAAAGATTTTAATTTCTAAAACAGTTATTGACTGTACCTTTATATAAGGTGCCATAGTGACGTGCTATTAAGGGTTGAGACATGAGTCACAGTTGGTATATATTTGTATCAAAACTCACAACATACGTGTTGTATTTTGCACGACAATTGTGGTAATAAAGTTGTAGTTATTTTATGTACCATGTTTTTGGCGACTCAGAATAGGTTGGTTGGATTGGACCTATTTGGGGGGCGTCACATGTGGTGTCCGGTATCATTCCAATTAATAGTATTAATGCTTATGTACTGTTTGATTCTGGTGCTACTTGTTCATTTATATCCGATGAATTTACTCAAAACTTAGATTTGCCTCAGGAAGAATTAGATTATCCTTTGAGCATAGAGATTGCAAATATTGAAGTGATTCATGTTAGGTTCATATTTAAGAATTGTAAAGTGGTTATAAAGGGTCAAGCGATGATGGTAGATTTGATACCAATTAGACTTGGGTGAGTTTGATGTTATCATGGGAATGGATTGGTTATTCAATCACGAAGCAGTAATTGATTGCCAAAGAAAGTGTGTTAACCTTATGACTTCTTCTAAGGTTGTGTTCTATGGCAGCATATCACCTCGACAAGCAAGTTGTCTGACGGTGATGCAAGCCAAGAAGTTGTTAAAACAAGGATGTGTAGGATACTTAGCCTACATAGTTAATACACAGAAGAAAAGTGCAAAGTTAGAAGAGATATCGATCATAAGAGATTTTGCAAACGTATTTCCAGACGATTTGCCGTGTCTTCCGCCAGATCGACAAATTGAGTTCGTGATTGATTTAGTACCTGAAACGCGCCCGATATCTAAGGCATCATACAGAATGGCCCCGGTAGAGATGAAAGAGTTGATGGTGCAATTGCAAGAATTGCTCGACAAGAAGTATATCCAGCCAAGCGTATCGCCATGGGGAGCACCAGTGTTATTTGTTAAGAAGAAGGATGGATCGATGCGGCTCTGTATTGATTATAGAAAATTGAATAAGGCCACGATTAAAAATAAGTATCTGTTACCAAGAATCGACGACCTGTTTGATTAACTGAAGGGCGCGAGGTCGTATTTTTCAAAGATAGATTTGAGGAGTGGTTATCATCAACTGAAGGTGAGGCCAGAGGACATACCGAAGACGGCATACATAACTCAGTATGGTCATTATGAGTTTCTGGTTATGTCATTTGGTTTAACTAATGCACCTGCAGCATTCATGGATTTAATGAACAGGGTGTTTAAACCATTCTTAGATAAATTTGTGGTGGTGTTAATTAATGATATCCTGGTGTACTCTAAGACTAATGAAAAACATGTAAAACACTTAAGAGTGACGTTGGAGACATTGAGAAAAGAGAAGATGTACACAAAATTGTCAAAATGTGAGTTTTGGTTGGAACGTGTACAGTTTCTCGGACATATTATTGATAAGGATAGAATTTTGGTAGATTCATCAAAAGTTGAAGCTGTAGTAAACTGGGATCAGCCAAAGACGCCGTCAGAAGTAAGGAGTTTCTTATGATTGGCAGGTTACTATAGGCATTTTATTCAAGATTTTTCAAAGATCGCGACCCCGTTGAAGAATTTAACCCTGAAGGAAGTTAAGTTTGTTTGGACGGAGAAGTGTGAGGAAAGTTTTCATGAATTAAAGAAGAGGTTGAGCTCGGCACCTATGTTGTAATTACCTGGTGATACAGGGAATTTTGTGGTGTATAGTGACGCATCGCATAAAGGACTAAGTTGTGTGCTTATGAAGATGGACAGAGTTCTTGCGTATGCATCACGTAAATTAAAAGATTACGAGAAAGGGTATCCGACTCATGACTTAGAGTTGGCTGCGATGGTGTTTACACTAAAAATTTGGATATATTATCTTTATGGAGAGAGGTGTGAGATATATATTGACCATAAAAGTCTAAAGTATATCTTTAGACAAAAAGATTTGAATATGAGACAGAGAAGATGGTTGGAGTTGATCAAATACTATGACTGGGAGATTTTCTATCATTTCGGAAAGACGAATGTTGTTGCTGATGCTTTAAGTAGAAAGGGACGGGAGAAGTTAATGATGTTGATAGCTCAAGAGAAATTAGTGTCTGAAATGGCTAAGATGGAGTTGGAAATTAAATATCTGGCAGAATTCGATGAAATGTTTTTCCAGATAGGAAACGGTTCAACGTTGGTAGATAAAGTGAGGAATGCACAACTTCTAGATGAAGACTGCGAAAAGATAAAATAGAAAGTATCTGAAGGGGAGGAAAGCAAATTCAAAATCGATTCAGAAGGGTTACTTCGATTCGAAGCAAGAATTTGGGTTCCGACAGTACCGAAAGTTAAAGAGGAAATTCTGAATAAAGCTCACAACTCAAAATATTCGATTCACCCTGGAAGTGCGAAAATGTACCAGGATCTTAGACATCATTTTTGGTGGCCGAATATGAAGAAGGATGTGGCTGAGTGTGTAGCTAAATGCTTAACGTGTCAGAAAGTTAAAGCTGAACACCAAAAGCCAAGTGGATTATTGCAACCGTTGGAGATACCAGAATGAAAATGGCAGCATATCACAATGGATTTTGTGGTAGGTCTTCTAACGACTTAGCAAGGTTATGACGCCATTTGGATGATTGTTTATCGACTGACAAAGTCGACACACTTCTTTCCAATCAAGATTAGATTTAACCTGGATCGATTGGCAAAACTATACGTTAAGGAAATTATTTTAAGGCACGGTGTACCTGTGTCCATTGTATTAGACAGCGATCCACGTTTGACATCAAATTTCTGGAAACGGTTACAAGAATGTCTGGGAACACAGCTAAGAATGAGCACAATGTACCATCCTCAAACAGACGGACAGAGTGAGAGAACCATCCAGACACTAGAGGACATGCTCAAAGAATGTATTATGGATTTCAAGGGAAATTGGGACGATCATTTACGTTTGGTTGAATTTTCCTATAATAATAGTTATCACGTGAGTATCAGCATGCTGCCTTATGAAGCATTATACGGCAGGAAATACAGAACTCCGTTATGCTGGAAGGAGATAGGTGAACGTCAGCTATTGGGTCCAGAGTTGGTACAACAAACCGTCAAGATCATCAAGGTGATTCGAGCAAGATTGATAGCTGCACATGATAGACAGAAGAAATATGCCGATCAACAACGACAGAATCGGGAATTCTATGTTGGTAGTTATGTTTTCTTAAAAGTATATCCCTGGAAGGGGAAAATTTGTTTTAGCAAGAAGGGAAAATTAAGCCCTAGGTTTATAGGACCTTTTGAAGTGCTTAGACGCGTGGGTGAAGTGGCGTACGAGGTAGATTTACCTACAGAATTGGTGCATGAATATAAACATGTTATAAAATACGAGCCTTTACAGTTTGAAAAAGATTTGCCTTATGAAGAAGTTCCTATTCAAATTGTCGACAGGAAAGAGAAAACACTAAGGAATAAAGTGATACCTTATGTTAAGGAAATATGGAAGAACCACAGTGCTGAGGAAGCTACGTGGGAACTTGAAGATGTTATGATGAGAAATTATCCTCAGTTGTTTGCTTGATTTTATATAGCGATTCTGGGGACAGAATCTTGTTAAGGAGGGGAGAATGTATCGAATAAATATTTCGAGTTGTTATTCTTGAGACAGAATCCTTTTAAGGAGGGAAGGATGTAACGATCGAGAAATTTGTATTTTGATTTAAATATTTATTTAATTAAATTAATATTTTAAATAATTTATTTATTAAGGGAAATAAATAATTGATGAATTGTAGTGAATTAATTTAGTAACTAAATTGATTAAATGTTAATTAAATTGAATTATATTAATTTTATCTGATGGATTTAATTTAAGGAAATAATTAAATTAAATCAAGTGCTTAATATTTAAGAAAATAATTAAATTAAATGAATTGTTTAATTTAAAGGAAATAAATAAATTAAATAAATTGATGTTTCTAATTTATTAATTAAATTAGATATATAATTATTTATTAATTATAAGTATAATGATAATAAGATTTCTATTATTACTATTATAAGTTATTTAAATTAACTAAAGTGTGATAAGTGGAAACTATATAATATAAATAATATTAAAATAATCTAGTTTGGGGGAGTTAGTGTGAGACCAAACAAGGCCTTGAGGCCTTTGGTCTAATTTAACTGACGTCTTTTTGATTTTGTACCTGACGATAGTGGGGGAGTGGGAGTCAGTTTTACGCTTCTTATTTTTCCCTAAGGCTAAATAATATAGAAATATAGACAGAGAGAGTTTGGGAGAGAAGACAGAATCACAGAGAATTTAGAGAAGAAAGAAGTTGTTCTGAGATTGTCAAGAAAAAGAGAAGGGTTGATAATTGTTCTTGCTAATCAAGGTGTAACCTACTTTAATCTTAACTATTATGTTTTGATATTGTTGTTGGAAGTATGTTGGATGGTTGTTGAAAATGGATTTATATGTATTGTTTTTGTAGAATCTGTTATTATCAATATATATATACATAATTGTTGATTGTCATACGCGTGAAATTGGGTTTGAGGAAGGAATTGAAATAATAGTGTTTATGTTCATATAATATGGCTTACAAAGTACAAAATTCCATGCTTAATGTGTATTATAATCTTTAAATTGATGTTAGAATGTGTTAATATGATAAGAAACATAAACATCATAGTTTAAATCATGTCAATTGATTATGAAACGAATTCGTGGCGATCAAATTCGCTAAAAGTGTCAAAATTGAAGAAATCTGGAAAAATACGGTTTTGATTCTTCTAATTTGTGTATATATGATGTTTGTGTAGTTAGAATGCTGAATAACATGCTTAACTATGATATTACAAGGTTTTAGATGTTGAAGTGTGGCAAAATTTTGTGGAATTGGGATTTTTGGCCTATAACAGAGTCTAAGTTTGTGTTCGGTAAAATTGAAATTGATGTGTCGCGCGAGGACGCTGTCTGGCGCGCTGATGCCATGCGGGCGCGCTGTCTCTTGGCGTGGGCGTGCTGCTGTCACGCGGGCACACTGTAATCTAGTGTAAAACTGGCGCGGCCGTGCCAGTAGTCAGTTACAAATAGAGAAGTCTGCTACTTTTGCAAACTTTGGACATTCATTATAACTTGGCTTAATGATTATGTTAGTGTGTCAAATGTGTAATAACAAGGTTAAAACAGAAACGTATCATGTGGTTAGTAACCTTAAAATGTTAAGTAAGGTTATGACCTAAATGATGGGTTAACCCTATAAAGCTAATATTAATACAAATAACTGTTGTTGCGATTCCAATGATATATGTAGGGTAATTGGCGAATATTACATTTGTGTAGCTTGCATACAAGGCAAGTTTCTAAACCTTAACTCTTTATATTAAGCAAGTTTTCTAACTTCATTCTTTTCGTATTGAATGCAAGTTTCTATTGTTTAGCTATCAATGTACAAGTTCCTAAAATTCGATATAAAGTTGAGCAAGCCTAATCTATCCTGTGTAGGTTTGTACAAGCTCTTGTAACCTAATTCGTTACCTTGAACGAGTTTTACTTTTCTACACCTTGATATTATTATTCAAAGTATATATTATTCTAGTACATTGATTCAAATGAGATTGTTCTAACTCCTTTGGATATAGCACTTTGCATGTATATCATGATTATTCAATTATACATTATTGTTATTTGGTCCATGATTTTGATAACCTTGTTCAAAGCTTTATTGTTGTATTATACCTTTAAGTAGTAAGTAAACTTTTATTAATTTCATTAATTTATAATTGAATAGTGTTCTAAATTTCTAGAAACATTGATAAGCTAGTTCCAAACTAAACTTTCTTTAGTGCGGAAATTCTAAATTCAAACTGCGACGAACAACCCTAACATAAGGGATTTTGTATGTGTAACGTTTAGATGATTGTGCACAATACATGGTACAAAGGGTTGATCCCTTTAAGTACGTTAAGAAGAGTCTATATAGTCTAAATGACTATTAAGGTTAAGGTAATAATACCTAAATACCGACGACATAGTTCGTGGTCTTAAGACCCTCAGATATTAAATTCGAACTTGTTTTCTATTTTTAGATTTGTAGAACAAGTTCATTATCGTTCAACATTCATTGTTCATTCTCATGTTGATTATTATTACTACTCTTTATATCAGTGAGCAATTGTTTGCTCACTCTTGCAATTAAAAATGTAGCAAAAGTTGAAAGAATCGATGAGCCATCTACTAACAAAAGAAAAGGGCAAGATATCCAAGTGTTGAAGAGTTATTTAGAATTTATTTAAATGCATGATGTTATAAGACTTGTTTTCTTTTATGATATTTTTCCGCAAACTTATGTAATAAATTAAGGTTAAATTACCTGGGATTGTTTATGAGATGATGTAACCCTTCAATGGGAGAGATTATTGATTAAATTAATTAATGTTTTATCCTTTACTATGGGTAGTTAGATGTAATTATTTTGATAGTGAGCACCAAATCCTATGGGAATGAAGTACCTGGATTTGGGGGTGTCACAAATTATACATCTATGAGTTTGATTGTGTATTGACTACATGAGTTTAAATATGTGTAATAAATGTTTGTGGATATGTACGTCAAGCTGTATGACTAATGAATACCTATACAAACATAAATAAGATAACATAGTTCATTGAGGTGATTTTACGCTATAAGTGGTAATCAACGCTAAAGGCAAGTCTCCTAAATCACACAACTTTGGATTTTGTACGAGTTCTCTAACTTCATTTGAATTCTTATATTGAATGCGAGTTTTCTAAATTCTTTACATTGTATAATCCGAATTTTTCCCATATCAACCATATTTATACTGAGGAAATATCTATTACTATTTGAAAATCATTGTATACCTTGACATTGTTGCGAGCATTGGACTTATTATTCTTAAATGCATTATAAAATTTGTCTAAGACTTTGATTCGGTTAGACTATTATCATGTGTTAAAAAACTATCCAAACCAATTGACTTAGTGTGGACTCTTGTAAATCTATTGAGATGAACAACCCTCTTAAAAAGGGAAAATTTTATATTGTCGGGGAACCGACGTGCGCACATGAGTATGATTAAATGTTATGTATAACTTAGGGTACTTTAGGCTGATCACCTGTTGTACTCGTTTATATTGGATTTGCAGAATAATACTGTTAATTCTAGTAAGAGTTGTTAGTCCTTAGTGACAGCTCAGTGTTCATTTCTATATTGAACCTTGAATAAACTTTGAAATTCTGTTGATGTCCTTCAGTCTATAGAGACACTTATTGAACACTCTTGATACTTTTTGATGTCCTTGAAATATCAATTACCTTTATACCTTTGATGATTCAAATGTTATAACTGCATATTCTTGTTACTATATTACTTGCTGGGAAAACTTGTTGCTCATTTTTGCTTCCCTAAAAACATTACAGTTAAGGCAGAGCAAGGTAATACATCAGGAAAGGATAAAGGAAAGGGCAAGGCTACATAATAGCTTAGTCCTTTAAGTGTAGAAGTATTATTATTACTGTTATGCTTATTATGATATATTTAAGGATGATTAAATTATGTTTAAGTTTAATCACTGGATTGTTGTAGTAATGCTTATGGTACCTTGGGATGCGAATATTTATATTATATCAATGTAAATTATTCTATTATTTTCTTTGTTGATGATTTTAGTATGATATTAGAATTAGCACGTGACGAATAATATTCGAGAAATGAGTGTCTGAATTTGGGGGCGTCGCAAATCCCATTTATTATGATATATATCAACAGATGCATCAATAAATAACATTCATCTCATGAATAATAAACATTAAATTTATACATTGATATCAATTTAATGGGCAATTTTAATTAGCATAAAATCCAATTTTGAAATAAAATAAACTCTTTTATTTTTAATCAAAATCATAATAAATTTATTTATTTTAGTTTATCCAAATTTTAATAAAAATAAACTCCTATATTTCTAATCAAATTTCCAATCAAAATAAACTCCTTTATTTTAATTAACAAGGAATCCAATTTTAAGTACAAAATAAACTCCTTTATTTTAACTTAAAATTATTGGAAAAATAAAATGTGTTAAATCTTATTCCTTATTAAAATTAAACACCTTTAATTTTAGGAAACATGAAATCATATTCCATATGTGAATAAACTCCTTTTGCGACACCCCCAAAATAGGTATACATCACCCATCTTGAGTAGCCAAATATATGGTACAAAATTAAAATACAACTTAATTATACAACAGTCGTGTAAAATACGACAAAACATAATCTAAGAGTTTAAATAAGAATATTGTCATCTAGACAATATCCACACTCAATGGAGTCCTCATTGCATTTATTGTCACACTATTTTATAGAATAGTGAGGACTACTAAAACAACCATCTGGACCGTAAAATCTGTTCCCCGACTCTTTCCAGCTATATTCTCATTTCCTGAAGAGAACAGTGAAAGAAAGGGTGAACTCAACTAGCCCAATAAGAAATATTTTGACTAAGATAATGTAGAATAATTTATCGTTAGCCTTCAACAGAGTTAAACTGATAAAATATAACAAACATCAAGTTTAAATGCAGCGAAATAAGCAATCCATTAGAAGAGTCAAGTAGAGCATAAAACCTACTATCTTCTATGATTTAAAAGGTTTTTCATCACTTTTATCGCTGAGACTCAGCTTAATAAATAAACCACATCATGCCTGCACTACGACCAAGGGTATTCATTAGTATCACGACAACAAATTATCCATGCACTACAGGCCAAGGATATTCGTGTATTCATCAATGGTCATGATCATGCCAACAACTGTCCATCAATGCACTACGGCCAATGAGGACTTTTACCACATCATTTGTAACCTTACTGTCATGATTATACCGAATAATCCCTGGTCATAATCATACCAAGTCCATCTATGCACTACAGGCCACAAATGACTTTCATCATATTATAAATATGAGTATGATGATAATGATATAAGAATTCAATAAAACAAGTTCAATGATAAATTTTTAAAGATTTATAATTTAATTTATCCAGAATTCAATAACGTCCAAATTGTTAACATGATACTGTTTTGTGGAGTAAAATTCAAGAATGTTCAGAAAAATATTTTCATGAAAAGCTACTGGATGAAGCGCAAATATCCAGGATATTCTACTAATTTCATGGAGTATAGAAGCAAAAACTTTAACTAACTGAGTATAATAGATTATATGAAACTGCAAATGGATTTTTATTCGCCATGCGGTAATCCAACATAGACAGATCATTTCCACAATTTAATAAGGAATGAATACAAAGGATCATTCACCAAGCATGCGGTAGTCCACATAGACATGTTATTCCAACAGAATAATAAAGAATTGAATAACAGAAGAATTCACTATGCATGTGATAGACCGTACATACATGTTATTCCAACAGAATAATAAAGAATTGAATAACAAAAGAATTCACCAGGCATGCGATAGACCGTACAGACATGTTATTCCAACAAATTAATAAAGAATGGAATAATAAAAGAATTCACTAGGCATACGATAGACCACACAGACAGGTTATTCCAACAGAATAATAAAGAATGGAATAACAACCCTTACGAGTATTGAAAGAAAATAACTCTCTTCATGAATACAAAAGAAATAATACCCCTTACCTTAGAAGAAACTAGATACTAGAATAGTGAGGTAGCAAACTTCTCTTCTTCTTTCTCTCTATAATTTCTCTCTATAATAATTGCTCTTGTGAGACTTAGTGAATTGGTGAGAATGAAAGAAGAATGAACTTCTATTTATAAAAAAATATAGTTTCGATAATTGCACGGTTTGGGGCTCGAAATATTACAGTATAATATCTTCCACTTTTTCTTCATTTTAAGCAAGTATTATCAAACTTGCACCACCTCCCCTAATAGTAAATAATGTGAATTAATAGTTCATTCATGTGACATAATAGTATAATCATGTGAAAAAACTAATTACCTCCATTTTTAATTTAGTCATACAAGTATTATCAATCTTGCACCACCTCCCATAATAGTACTTGAATGTGAATCAATAGTACACACATGTGAACAAATAGTTATATGCATGTGAAATAATTGCAATTAATTGCTCATTTATCCAATTAATTACCCGATTGGTCAATATAACCTCCAGACATCAATTATTATCGAAATAAATATCGATTTCCACCAATACTAATAATCTCAACACAATAGAACTATCAATTTCATATTTAATCAACACGAACTTATTCATCATTAATATTTTAACTCACAATATTTAATAACCACGTCGTTCCCAAGAAAGAGAGGGCTTTCCGATAAGGATTTCTCCTTATTAGCGCGAAATTAGGTGACCAAACCTCTCCTTGATAGAACTTCTAGACATTGTCAATATTACAAATAATTAAATGAATAACTTTGTCTTCTCAATTATTGATTTAATAATAATAAATATTATGCAGATAATACTGTGACAATAATTGAATCAATAATATGAGAGATATGATGCATCAACTACTGTATCAATAATTGAGTATTACTATGCAACCATGCGTATTACTGTACTTTTACCACCGGGTAGTTCAATAGTTTAACGGTAAAACTATCACCGTTATTTTTATAAAAAGATAATTCTGTCATTTTCTAACTACGACAATACTTCTGTTGTGGGTTCCACTAATGATTGTGCCGTCGTACGAATATTTCCTGTTAAAATGAATATTCCCCGACCAATCGAATATGATATAACCACTTGTTTACTTTGCAAAATTTATAAATAATACCCAAAACTATAACATTATATCAAATCCACACCATAATATTTAAAAATATATTTCGAGAAAAATTAATCTTTATTCATAAAAGTTGGGGTCTTACAACCTCCCCTTCTTATGAAGTTTCGTCCTCGAAATTAGGATGCGTACCTTGTATGTCGAAGAGGTGAGGATACCTTGACTTCATTTCAGATTTTAACTCCCAGGTCATTTCCTCAACATCGTGGTTTCTCCATAAAACTTTGACTTGAGGTATAACATTGGAGCGTAGACTATGATCCTTCTTATCCAAGATTTTAATAGGTACCTCTTCATACGTTAAATCTTCCGCTATCTCGTCTGGTTCTAATTTAATAATGTGTTTCGGGTCTTTCACATATTTACGTAACATAGATATGTGAAAAACGTTATAAACACGAGACATACTTGGCGGTAAGGCGAGTCTATAAGCCACAGCTCCTACTCGAATGAGGATTAAAAATGGGCCAATGAATCAAGGATTGAGCTTTCCTCTCTTTCCAAATCTCGTAACTCCTTTCCATGGAGTAACACGTAACAACACATGATCTCCAATGTTGAATTTCACGTCTTTCTGATGAAGATCAGCATAACTATTTTGTCGATCTTGTGAGGTTTTTATACGTTGTCGGATTGTTGGAATCTTTTTCATAGTTATACGTACCAACTCCGGTCCAAACAATGTTGCTTCACCCACCTCATCCCTGTGACGACCCCAAATCTGGGTATCTTCCAACCCGACAGACGGTGCTCCACGATGCTACAATCCATACAATCATTCCATTGAAATAAAAACAAAATGAGTGTAATTATTATCTTTGTATTACATTTGTAATAAATCCTTTCCAAAGTTCATAAACCGAATACATTCTTTGTTCTTCATAAGTATATTAAATACAATTACACTAATCTATTACATGACGTTTTCTTGTCCATCTTAGCCTTGCCTTTATCTCTTTTAGAACTCTTAGTTCGTTCGGCTTTAGCTGCAAACATATGGTTCAAGCAAGAATGAACATAACTAGCTCAGCAAGTCTTAACAACGAATCATATGACTATCACATTAATAATTCCATGCTTTATTCCCATAACTGAACAATTAACTACGAAGCACTATGAAATATTTGACTGGTACTTCTCATATAATAACAATAATTCCAAAGTATATATATAATAGCTTAGGAATTCTAAACCGGTCGATAGACCATGAACAGTAACTTTAAATTTTTATACTTGAAAAGGAGTCCACAGCACTAAGGTCATTCATCCGTATAACTTACGAGTACGTCTAGGTGATCAGCCTATAGTACCCTATGTTGATCAACACTCATTCATTAAAAGTATTTACTTTTAATATTTTGGCAAACTCGCTTGCCCATCGACATATCGATGAAAATACTTTTTGTTTGTTTATAGACAAACTTATCTTTACATCCGTACCAAATACTTGGCATAGGATAATGTTAACAGTTCTATATGAAACAGACTGATAAATAAATCCATTCATTATCCAATACTGGTCTAGCCGAGTTAAAACAGGCATCGGCTCTTTCTTTAAAACCATTCATGCATTGTATAACATGCATCACATAAAACTTGGCTGACACGAAGGTTAGACAAACGTTTAGAAAGACTTGCCTTTAAGAGTCTGCTACAGTATAATTACATTCCCTTTGAGTCTTTACAGTCTCTACAATATATAATCACATAACATACCACATTAGGTCATGAACGAACATACATGGTTCCTAATGAATCTTACCCTTCTTCTCAATCCAATCATTTATTAGATTGTTTACTATTGGTTCCGACTTGATGTTTATAACCAACTTCTTTCTCTTCTATGTTGTAAGTGGATTAACTTCATTAATACCACTTGTTTTGAATTAATCGTCCTTCCTCATAGCTTACTAACGTTCTTTCGTTATCAATTGAAATTCGATCGTTTATTGGTTAAGTATACTTATTGCATACCGTTCACGTTCATGTAATATTCAACAACCTTTAGTTGTAACTCTCAACGTTATTGTCATCGTCGTAGATGCTACTTTAAGTTAATTAATTCATCATCAATTAACTATCCTTCATCTTGTATACTTAATCATACTTATTTTATCAATAAAGTCAAATCGAATTTCAATGCTTCGTTACGGCTCATTAACGTTCTTACATTTATTAACCAACCCCCCCGATCATCTTTTTGTAAAGTACCAAAGGTGAGCATCATAAACGGTTTACTTCTTACCCTCTTGTGTTCTTCGCTTAATTATGGTTAAACCATACATAATCTTCTAACATTATCACTTTATAAGTGATTTAAAGTCAATCCTATTATGTATATTAAGTACCTTTATTGTCTTACTTTTGGTCTACTTTCAAAAGGAATGAAAACGTAACTTAGTCAACTTTTTCCCACTGTTGGCGCTGCGGCGTGGCACCCTTTGTATTTTAGTGGCGCTGCGGCGTTAGTTAGCAGGATACTCTGCCGAGTCTGGCGCTGCGGCGTAACCACTTTGTACTGGTTTTGGCGCAGCGGCGCCGAGTCTGTGCACCAGTTGGCTAAAACAGTTTTGGTTTTCTAACGAAACTCTCGGCTTCCTAATTTATTCGTTTTACATCCGAATTGACCCATTCAAATTCCAACAAGTCAGGAATTACATCCTTTACGTCTTCATATAAGAATTCGACACTTTCGAATCTGATAACTCAAAATTCACTATTGAGTTCATTTTCTAGACGTTCGGAAACGTTTATGAGCATTCAATGCTCGTTTTCTTCGTTTTAAGTCAAAATCCGATGATTCTCGAACCTAAAACTCTTAATCACCCTATCTCACGTGTTGACATTGGAAACCAACATTTTCAAGTCACACGACAACTTTTGATCTTTAATCCGGGCTTTCTACGTTTTCAACGTTTAACGTCTATTTTCACAAAATTCGCCAAAACTTCGTTACTCGAGTTCTATAAGCCAAATCAAATGGAACACTCCATTGATTCATTATCTACATCCTAATCAATCAAGATGCATATACCTTATCTATGATGGTTTTCAATTTGTCCATCAACAACCATATTAACATTCAACGATTTCTATGGTTTTGAACTTACGTAAACATTTATGATTTCCATTTTATCATGACTTATCAATGTTTTCATTATTAATAGTCATCTTTATTCCTCCTCACTAACATGCTCCACCAATCTACGTTTCTCTACTAAAAAAGAAATCGAAAAAGATGAAGACTAACGTTTATAAAATATTACCTTTTTCGTTCTTCGCGTTCTTATACTTTCATTATAAGTTCATAACTTATTTACAATTTAATTTCTTATTCATGACTTATCCGGCTTATTAAGACTTAAGCCCTTTGATTCATTATTCCAACCTCTTCTTAGCATGCTTGTTCTACCAATACCCCTTTCTCTACTAATGGAAGAGAAAGAAAATCATGGCTTAGTATCACTTACTCTTTGATATTCACTTGACTATGCCTTGCTCAATCTTTAATCTCCTTCTTGATCCTTGAAATATGAAAGACTAGTTTCTTACTTTTCAAGCTTATTCTCTCAACCAAATAAGTTGTTTAGCTTGAGAGAAGTTGGATGAAATTTGAACAACCAACAATTGAAATTGAGTTTGGTATTTATAGGCATAACAAAGTGAGGGCATAAGGGTCATTAGGACCATCCACCTCCTTAATCCACCTCCTTACTATTCATAGCTTAAGGATTAAGTAAACTTGCTCCCCACAACACTTGCTCACCACTCTTAATTCTTGGTTGCTACTTAACTTTTCCATTAAGCTTACTTGATCTCCAAATAATTTACTTGGCCATCACAACACTTAGCCATTAAGTAAACTTGGTCATCATTTATAAGCACTTTGTGTGATCACCACACTACTTAGCCTCTAAGTTTACTTGTTCATCACATTGGATCATCTATGGGTTGATCCATGGTTCTTACCCATTGGATAATTACTTTGGGCCTTAGCTTAATTAACTTACTTACTCATTTGGACTTCTAGCATAATTTTACTTAACTATCTTGACTTATATATTGGGCTTGCAATTAAACAAACACTTGGGCTTGATTATTAACTTACTTTGGGCTTCACATTACAAACACTTAGGCTTGCACATTAATTCTGTTGGACTTAACCATTTCCTACACAATCCTATTAATTCCATGTATTTGGCTTAAAGCCTTATAACGTATATTATACCTATAATTCTCGTAACCTAACTCGTATACTAATTCAACATATATGTCATACCATCTTTCGTACGTACTCGTATAATACCTTATATCATACAAGTATTCATTACCTCGTACAATACCTACGTATTATCCGATTATTGCTTTAATTCATTAATTGCATTACCTTTCCTTCCCGTAAATCATTTTCCTTAAACATTAGGTTTTAAGTTCACAGGCGAAATATTACATTTTCCATAACTAAAATATTATTGGATATTCCATCTCACATCAATATCCTATCGTTACGTATTTCTCGAAAGTTCAAAAATAATTCCCGAGCCGAAATGCATGAATAGTGTTTTTTGGAAAATTTCTTAGAAAGCTTTTATTTTCCTCTTGGAAATTCAAACACTTTAATTCTATCACATAGCCAAAATACTACGATGTTCTGACATATCTAGGTCATATAACGACCTTCAATTAGTTTGCTCCATAAATAATCAATTAAATTCATTTAATAAAAATAAAAATTTAATTCTCAAAAATCCGATTTTTCTCGTGCGTTACAATTCCAGCATACTGGAGAACGACACTTTTTCCATACAACGCCTCAAATGTAGCCATGCCAATACTTGTTTGATAACTGTTGTTGTAGGAAAACTCCACTAATGGTAAGAACTTGTCCCAACTTCCCTTGAAGTCAAGGACACAAAGTCTTAATAGATCTTCAAGAGTTTGAATAGTACTCTCCGACTGTCCGTCCGTTTGAAGATGATATGCCGAACTAAATCGTAAATTCGTGCTCATAGCTAAACAAAATCAACTACTTCATTATTTGATAAGTCATTCTAATAAAATAAATATATAATAAATAGATTGATTGAATGAATTAATAAAAAAAACAGTGTATTTAATTATCATTCATTTTAAAAGATAAGTCATTCTAATAAAATAAATATATAATAATTTTGCAATCATATACTCCCTATGTCTTTAATTATTTGATATTTTAGAGATGGACACAAAAATTAAAATAATGATTAAAAAATATTAAATATAATACTCAATTATCTATTGTTAACGCCTGACGAAATCACCCAAAAGGACAGGCCAAAATCGCGCTAACGGTTGATGAAGTAGTTGATTATATCAAACTCACAAAATTTTGGGTTTTTCCTGATTTGTCAATATACAATTTACAGCCTTTTTTAGGGTTCTTATTATATAATTCACTGTTAAACAAAGGTTCAATGTTTCAGGGTAATAAGTTAAAACAGTGAGTGGGTGGCAATATTTTCTTGTCTGCTTTCACAAATGAAAATCTTATTTTCTCTGTTTAATAAATCTTTTATATTTGTAACACAAGGTCTGTTTCTTGGTATTCATATTCCATCTTCAATCATATTTCTTTCCAGGATTTTTGCAGTTAGCTACGACATATAGGTCAGAACACTCTTTTAAAAGCCAAAATTATTTTTTTGGTTCTGAAAAATGAATTGTCCATCCGATTATGAGCAGTCCATTACTTTGATTAGTTTCTACACACGGTATATGTATGTTTAATTAGTTATAATGATATATACTTTAGTCAATGTAAGAGTTGTCAACTTATGTGTTTAGGGAGATGGATGTTCAAGTGAGAACTAAAGGCTGTGCTTCACTGCTTCTTGATGTATGACTTTTTGTTTTATTTTTAAACATTTTTTTTCTGCTTGATTTTACTTATTTCTCTTGTTACTTAACGGCATATAATATCTTAGGTAGAGTGAAGGAGAGGTTCCTACAATCTGGGTTTAGAGAGCTTCTTCTGCAGTTTTCTCCGAAACATACATGATGCGGAACATAGATGTGCATGACCATTATTTGACTGGAAAAATTCCACCCGAAATTGCTGAGAATTTGAAAGAATTTTTTCCTGAACATGATGATCTTAGTTATGAAGAGGTCCTTTTGCAGCAGGTAATTTGAAATTTAAATCCAATTTCCTTTTAATCAGCATCAAGGACAGATATAATTCTAGGGAAGCACCTTCTGTTTAGGTTTTGCATTCAAGCTGTATTCTTCTGATATATCCCTTGCATTGAATCACATTTATCATGTTGAGTAAAATTTTATATTATCCTCTTGACACTTTTTCTTTCTTCCATCTTTTATTTTTCCCAAATTTGCAGCTGTCTGGAGCTATTCCCCCAGAGCTTGGGAATCTTCCTGCTATAGAGAGAGTGTAAGATTCTTTTCTTCCTTAGACTAAAATTTGCTACTTTTAGTTCATGTTTTTTGATTGATTTATTGGTTTATCTGTTGTTGAAGTCTTCTTTCTTCAAACAATTTCACTGGGGAGTTACCTGAAACACTTGCAAAGTGGACGACTTTGAAGGACTTGTAAGTTCCTAAGTTCATATGCTATTGTTTTTTTATTCAGTTCTCTTTATTTCTTTTTAAAACCAACTGTTCAGTTTGTTGCTAAATGCAAATGCAGTCGAATTACCGATAACCACTTCACAGGAAAGATACCCAATTTCATACAGAACTGGACCAGTCTTGAGAAACTGTGAGATATTAACTTGTTTATTTTATTTCTGTTTTTCTAATAGTTTTATTTTAGATTATTTATATAAATTTGTTACTTGCAGAGGGATTCAGGCTAGCAATTTGGATGGACCAATACCTACTGGCATTGCTCTTTTGACTAAATTATCTGATTTGTTAGTATTACATTCCAATTGTATTGCTTCAATGGATGTATGTCTAATTAGACGGCTTCTTAGTTTCTATTTGTTACTGGTAAATTATAATCTGCAGAAGAATCAGTGACTTAAATGGAATTGAAGGAACTTTTCCACCCCTTAGTCGCATGAAAAACCTCAAGACACTGTGAGTTGCATGCTTTTATAGTTTCCCTCAATAGAATAATATCAGAGTTCGCAGGGTGGTGACTCGTTTATTTTAAATTTTAGATTTATATTTTCTTTTATTGTATGGGTTAGTTCATTAAATCTATAATAAAACAACTTTTGCAACTTTCAAATGCTTCCACTAATCTAAACTCCTTGAAAATGTTGGAATAAACTCCTTGAAAATGCTCCAACTGTTGGAATGAACTCTTCTATGAATGCAGGTTTCATAAAACACATCAGTTACTAAAGGTATGATTTTTTTTCCTTCATCTTATTCATTAATCCATGTTAATTTAATTTTACACTGTTTCATTTTATATTTCTGGGTTTGCTTAAATATGCTCATCTAGTCATCTAAGTGTTTTTATGGACCTTTTTTTGGATAGGTGAATGTTTGCTTACTTTAGTGGAAATATTTACCTATTTTCTTGTGTTCCCTTTTGATTATTTGGTTGGGTTATACTTTATACATGAGCTAAACTATAACTAAATAAATTTGACTTTCATTTCCAGATGGGTATTTTACTGAACTATTTTGTTTGCTACAGTCTGTTTATTATCTATTGCTCTGCTTTTAATATGTTTATTTGGATGGATTATCTTAAAGGTAAAAAAGTATATTATACCAGTTTATTGAGTCGGTGTAAAATCCTTGATCCTGTTCCCTAGCTTTTTGAGTTTAACTTATCATGGATGTTTATTTTGATACTCATGATCTTAAGAAGGAAGGATCATAGACTTCCTCAGATGAGTCATGAATCCAACTTCCCAAATATAGTTTTCTATGAACTAGAACCAATTAAAGTGATTTTCTCTCACTTCACTTTATTTACTAATATGCTTATATGTGGACCCTTTACCTTCAAACTACCATCAGTTAGATAGAGAGAAACAAGAAATCAGTATAAAATGGAAGAGATTTTGAAGTAATTATGTCTACCTGATTCATTACCACAAAGTCCGTTTTGAATTGATGTACCTGCATTTACAAATTTGTGAATTCTAGTTTAGCAACTTCTAGGGATTCTCATGTTTATAGCAGAATTTATAAATGTGGGTCTTTGACTTTGATAAATTCCTGAGTATTTCTTGAAGGAACTCACCAACTTCTTTGTCATGTTGATCTATTTACAGGTTGCGTATCTATTGGTTCATTGGATGGGTTTCTGTACTTATTTTCTCCAACTGGGGATCTCAAGAAATTCCCAAAAGCTGCTGCAGCGAATTTGGTAGTCCAAGTTAGTCCTGCTCTTGATTGCTCTGGTTATGCAGTTTATATATCTCAGACAGATATGGAAGGGAAAATATAGACGCACAATTGGTGAATACATTTATATATAAGCAATGAAACCAAGAAATGTTGTCTTCACTATGCTTGTTCCAGCAACAGGGTCCATCTACTGGTCCGAAAGTTAAATTTTGTAATATATTTTTCCATCATTTGAATTAAGAAATTATTGGGATGTATTTTGAATGATTGATACATTTTGGCTATATATCATGGCATTAGCATTTTGCAGGTGCATTGGTAATATAGGTGAATCACATTTTTTTTTTATTTTTTATTTTTTATCTACAACGTTTAAAAAACGTTGTCTGATATACTAAACAACAATATTTTTTTTTTACTTTTTTTTATTAGACAACATTTAAAAAACGTTGTCTTATATACTAAACAACAACGTTTTTAACAGAAAAACGTTATGGAATCATACTTTCTACAACGTTTTTAAGCATCTGCTAATTTTTTTGAAAACAAATACACAACGTTTTTTCCTAAAAAACGTTGTGTATTGTGCTTAATTACAACGTTTTTAAAACGTTGTGTAAGGGTGTCAAATAGACAACACCCTTAACCACGACGTTTTTCTGACAGAAACCACAACGTTTTTTCCGCGTTGTCTATTTACTGTTTTGTAGTAGTGTAGATTTTTGTAAAATAACCCAAAATCTTGAAGTGAATTTTGGGTCTCGATCAGAAACTATAGATACTGGCATACCATGCAATCTTAGAACTTGTTTATGTACATACGAGCAAGACGTGTAAGTGTATAAGTTTCTCGTATAGGTATGAAATGAGCATACTTGGTCAATCTATCAACAATGACCCAAAATGCATCTATACCTTGAGAAAACTTGGGAAGACCAGTAACAAAATCCAGGTAATGTGCTCCCACTTCCATTCTAGAATTTCAAGTGGTTGCAATGGACCTTTTGGCACTTGATGCTCTTGCCTTGACTCGTTGACAAGTTAGACACCTTGAGATAAACTCTGCAATCTCTATCTTCATATTGCTCCACCAAAATGTATATCGAAGAACACGATACATTTTGGTACTCTCAAGATGGATTGCAAATGATGTGTTGTGCGCCTCCATCATGATTTTATACTTTAAATCAGGGTCGTTAGGAACACAAAGTCTGGAGTTGACTCAAAGTATTCCTTCTTCATCGATTCTTGCTTCTGGCATAACACCTTCTTGCACTTTCTTCCTCATACGCATCAGCTCCAGGTATGTAGCTTGAGCAGCTTTAACTTTATCGATTAAAGTGGGTTCAACTCGTATGTTAGCCATCATCACATGGGTCCCTGGAGTCTTTAACTCTATCTCCATCATTTGCATGTCATACAAAATGGGCCTTTGCGTTGACAATATCGCACTCGTACCCGCATATAATCTTCTACTCAAAGCGTCAGCTACCACGTTCGCTTTTCCAAGATGGTATTGAATAGTATGATCATAATCTTTCAATAGTTCGAGCCAACGTCGTTGCCGCATGTTGAGTTCCTTTTGAGTGAAGAAATATTTGAGGCTTTTATGATCCGTAAAGATCTCCACTTTCTCCCCATACAAGTAATGCCTCCAAATTATAAGTGTGAATACAACATCTGCCAACTCCAGATCATGAGTAGGATAATTCCTCTCATATTCTTTGAGTTGTCGAGAGGCATAGGCTATGACTTTCCCAGGTTGCATGGGAACACATCCTAACCCTTTGCCTGAATCATCACTGTAGATGACAAATCCCTCTGAGCCAAATGGTATTGTCAGAACAGGTGCTGAAATAAGTCTCCTCTTGAGTTCTTGAAAACTCTTCTCACATTCCTCGCTCTAACCGAACTTTGTATCTTTTCGAGTCAGCTGAGTTAATGGAGTAGCGATTCGAGAAAACCCTTCTACGAATCTTCGATAATAACCAGCTAAGCCGAGAAAGCTACGTACTTCGGTCAATGATTTAGGTTGATCCCAGCTTTAAATAGCTTCAATCTTTGACAGGTCAACAGATATTCCATAATTTGATACTAAGTGCCCAAGGAATGATACTTCCTCAAGCCAGAACTCGTATTTCTTTAACTTGGCAGAAAGCTTGTTTTCACGAAGCTTTTGGAGTATCAGCCTCAAGTGTTGCTCATGATATTCACGACTTTTGGAATATATGAGGATGTCATCAATAAAGTCGACCACAAAGTGATCCAAATATTCCTTGAATACTCGGTTCATCATATCCATCAAGGCAGCAGGAGGATTAGTCAATCCAAAAGACATGACTAGGAATTCGTAAGGCCCGTACCAATTCTGAAAATCGTCTTTGGAATGTCATCGGTTCCAATCTTTAACTGATGATATTCGGAACGAAGATCAATTTTTGAAAAGAATTTGGCGCCTTGCAACTTGTCAAACAGGTCATCAATACAAGGCAACGGATATCTATTTTTGACAGTGACATGGTTTAACTCACGATAATCAATACAAAATTGCATACTTCCATATTTCTTCTTCACGAATAGAACAAGAGTGCCTCAACGAGACATACTAGGTCGAATGAAACCAATGTCTAACAATTCCTGCAGTTGGGTTTTTAACTCCTGAAGTTCAATAGGAGCCATTCGATATGGGGCTTTGGAAATGGGTTTTGTACCGGGTTCAAGGTCGATACCAAACTTGATTTCACACTTCGTTGGTAGGCCAGGAAGTTCTTCGGGGAATACATCAGGAAATTTATTAACAATAAAAATATCATTCAAATCTGACGTATTTTTGTTTAAATCTGTGAAATGAGCTAAGAAAGCTTGACATCTGTTTTTCAATAAAAGAATAGCTTTATGAATTGAGATGATCGTGATTGATTTTAATGGTTTGGTCACTTGAATTCACATAATAGGTTTATTAGGAATATGAAAGCTAACAACCTTACAAAAATAATCAATTTCAGCATGATGAGTAGTAACCAATCAATCCCTAGAATCACGTCAAATGCACGTGTTTTTAAGGAGATAAGATCGACATGTAACGTGTAAGACTTGTAAACAGTGGATGTAATAAAGGTTTCTCCCAACAGAGTTTTAACAGATAAGTCAAAGTCTAATTTCGTTGGAGTGAAATTTAAGCGTTGAGCACAAGTAGGAGAAATAAAAGAATGGGTAGAACCGGTATCAAATAAGGTATAGACTTCGCTAGAGTTTATGATTAGCTTACCCGTGATCACCTCGTCCGGGTTCCTTGCTTTCTGGGAGGTCACGACAAACGCTCTCCCTTGAACTACTGGTTTTGACTTTTTGGGGACGGCCTTTGGTGCCTCCATCCCAGCTGGACTTGTCTTCGGTTCATAATAAAATCGGGCTAGGTGACCTTCTCTTCCACAATTATAACACGCTTTGGACTGCATCGCGCAGTTTGGACTTATGTGTCCCTCCCCACCGTATTTGAAGCATATGATAGGTGGTCGTTCTCCTTCCTTAACAACGGGTGTTGGTGCCGATGTCTTTCCATCATTGTTGAATCTCCTTTTCTTAAAATGTCCACTCTTATTGTCTTGTCCATGATTACCATTGAAGTGGTTACCATTTCTGGCATATTGATTACCTCAACGTTTATTATCACCGCTTCGATGACTGCTACTACTAGTATTATCATTTCGCTGGCTGCTTTCTCTCGGTTGGGTTGACTCGTTATCGCGCGTCAATAACTGAGTCCTATTCATAACATCTGAATATAAACACATTTTAGGAGAGATAAGGTATTGACGTATCTAGAGTTTCAAACCTCTTAGAAGCATTCACATCATTCTCTCCTCATTATCAACTAAGTGAGACAGAAACCGAGACAACTCGGCAAACTTAGCTTCATACTGTGACACGGTCATATTGTTCTGCTCCATCTTGATGAACTCTACCTCTTTCGTGTGACGAATACTTTCGGGAAAGTACTTGTCGTTGAATAATTCTTGGAACTTCTCCCAAGACATCTTCAGTACGGCAGGTTGAGTATGCTTTATCGATTCCCACTAGTAATCTGCCTCTCCTCGCAACATAAAGGTAGCAAAGGGAACCTTTTGCTCCTCAGAGCATCCCAAGGCATCAAATATCTTGGTGATCTGCTTTATCCACTTCTCCACCTTAAGTGGTTTTGCCTCTCCAATAAACTCCGGTGGTCCCAGCTCCTTGAACTGTTTAGCGGTGACCGTCCAAGAGTTGCCAGTGTTTCCGCCTATATTTTGGACAGGAGTCTCTCTTGCCTGATGTTGCATGAATTACAGAAAGCTCCTAAACATTTTGTCATTCGCCATTTGGTCGGTATTGTTGTTCACCTGAGGATTATTGCCTTCCTGATGAACATTATCCTGGGTGTTGATCTGTGGTGACTCAACGGTCTCCTATGCTCCATTGCTATTCTCAACATTCTTGGATGTCATTTTCAAATACTGCCACAAAACAAGGGTTAATTGACATGTCACATATTATTCCTATACTCTGACCGACCAATTAAAATACAAAATAAACTTAGGTAGGTCATACTAGCGAAGGAATTCCCCGTCTCTCCCCTCCTAGTTCTTGTCTCACATCTCAGCCAGTAATCATATTCCTAAGCTTTGATACCAACTGTGATGCCCCCAAAATAGGTATACATCACCCATCTTGAGTCGCCAAATACATGGTACAAAATTCAAATACAACTTAATTATACAACAGTCGTGTAAAATACGACAAAACATAATCTAAGAGTTTTAATAAGAATATTGTCATCTAGATAATATCTACACTCAATGGAGTCCTCATTACATTTATTGTCACACTATTTTATAGAATAGTGAGGACTACTAAAACAACCATCTGGACCGTCAAATCCGTTCCTCGACTCGTCCCAGCTATAATCTCATTTCCTTAATAGAACAGTGAAAGTAAGGGTGAACTCAACTAGCCCAGTAAGAAATATTATGACTAAGATAATGCAGAATAATTTATCGTTAGCCTTCAACAGTGTTAAACTGATAAAATATAACAAACATCAAGTTTAACTGCAGCGGAACAAGAAATCCATTAGAAGAGTCAAGTAGAGCATAAAACCTACTATCTTCTATGATTTAAAAGGTTTTTCATCACTTTTATCGCTGAGACTCAGCTTAATAAATAAACCACATCATCCCTGCACTACGGCCAAGGATATTCATTAGTATCACGACCACAAATTATCCATGCACTACGGGCCAAGGATATTCGTGTATTCATCAATGGTCATGATCATGACAAAAACTGTCCATCAATGAGGACTTTTACCACATCATTTGTAACCTTACTGTCATGATTATATCGAATAATCTCTGGTCATAATCATACCTAGTCCATCTGATGATGACAATGATATAGGAATTCAATAAAACAAGTTCAAGGATAAATTTTTAAAGATTTATAATTTAATTTATCCCGAAATCGATAAAGTCCAAATTGTCAACATGATACTGTTTTGTGGAGTAAAATTCAAGAATGCTCAGAAGAATATTTTCATGAAAAGATACTGGATGAAGCGTAGATATCCAGGATATTCTACTAATTTCATGGAGTATAGAAGCCAAAACTTTAACCAACTGAGTATAATAGAATATATGAAACTGCAAATAGATTTTTTCCCGCCATGCGGTAATCCACGTAGACAAATCATTTCTATAATTTAATAAGGAATGAATACAAATGATCATTCACCATGCATGCGATAGTTCACATAGACAGATTATTCCAACATAATAATAAATAATGGAATAACAGAAGAATTCACCATGCATGCGATAGACCGCAAAGACAGGTTATTCCAACAGAATAATAAAGAATGGAATAACATAAGAATTCACCAGGCATGCGATAGACAGCACAGACAGGTTATTCCAACATAATAATAAAGAATGGAATAACAAAAGAATTCACCATGCATGCGATAGACCGCACAGACAGATTATTCTAACAGAATAATAAAGAATGGAATAACAACCCTTACGAGTATTGAAAGAATATAACTCTCTTCATGAATATGAAAGAAATAATACCCCTTACCTTAGAAGAAACTGGATACTGGAATAGTGAGGTAGCAGACTTTTCTTCTTCTTTCTCTCTATAATTTATCTCTATGATAATTGCTCTGGTGAGACTTGGTGAATTGGTGAGAATGAATGAAGGATGAGCTTCTATTTATAGGAAAAAATAGTTTCGATAATTGCACGTTTTGGGGCTCAAAATATTAAAGTATAATACCTTCCTCTTTTTTTTTTTTAAGCAAGTATTATCAAACTTGCACCACCTCTCCTAATAGTAAATAATGTGAATTAATAGTTCATTCATGTGACTTAATTGTATAATCATGTGAAAAAACTGATTACAGTATAATACCTTCATCTATATCTCCATTTTTAATTTAGTCATGCAAGTATTATCAATCTTGTACCACCTCCACTAATAGTACATGAATGTGAATCAATAGAAAATACATGTGAACAAATGGTTATAAACATGTGAAATAATAGCAATTAATTGCTCATTTATTCGATTAATTACCCGATTGGTTAATATAACCTCCAGACATCAATTATTATCGAAATAAATGTCGATTTCCACTAACACTAATAATCACAACACAATGGAACTATCAATTTCATCTTTAATCAACTCGAACTTATTCATCAGTAATATTATAACTCACAATATTTAACAACCAGGTCGTTCCCAAGAAAGAGGGGGCTTTCCGATAAGAATTTAACCTTATTGGCGCGTAATTAGGTGACCGAACCTCTCTTTGACAGAACATCTAGATATTATTAATATTTCAAATAATAATATGAATAACTTTGTCGTCTCAATTATTGATTTAATAATAATAAATATTATGCAGATGATACTGTGACAATAATTGAATCAATAATATGAGAGATATGATGCATCAACTACTGTAGCAATAATTGAGTATAACTGAGTGACTTCTCACGTAAGAATCAATAATCAATACCGTGTGGTACTATACAACCACGTGTATTACTGTAATTTTACCACCAGGTAGTTCAACAGTTTAACGATAAAACTTTCGCCGTTATTTTTATAAAAAGATAATTTTGTCATTTTCTAACTACGACAATACTTCCATTGTGGGGTCCACCAATGATTGTGCCGTCGTACGAATATTCCCTGTTAAAATGAATATTCTCCGACCAATCGAATATTATATAACAACTTGGTTACTTCGCAAAATTTATAAATAATACCCACAACTATAATATTATATCAAATCCACACCATAATATTCAAAAATATATTTCGAGAAAAATTAATCTTTATTCATAAAAGTTGGGGTCTTACAACTTTATTCTAAGAAATTTGGAATTCAATTCTAAATGTGAATAAACTCTTTTATTCAAACAAACGTGGAATCCAACTCTAAGTTAATATAAAATCTTTTTGATTAAACTCTTTTATTCAAACAAATGTGGAGTCTAATTCCAATTAGAATAAAACTTTTAAATAAACTCTTTTATTCAAACAAACGTGAAATCCAATTCCAAGTTATTATAAAACTTTTGAATAAACTCTTTTATTCAAACAAACGTGGATTCCAATTCCAATTAAAATAAACAACTTTATTTTAATCCAATTTCAAATCAAAATAAACTTCTTTATTTTTAATTTAGAATTACTGGGAATTTTTTTAATTTAATTTTAATTAAAATAAACCTTTTATGTTAATAAAAATTATGTGCAATTTTTCTTCAAAAATATGATTTATACCAATAAGTATGTCCAAAAATTTTGTTTTAAACATATATCAACATACATATCGAATCTAAACAATTAATAATTTTCATAAAAGTTTGGCTCTGATGCCACTATTAGGTTCGTAAGAGTCATGAACGCAATCAAATTGCACAAAGTAAGCGGAATCATAGAAAATCAGAGTTTTAAAATTTTACAAATCATATACCTGAATCATCTTTTTATGCAAAATTATTAATTAAACGAAAAGATAAAGAACAAGAATTATACCCTTGAAGATTTGAGCTTCCTCATGTACAAGTTCACCTCCAATCCTTTTTGCGTTGAACTTGAATCCATCGGGTTTAGTTCCTTCATTTGATCAATTTTAGTCACCCAAGTGTTTGACCTCTAGAGGTGATCAATCAACAAAGAAGAAGAAAGATTCAAGAATATGGGTGTTTGACAAAATCCTAGTTTTTCTATCTCTCATAGAAAAAAAGATGTACTCTCCCAACTCTTGGAATTACGTATTAACGTGTGTTGTAAAAGCATCAACTTTCACCCATAATAAGACTCCTCTTATTTATAGATGTAGGTAACCCTCCTTAACAATTAAGGAATTAGGTTTTATTTTAATTAATTAAACTCTTATAATTAATTAGACTCCCAATCTTATTAGGAATAATTAATTAAACTCTTTTAATTAATTTGCCTCCTAATCTTATTAGGAATATATGAGAGTACTTTTATTAATTAACTTCCAAACTCCTTTAGAAATTAAATAAAAATAATAGTAATAGTAATAATAATAATAATAATAATAATAATAATAATAATAATAATAATAATAAGACTCCTCTTATTAATTTATATTTAATATTTCCAAAATATTAAATAAAAAATATTAAGCTATTTCATTTATTCTATCACCATAGATTAAATTAAATACAATTAACTTATTATTACGATTATGCCATTTTCTTGTTAAATAAAAATTCTTCTTTTTGCGGTCTGACCCTTTAGGTTCTCCATATTAAACCGTCTGTGAATAAATCAATTAGAACAATTCTAATTTTATTTAAATAAATAAATTAAACTATTAATTTATTTAAATAATATTTATTCTAAAATAGGGATAAGCCTCCATAGCGATTAACGACTTTCAAGATAATATAGATTTCAACAATAATCATAAAAGAACCTTTGAGTAAATAGTTATCATACAATTCAATCCTTCCACCATACAATGTCTCAATTAAATATAAGACATGGAATTACAACCAAGTCTTATTTTTTTTAATTATATGTATTTTGACTCTTAAATGCACAACTCCAAATATTGCAAATTAGAAACTCCTTTCTAATTTCATTCTGCCTTGGCCAATGAATACTGGGTTGTCATTTACTGAATCACATAGGACATTTCTGTTCTTTTACTAGAAGCGGTAGATTCTTTATTGATCATTCATTATCTCCATGTACAACTTATTATACCCAAGCATGCCCTTTGATATAACCTAAGGGTCTTAAGGAATAAGTCAAAGTATAACTCATCATACACAAGATACTATGATGATCTCAAGTCCAAGGATCACTTGAACTACTATCATTACAGGAATTCCTATTGACAGGCAAGTAAAACTACATTAGGTATTCTTTAACGAGCCACGCTAAGTGTACTTATTCTCCAATAAGCACCTACGTACTTGCTTTAGTGTCTCCACACAAATGATTATGAGATCAATCATCATCATCCAATGAACAAGCAATGTATGTACCAATCTATCCGGATTCACTAATCCCCAATTTAGTAATCCAATGATTTGGAACTATTTTAGTTTTTAAGCTTTCTAAGAATTTAGATCTCATTAGAATGATCATCATCATTATTCTAAAAACATTGCTTAAAACTATGGGTTTATCACATATTATACAGCAACATCATGTAGATAATTAAAAGCCTTTAATAAATTATTAATTTTTATTAATAAATGAATAAGATTATTACAAAGTATATGCTTTTTCATTAAACATGATTGGCTTGTGAACATACTACTTTCAGCGGTCGAGCCACTTCTATAATATAAAAACTGTACGGCCGCGCAGGCTGCCTATCTTGGAAACTGATTTTGTTTTCCTGTTGTTGTCATGAGCATGTTATTTTGGTTTGATTATGCATGTAAATGACCTTAACATATGAATTGATGTTGTTTTGGTTATAATAAGACATTTTAGCTTGGTTTAGTATGTGTATTCAAAGAAAACTTGAAGATTTGGAAACTAATTTTGGTGAGCATTGCGTAAATTATATTCTGACCTTATGTACAAATATATCAAGCTCTTTCATGCCTTAGCATGTGGCTAATATGTTGGTTTATATTGTTAGGCGTAATATAGACTATTCAAGCATGATTTAAAGTGAGTTTTCAAGTAGAGGAGTATACTAGCTATGTGTAAATGAACTAAATACATGCAAGTATGCGTAGTAAAGATTTTTTTAGCATTATTATGTGTTATAATGGGTAATAGGGTCAATCGTTTGCATAAAAAACTCTCTTAGCCTTGTAGAATGGACATTTTTCAAATAAAACTACATGAAGTGAAAGAAATCTTGAATTGAGTATAAAGAACATAAGACCTAGTCCAACATCTGTGAATATGTGTATGAGATGTATATGAGTACCCCCGCATGCTTAGATTTGAACTGAATACATGAAAACTCAGGTCTATGTTTGACAGGGAGTAGCGCGGCCGCGCCACTCCCTAGTATAAAGTCAGCGCGGTCGCGCTACATGCCAAAACAATTTGACTATTTTATTTGCAATTAGAACCTTGCAGCATGTGTACATTAACGTCTTAAGCTGTAATACATGACTAGCACAATATTTAAAGTGTCAATAAGCATGTTAACGATATAATCATATATTTGATAAGTGTTATAAACTTTCAAACGTTAAGTCAAAAGTTGATTACGAACTATGTTATTTAATTTCATAGTGTCATATAAACTGATTTTTGAGTTATGTGTATGTAAGGTACGTAATGACGTACGAATGAGATTTTACGACTAAGTTAGACTCTTATATATGCGTTTAAACTTACATATCAAGTATGAGTATTGAATATACGTAACTAATGAATATCCTATACGAGTAACTATGTTATAATAGGATTCGAAAAGTGTTGATAAGCTATACCTTGGTAAGCTACGTATAAGGCAAATTTCTAACTTACACGACTTTGAATATTATACAAGTATCTAAACCTTATCTCTTTGATGCAAGTTCCTAACCCTATTCTTTATGGAGCATTACTTAAGCTTGTACTATTATTGGTCGTACAAGTAAACCATTGAAAGTATGATTCATGTCTTATGACTTAATGCTTCGTAGCTTAAGATAAAGTTGTTACATTCTTCGAACTTTGATTTCGGGTGTTGAACTTAGAATTGTTCGTATATACTTTGAAAAAGCGGTCTATGCCATTTGATTCAACTATACCTAAATCATGAATTTGAAAGCTATCCAAACCAATCGAATTGTTGCAGACTCTTATAATTGACTAAGATAGACAACACTTCCTTGAAGGGGAAACTATATAATTATCGAGAGACAGACGTGCGCACATGAGTATGATTAAATGTTATGCATAACATAGGGTACTTTAGGATGATCTCATGTTGTACTTGTTTTAGTTGAATTATCAGCATAATACTGTTAATTTTAGTAGAAGTTCATAGTCCATAGTGACTGCTCAGTATTCATTATTTTGAAATCTCAAAATGATTAAACGTTGAATCTTATTAATATCTTTCTATCCTTAACGACTATTTTTGATAACCATCGATACTTCTTGCTTTTCTTGAACTATCAATTATTGTTATACTCTTGAGAATTTAAAATTATATTGACCACCCTTATTGCTATATTATTTGCTGAGCAAACTTGTTGCTCATTCTTGCTTTCCCTAAAAACATTTCAGTTAAGGCAGAGCAAGGCGGACCCTCGGGCACTGATAAGGGCAAGGGCAAAGCTACGGAGTAGCTTCATATTTATTTGAGAATACTATGATAATGTAAAGACATAAATTGTGTTATGTATTAGTTATGTCTAAGCTATGTTTAAGTATGTTGAAGGTATGTAAGAGATGTTTAAGTTATGAAACCTTGAGACTTGAATGATTATATTAAATAAATGTAATTTATTCTGTTATTTCTGTTGCATGAGATGTTATTTAGTCATTAGATATGTAGCACATGGCGAACCGAATTCGAGATGTTAGTGGTCCAAATTTGGGGGCGTCATAGGCTCGGGTACCAACTCTTTGTAGTTGGGTTTTTAACTCCTGAAGTTAAATAGGAGCCATTCGATATGAGGTTTTGGAAATGGGTTTTGTACCGGGTTCAAGGTCAATACAAAATTTAATTTCACGCTCTAGGGTAGGTAGGGGTGGGCAACCGGTAAAAACCGGCCCGAATCGGCCCGATACCAAACTGAACCGGTATCAAAATTACTCAAATTTATGTACCGATACCGGTACTAGTTAGACCGATAAACTGATCTGACGGTACCGATTCGGTACGGGCTCGATACCGGTTTTTATCGAAAATTAATATAATTATTATTTTTATTATTATTTTACTATTTTTATTATTATTAACATTATTATTATTTTTTTATTATTATTATAATCAATATTTTATTATTATTATTATTAGTATTATTATTAATAATAAAAAAATTAAAAACTGGTATATACCGGTCCGGTTCGGTTTATACCGAACCATAAAAGCGCCGGATCGAAATCGGTACCAAAAAATTGATATATACTGGTTTTTTGTACCGAACCGGACGATTTATATTTATACCAAACCGATCAGTTCAGACCGGTCTGGTTCATCCAAAAACTGAAAAAACTGATTTATTTGCCCACCCCTAGGGGTAGGCCAGGAAGTTTTTCGGGGAATACGTCAGAAAATTTATTAATAATAGAAATATCATTCAAATCAGATATATTTTGGTTTAAATCGGTTACATGGGCTAAGAAAACTTGCCATCTATTTTTTAATAAATGAATGGCTTTATGGCTTGATATGACATTGATTGAATTTAGTGGTTTAGTTGCTTGAATTCTCATAACAGGTTGGTTAAGAATATAAAAACTAACGACCTTACGAAAATAATCAATTTTATCTTGATGAGTAGTTAACCAGTCGATTCCTAATATCACATCAAAAACAAGTATTTTCAAAGAGATGAGATCAACAGATAATGTGAAAGTGTCGATTTGAATAGTTTTTTTTATAAATAGTGGATATAATGAATGTTTCTCCAAACGGAGGTTCAACAGATAAGTCAAAGTCTAATTTCTCTAGAGTCAAATTTAAATGTTGAGCACAAGCAAGTGAAATAAAAGAATGGGTAGAACCAATATCTGATAAGGTATAGACTTCGCAAGAGTTTATGATTAATTTACCCGTGATAACTTTGTTCGGGTTCCTCGCTTTTTGGGAAGTCATGAAAACGCTCTCCCTTGAACCACCGACTTTGACTTGTTCGGGATAACCTTTGGTGTCATCATTACCGCTGTAATTTACTTCACTATAGGGCATATTCCACCCTCAACTACTTCGTCATACTCCTGTTCTATGATCTGAATCATTAATCTTCGATCCATATCAAATTGGGGTTGACCGCTCTGTACAGGGTAATTCAAAACTCGATGTTGGATTCTCTTAATTGTTGTCCAAAAAGAGAAATACATATCATCTATTTTATCCATCTTAGATCAGACTTCACTCTCTACAATATCAACGCATTGTGCGTCTTTTACCCATACATCCTCCATTCTCACTCGTTCAGTTATTTCTTTTTTAAGATGATTTTTGACATTTGAATTTTTAGATTTCAACTCTATTATTATATACTCTGCCAAAGAGAGCTTTTGTTCAAGCATCGCATATCGGGTAGCAAAATTTTGAATTGTTGCATTCCTTTGTTCCATGACCACTTGTCGTTCTTCACCTTTCTCTTCTAACTCACAAATACGATCTTGCATTTCTATATTTCGATCATAAAATTCTCCTAATAAATCCTCCTCAGGCTCCTCTTCTTCCTCACTCTCAGCTGCCGCCACTACGACTAGCTCGGATGCAACTATTAATTCTTCACTCATCACATGGATATCCTTAATTTCTTCTTCTCCTGACATCCTACAATCAAGTTTAATAACTTAATTAGTACCCCCTAATAAAAATCTTTGTTATAACAAGATATTGTACTCCAATATTTATTCTTTAAATGAATCTCCTCAATTCATCACTTAGAACTCTATATGAGTTCATATCTTGATTTTCAGATGCCATTCTTAATACTACCACAAAACAAGAGTTAATTAACGAAATTGACATGCCACAAATTATCCCGATATTTATATCGATAAATTAAATAACAAATAAGCTTATATAGGACACACTAGCGAAGATTTTACTCGTCCCTCCCCTCCTAGTTCTAACATCAGATTTCTGTCAGAGATCATATCCCACTACACAAAAATGGGCCTTTAGCAACGATTTTTTAGGCAACGACTTTATAAGTCGTTGCTAAAAGTATATGTTTACCAACGAAATTTGTCCTCCGTTGCAGATTGTGTCAGGCTTTCACTTTTTGCAACGAAATTCATAAGTCGTTATAAAATTTCGTTGTTAATCCACTGGCGGGAAAAATTTTTGTTAGAAATTCGTTGCAAACTTTTTGGCCGCTTGATTTCCCGTCATCGTGGGCAATAAAAGCTTTTTTGTTGCTAAAAATGAGGCTTTAACAACAATTTTTCAGGGAAACGCCTTTATAAGTCATTGCTAAAAGTGTATGTTTAGCAACGTAAATTGTCCATCGTTGCAAATTGTGTCAGGCTTTCACTGTTTGTAACGAAATTCATAAGTAGTTGCAAAATTTGGAAACAAAAATCGTTAGAAATTCGTTGCAAAATTTTTAACCACTTGATTTCTCCTCATCGTGGGCAACGAAAGTTTTTTTGTTGCTATATTTCGTTGCCTAATATGGACCACATTCATTGGCAACAATTTATTTTTTCGTTGCATATTTTATACAACTTTTTGCAACGACTATTAAAATGTTGCCTTAAATTAAGATGATGATAATAATAATAATAATAATAGTACGAATAATAATAATAATAATAATAATAATAGTACGAATAATAATAATAATAATAATAATATTACTAATTATAATAATAATAATAATAATAATAATAATAATAATAATAATAACAATAATAATAATAATAATAACAGTCATAATAACAAAGTATAATCCATTCGACCCCTACCATAATTACAAGTGAAAAGAACTTCAAATTCAAACCCAGTCATCCTAAATTAATGCAGTTCAAAGACTGAAGACTGAAACTTAGATATACATCCCTGAGGGGAATATGAGCCAAAGGTAGTTTGTGAAATGCAGTTCGAATAAGAAGCACAAATTTTCATTTAAGATTTGAGGTTATTTAATTGATATAAGAAATGCTTCAATTGTGACTGAGTTTACTCCATCTGTTCTCTTTTCGTAAGGTTATGAAGTGCAATTCTTCTATGGTCTAATAGAAACAAGTTAAGGGTGTAATTCAAAAGCTATTGCTCGCACTGTCTCATGTTTTAATGTTTTTCCAAAAGCCATTGCTCGCACCGTTGTGTAATTTTAACCTCGATAAAAGTCATTGCTCGCACCATTGTATAATTTCAAAAGCTATTGCTCGCACCGTTGTGTAATTTCAATGAGCAAACACTTTTGTGTAATTTTAACCTCGATAAAATACAATTGTTGTAACGCGTAAGTTCAACAAAAGCCATTGCTCGTACCGTCTCATGTTTCAATGTTCTGCCAAAAGTTGTTGTGTGTAGAAGAAGATGCTAGGCAGGAAATTTATAAATCTTTAATATCCAATGAACTGGTATGGAATGAACCATTATTTAATGCAAACTATCTTGAATCAATCAATTTGTTATCATGTATTTCAAGAATTAGCTGACATGTTTATGAAATTTTTACAGTTGGGATTTTTTTGTTGTTGCTATGTTTAGTCTTCAAATGTTCTAGATTGTCATAGGCTTTCATTGACCGAAGCGGTTATGCACACTAAAATACCTGTGGTAAAATCATTCTTATCAAAAACCTTGAGATGTCCGATAGCACAGATGAACAAAACACCAAATATAGGTCACATTTTACCTCTCACAAGTACTTTTTATTAGAAGCTTTAAATTCAGATAACATAATATGCTTCAAATACAAACTATAAGGGGTACCTTTCAAAATAATAAAGTATATAAATAAGAGAACAGTGTGCTGCAGTAGTTCCTTGTAAACAAGACAGTACCTCTTTCACTGAATTGTAGAAAGTAGCGATGGAGAGTCTGCTTCCATTATTGTCTTCCATGACACGGTGCAAACCACTCTTATACCTTCCATTAGATAACACTTCCACTTGATCGTCTGTGTTTATGAAGATGGTATTGTCCTTGGAAGGTGGAATCTGCACCCATTGTCCATCTTTGAAGAACTCGAGACCTGAGACTTGCTCATCTTGGAGCAAGAGAAATATCCCACCAACATCTGTGTTCACGAAGTCCTCTGACAAGTTCAGGATGAGGACATTGAAGGTATCCAACTATTTCAAAGAAATCCATATAATTTTAAGTACAAATATATTATTTGTCATCATAGTCTTATTTTTACAATGCATGAATAATATTGTAGATAGTATACTTGCGTACAATTCTAAAGATCCCATATATCAACTGTAAGTAAATTTTTCCATCGGTTATGCGTTGATCATTCAGTACAGGTGAAAAGCACGCACCGACATGTACTCAAAAGGGGAAAAAGTAAAAAACAGCTACAATTCAAATGCAGCAGACCAAAGTATGGTGGAAACATAATCGTATATTTCGTGTGCATGACCCTCCACAAAATAATTGTTAATCACTTGATGATCACTGCCAAATCATCCGCATCAATTGACTATTACCTTTTTTTGTATTATATAATTTAATCAAAAACTAAAATAAACTGATGGAAAAAAGGGAGCTCTGCTTGCAGAGTAAATCAGAGCCAGTTAACCGTCATGAAAACGTAAACCAGCTTCCACAACACAAAAGTAGTGAACCATTTCACTTGTTTGAAACAATGTTTTTCCAACAGATGTGATAATTCCACCTTTAACATGCATTAATATTTTGATACAATTGTAGCAAGTAGCACCATATTACATGGAGAACTTATTTAGGAGTAACCACTGTTAAAATACTTGCATGCAAATAGATTTCCTTTATACTCATCAGTAAAGATGAATGGTGTTTGCTGTGATACCCGAAAAAAAAAGTATTTTATGATAAAAAAAAATTATTTTTGTTTTAAAACATATTAATTGGACTTTATTTTCTTATTTGGGCTATTATTTTGTTTGGGCCAAATTAATCAGTAAAATTTGTGGACTATAATAAGTAAATGGATTATGTTAATTTGGGCCTTTATATTATTTGGGCTAATTTATATTTGTGTAAATTTAGTTTTTTTTAATCCAATTAATTAAGAAGATAAATATAATATATAATTAATAAATAATTAAAACCTAATTTAAGTCATACTCTTCAAGTCTTCATATGAATTGGGGAAAAAAAAGGAAAAAAAGTAGAGATCGACTGAGATAAGAGGAAAAGAAAAGAGTACAGAGAAATTGATAAGGTAAAAAGGAGTCTTTGTTGAATATTATTATTATTATATCATCTATTATAGTGATTAAAGAGGAGTGCTTGTGTCAGGCGGAATATGGTATATATATATATATATATATATATATATATATATATATATATATATATATATATATATAAAACTTTTGATTGATACTTGTTGCAGACATGATTCATTATTTATTAATATATATATATAAGGATTATATATATATATATATATATATATATATATATATATATATATAATAATTTAATAAGTATTTAGCCATGAATTTTATAAATCAGAATTAGTAAATCAAATTGAAATTATATATATTAATTTAAATTAATTAATTTTACCGGCATAGTTATAAAAGTTCTATTAATAAATTAAATAATATTATGTTTGTAACAGCTAGATTTGTAATAAAATTTATTTTATTATTCTATTATTAGATCGGACGAAAGGAATTTAACGAACTTTATTGGGATAACAATTTTGGGTATTACATTGCTTAATCCAGGTACGGATTCTGTACTCTTTCAGCAAGACTCTTTTGTTTTTAATTCGTTCGTTTCGTTATTCATTTCGAAATTTAGTATTCTCTCACATAATTGTTACTTGTCATTTTATTGTGATAAATTTATTTTGGCGTTGCATTAGAACTCAAATTTGTATTCTTTAGACTAGTGTGTCATGTCTAAATTTTTTTTTATATTTATAGTGATGTACATGTTAGTATATTTTTAGAGACTTGTGTTGACGATTCGTTCGATTTAACATGTACATATTAGAACCCCTTCGTGTTGATATTTTATCGCATGTGTTGTGACATTATATTTTCTTAGAATACCGTAGGGTATACCTGAGCTATAACCACCTGTGGGGGTACCACATGCATGTCCTCTTGGCCCCGAGGCATGACACCTTCCGTGGCGGTGTGATCAGTCCACGGCGTCTCCGTTTTGTGCTCCGTTGGGAGTTGGCCATTTGGTGTTTTGTTGTGGGAGGCGTATGGGTCGACTCTAGTTTTTTATTCTGTTCTGTTCTGCGGATTGGTGATTTTTGTGCCAAACACGCCTTTCGATTTTACATGCATTGGATCCGCGGTCCAATGTGTGTGACTTGCCTGTGTGACATTATTTGATTTGCCTATATGGCATTATTTGACTTGCTTGTGTGGCAAGGTATATTTCTTTTTTATTCTGAGCTCGGTATGAAATAACACCCAGCCATTTGATTTAGCCTGTTATTTCATTGTGTTATATTTGTTCATTTCATTTCAGTTCGTTTCGTCTCTTTTCATTTAATTGAGTTAGTTATTTTGGTTCATTATTTGTATTCTATATCAGTACTGGGCATTTGGCTCATGCTGTGTTTTCTTTCGGCAGGTAATAAGGGGAATCAAGGGCAAGTGTGATGAGAGCTCCATTCATTCCAATGATTTAGAAATATTATGTTTAGACTTGATGTGTCAGTTTACTTGGAATTGTAATAATTCTCTTAGATTGTGGTTTGAGACAGTTGAAGATTTATTATGGTTGACTTGTGGTATTTATCATTTATTAAGACTATTCTTTTGTGGCTTTAAGCCTTGCTATTAAATTTATTAGTTTTGTTGTGTTTTGAGTAACCTCTCTTTCTATTTTGGAAAGGGGTGTTACAGAGTTGGTATCAAAGCTTAGGTTCTTTCTTGTAGAAAACCTATTTAGGTTTGACCTGTGAGTTTTGGGTAGACTTCTGGGTTAGGTTTTTGTTCTGTTTGGTTTTCTGTTCAGCTATCATATCCGCTATATTTGAATCTGTCTCTAATCTGCTTTGTTATCTATTCGTTGATCTCTTTGTTAGATGGCTCGTAGATCCGCCAGAGTTGCTGGGAGACGAGGCAACAATAAGGGAAGAGGTGAGGGTCAGCCCAATGAGCAACCTATTAATCAGATAAATGCTCAGTTGACTACCTTGGTGAATCAAGCAGTGAATCAGGCTTTACCTCAGTTGGTGGCACAGGTTATACAGGCAATGCAGCAGCCGCCACCAGAAGTTCCTGAACTAGAGAATTCAGGAAATAATGGTCAGCATGCAAATATGGAGGAAGGGAATGCAGATGGTCTTGATTAGCAGGTGGTTCCAATGTATGTGTGGTTGGAAAGGTTTTAAAAGCAGAAACCACAGGCATTCAGTTCAGCTCCAACTCCAATTGATGTAGATAATTGGATCGCCCACTTAGAGAAGATTTTTCGATGTGATGGGGTGCTCGGATAATCAGAAAGTGTTTCTAGCTGCTTACAAGCTGGAAGGGGATGCGCAGAGGTGGTGGAAAGCGTTGAAAATAACAAAGGGTAATGATTATATTGAGGCACTTAGCTGGGCAGATTTTTGTGAGGTCTTTTATCAGGAGTATTTCCCAGCTGCTGATAAAGAGGCCTATGCCAGAGAGTATCTGTCTATTCAGGAGAAAGATGATGAGTCCATCACGGATTTCATGACGAGGTTTACTAGGTTGGCAGGCTTTACGGGAATTTTTGCAGGGACTGCAGCGGAACAGGCGAAGAAGTTCAAGTGGCGGATTCATTATAGATATCGTCAGCATCTTATTAACAATAAGTTTACAGACGTGTCAGCAGTGGGCAATGCGGCCAAGAATATTGAGATGGAGCGACATGACTTTCGGTCTTCTAAATCTGATGGGAGTCGAAAGAGGGACAGAGATGACCAGCAGGGTCAAACTTCAGTTCATCATGGGAGAAATCATGGTTATCAGTTGAATAGGAATCGTGGTGGCCAACAGGGGCAGTGGCGTGGTCAGAATTAAAGTAGGGGTTATCAGCAGATGCCTCAGTAAGAGCAGAATCGTCAGCTGCAGCTACCTTGGAATGGTCAGAATCGTCAGCAAGGGAAGAATCGTCAGCAATGGCAGAATCAGGGTCGTTATCCGGGACCAGCTGGTCGGGGTAACCCAAATCTCATTCTGATAGCTCCTTGTGCTATTTGTGGGGCTATTCATCCGGGGAGGCAGTGTCATAGACTTAAAGGTGCATTCTTCTTGTGTGGACAGATGGGTCATATTGCTAGGGATTGTATCTGTCCACGGGAAAATGGTGGAGGTGGTGATAATGGTGGCAATGGAGGTCAGTGTCAGGGTGGTCGAGTGTTTGCCTTGACATATAACCAGGCGGCAGGAGCACCAGGTACGGTTTCTGGTACTCTTTTAGTTGGCAGCTGTGAGGCATCTATTTTATTTGATACAGGTTCTACTCATTCTGTTGTTTCTCAGTCTTTTGTTCGGCACCTGGGGGTGCCATCTCAGTTATTAGATTCTGTTATATCTATTTCTACCATGATGGGGACTTCTATTGTTATTTTTGATTTGTATCGAGGGTGTCCGATATGTTTTGGGGATAAGATCCGTAGTGTTAATCTTCTTCCGATGAGTATGCACGATTTTGATGTCACTCTTGGGATGGACTGGTTGGATAAGTACCAGGCCACTATTGATTGTCAGACGAAGAAGGTTATATTTAGAGATGCAAAATCTCCAGAATTTGTGTTTCAGGGTTCACAGGCGAGTAGGGTGTTGAAGTTAATTTCAGCTTTGAAGGCTGGGAAATTGGTAGCAAATGGTTGTGAGGGGTATTTGGAATTTGTGAAAGATACCTCTAAGGGTGAGTCTCGTATTGAGGATGTTCCAATTGTTCGTGATTTTTTCGATGTGTTTCCTGAGGAGTTGTCAGGGTTACCACCACAACGGGAAGTAGAGTTTGATATTGAGCTTGTTCCTGGTGTGGAGCCTATCTCTAAGGCGTCATATTGGATGTCACCATTGGAGTTGCAAGAGCTAAAGGAGCAGTTGCAGGAGTTTTTAGATCGTGGTGTAATTCGGTCGAGTGTTTCACCATGGGGTGCTCCGGTCTTGTTTGTAAAGAAGAAGGATGGATCTATGAGGTTGTGTATAGACTACAAAGAGTTGAACAAGATCACCATCAGGAATCAGTATCCATTGTCGAGGATTGATGAATTGTTTGACCAACTTCAAGGGGCAAGATATTTTTTAAAGATAGACTTGAGGTCGGGCTATCATTAGTTGAGGGTGAAGGATGAGGATATCCCTAAGACGGCCTTTCGTACTCGATATAGTCATTACGAGTTTCTGGTGATGCCATTCGGATTGACTAACGCTCCGGCGGTGTTCATGGATTTAATGAATCGGTTGTTCAGAGAGTACTTAGACTAATTTGTTATTGTCTTTATTGATGACATTTTGGTTTACTCCAAGTCTAAGGAAGAACATGAGGAGCATCTTCGCACAGTGTTGGGGATTTTGCAGAAAGAGAAGTTGTATGCTAAATTCTCTTAATGCGAGTATTGGTTGGAGTAGGTGGCATTTTTGGGTCACGTTATTTCTGCTGAGGGAATTAAGATGGATCATGCGAAGGTTGAGGCTATCACTAAATGGACGAGACCTACTACAGTGACATAGATTAGGAGTTTTTTGGGATTGGCAGGGTACTATAGGCGATTTGTGGAAGGATTCTCTTTGTTTACCTTACCATTGACTCAGTTGATGATGTAAGACCCCAACTTTTTATAAATAAAATTGAATTTCCTCTAATGATTATTCTTGATTAATAAGGTGCTAATTTGATATAATACTTTGGTTATGGGTGAAATGTGCAAAGTTTACAAAATAAGCAAGTGGTTATAAAATATTCATTATTGTCGGGGAATATTCGTTTGGTTATGGAATATTCTTTTTGTCGGAAATCTCTGTACGATGGCGCAGTCATTTGTGGGCCCCATAACGAAAAATGGTTGGATGAAAGAAAATTGCAAAGATTGAGTTTTATAAATAACGACATAAATTGTTACCGTTATCACTGTTGGGTTACCTGGTGGTTAAAATACAGTAATATGCGTGGTTGCACAGTAGCACACGGTGTTGCACAGTATTGTTGAATTATTGATTCGTACGTAAGAAGGCACTACTCAATAATTGTTACATTAATTCCTGTTCATTATTTTATTTTATCGATTCAATAATTGATGCGTTGATATTTATATTATTATTGTTTCAATAATTGTCATTGCACAATATTTTCCATTATCAGATCAATAATTCATATTATTTGAATAATATTATCAGATAACATTATTGGCAATGTCTAGAAAGTTCTGTCTAAGGAGAGGTTTGGTCACCTAATTACGCACCAGTAAGGAGAAATCCTTATTGAAAAGCCCCCTCTATCCTGGGAACGGCCTGGTTATCAGTACTGTGATCCTGTTATATTATTTTTTTGAATAATTAATTATTAATTATTATGATAAAGAAAATACTCATTTTATGTGGATATAGATGGAGAAAATTTTTAATGTGACTATTGTTAAAAATTAATATTTTATCTTTTTTTTGATAAAATAATTCATTTAAATATATTATTTTAATAATATATTAACAGTGATATTTTTATAATGAATGTGGGATATATGAGTATATGAGGAGGAAGAGTATTTTTGTGGCATTAAATGTTTAACACGTGTTTTGTGTGTCGGTGGACACAATTCTTGACCGAAAATTTATTATAGATTCTAAAATCGCCCGTTTGTGGATTTTGGATTATTTTTGTTTGGAATTTGGAAAAATTTTCTTTTGTAAAGTTGTAGAGAATTGAAATTCCTATGGAATAACGCGAGTTTCGAATTTTCTGATAACTGGGCTATTTTCTATGAATTGTTGAAGTTTCGGAGAATAATTTTTTTTTTATTAATTTATGGGTGGGACCCACTTTTTGGTTGGTGTGGAATACACATGTGGGCTGCTATTTTCATTCGAAGATGGTTGATGGCTTTCAAAATTGGTTGGTGAAGGTTGGTGTGGAATAAGAAAAAGAAAATGATATTTTATTATTTTAGTCTCCTTTGGCGTTCTAGCATTTTCCTATAAATAGAGGGCTAAGTTAGAATTAAAAATCACAACAGAAACAAGTTTTCTCTCTTTCTCACTCTATATTATCGAGCGTATTCTTGTGAGTATACTTTGAGTGTTGCTATACGGTGCGAATTTCTGTCAGCACTATACCCGAAATTCAGTTAAAAATACGGTTATTTTGAGGTAAGGGATGTTGTTTCTTCTTAAATGATATTATCTTCTTCAATATCATTATGCCAAAATATTGTTCTGAACTTTTTATCAATTTTGGAACTTTTTCATGTCGGAGTTACTATTCATGAGTTACTATTCACGAGTTACTATTCACGAAGCGTGATGATATTTTTGTGAAATTTCTATCTTTTGGTGTCGGAGTTACTATTCACGTGTACGGCACTATTCACGAATACGACACTATTCATCGAAAAATAAAATTTCTTCTTTTTGTCCAAAATATCTATTTTGGCTACTATCTTTGATTGTATCCTTGTTTTGATCGTTATTTTTGAGTTCTGCTTCAAAATCAGTTGTTATGAAGTATTATTGATCTTGGACAAACTGTTGTACGAATCCCTAATATTTGTCCTTCTATCTCACTAGATTCGTTCTTAAAAATATTTTTCATCATCCTCAGTCCTTAATGGTGACACTTGATGAATATCTTTGGCCTATAGTGCAAAGATGAATGATTAAACTGATGAATCTCTTTGGCCCGTAGTGCAAAGATGAACAGGTGTTGAGATTAACATGACCAACTGGTGATACAAATGAATATCTTTGGCCTGTAGTGCAAAGATGATTAAAGATGTATATTGATTGTTGTTACATGGATGAAATATTGATGATGGATTTTTAAATCTTAGAAGATAATGTAATTCATTCTCTACGTGACTTTTCAAATGGATTGCTGTTTTCGCTGCATTTGTTGATCTAAAACTTGTTGTCTATTATATTTTATCAGATTTTTCCCTATTGAAGACTAACGATAATTTGTTACATATTATTTTAGTCATAATATTCTTTATTGGGCTAGTTTAGCTCACCATTTTCCTTTTTGTTCCATTTTTCTTCTAGGAGGTGAGAACATAGCAGGATCGAGTCGGGGTATGAAGTGAAGTTTCTAGAAAGATGTTTTAACAGTCCTCACTATTTTTGTAAAATAGTGTTTGAATAATTGTAATGAAGACTTATTTGCGTTTGGATATTGTCTAGAAGACAATATTTGTATTTAAACTCACAGTATGTATTGTCGTATTTCACACGACATTTGTATTATTGAAGTTGTAGTTTGCTTTATGTACCATGTATTTGGCGACTCAGAATGGGTGTTGTATACCTGTTTTGGGGGCGTCACAGTTAGTATCAAAGCTTAGGGATATGGTCTCTGGCGGAGATCGGGGAATAGAACTAGGAGGGGAGAGATGAGTAAATCCTTTGCTAGTGTGTCCTACTAAGCTTATTTGTTGGTCGGTCATAATATAGGGATATTATGTGATACGTTAATTTGTTTAATTAACCCTTGTTTTATGGCAGTATTTAAGAATGGCTGCTGAGAACGTTAACAATGGAGTTTATGAGACGGTGGAACAACCTTTAGTCACAAACCAGGAGAACGTTCAACAGGAATGCAATACTCCTCCTGTAAACAACGTTACCGAGCAAATGATGAATGATGGAATGTTTAGGAACTTTTTGCTGTTCATGCAAAATCAGACAAGGGAGACTCGTGTGAAAAATACGGGTGGAAATGATGGCAACGCGCGGTCTATCACGGTTAAGCAGTTCAAGAAGTTGGGACCATCAGATTTCCATGGAAAGCCGGATCCGATCAAGGCAGAAACATTGGTCAAGCAAATTACCAAAATATTCGATGTCTTGGGGTGCATGGAGGAAAAGAAGGTTCTATTCGCCACCTTTATGTTTCATGGTGAAGCAGATTACTGGTGGGAATCTGTGAAGCGTACCCAGCCAGCCGCACTCAATATGTCTTGGGAAAGATTTCAGAAACTTTTCAATGACAAGTATTTTCTTGAAAGTATTCGTCATATGAAAGAGGTAGAGTTTATTAGACTTGAACAGAACAACATGACAGTGTCTCAGTACGAGGCAAAGTTCGCAGAGTTATCCAGGTTTGCACCTCATTTGATGGAGAATGAGGAACGTATGACGCGGATATTTTTGAGAGGTCTAAAACCCGAGATTCGTCAATACCTTATATCTCATAAATATTCTCTGTATTCAGATGTTGTAAACAGGGCTCAGTTATTAGAGCGAGATAGTGAGTATACTCAACCGAGGGACCACAAACATGGTCATATCGGTGACAGCAGTCATCAGAACGATGATAACCAGCGAGGAGGAAAGAATACGGACAAAGGCGGCAACCACTCTAGTGGTAATCGTGGCCATGAAAATAGAAGAAGCGAGTCCGGAGGAGATTTTAAAAAGAGGAGATTCAACTATGACAATACGAAGACGTCAGCACCAGCAGTAACTGGTTCCAAGGGAGGAGAACGACCACCGGTCATATGCTATAAATGCGGAAAAGAAGGACATATCAGTCCAAACTGCCTACAACAGTTTAAGGTGTGTTATAACTGTGGAAAGGAAGGACATATTGCTCGAGATTGTACAGTAGTGAAACCAAGCCCAGTGGAGATTGTGACTCAAAAGGCTGGCCCAGAAAAGTCAAAGTCAACGGTTCCTGGAAGAGTATTTGTCATGACTGGTCAGAATACGAGGAACCCGAACAAAGTTAGCATGAGTTAGTTAATTATAAATTCTAACGAAGTTTATAACTTATTAGATACCGGTTCTACCCATTCATTTATCTCTCCTGCTTATACTCAACGTTTAAACTTGACTCCGGAGAAAATTAGACTTCTACTTATCGGTTGAGACTCCGTTAGTAGAAACTTTCATCACATCCACTGTTTATAAATCTTTTTTAATCCAAGTTGGCACCATCGCATTACTTGTTGACCTTATTTCTTTAAAGATACTTTCTTTTGATGTGATTTTGGGGATTGATTGATTAACTACTCATCATGCCAAAATTGATTGCTTTTCGTAAGGTTGTTAGTTTTCATATTCCTAAGCAACCTGTTATTCAAATTCAAGAAACCAAACCATTGAAGTCAAACACTTTCATATCAAGCCATAAAGTCATTCGTTTATTGAAAAACGGATGTCAAGTTTTCTTAGCCCATGTTATGTACTTAAAAAAATACATCAGATTTGAATGATATTTCTATTGTTAGTAAATTTCCTGATGTATTTCCTGAAGAATTTCTCGGCCTACTCCCAGAGCGTGATATTGAATTTGTATCGACTTTAAATCTGGTACAAAACCCATTTCTAAAATCTCATATCGAATGGCTCCTATTGAACTTCAGGAGTTAAAAACCCAACTATAGAAGTTGATACTCGAGCCTCTATCTTATGACTTCCTTTGTGGAATGCACCGAAGCCAAACTCTCCGTAGGGAACGCCATATTCGTGCGGTAGTAAACTGATAGGTGCTATTGTGATGTGCTATCCAAGATTGGTATATGAGTCACAGTTGAGAGTAACCTAAGTCAGTAATCGAAATACTTAGCTTTTTAGGCTTAGTTGGTTATTATCGAAGATTCGTGGAAAGATTTTCTCAAATTGATACTCCATTAACTCAGCTGACTCGTAGAGATACAAAATTCGAATGAAGCGAGGAATGTGGGAAGAGCTTCGAAGAACTCAAGAGGAGACTCATTTCGGCACATGTTCTGACCATACCATCCTAGAAAAGCGAACGTGGTAGCTAACGTGTTGAGTAGAAGATCGTATATGAGTACGAATACGATATTGTCAAAGACCCATTTCATATAACTTACAAATGATAGATATAGAGTTAAAGACTTTAGGGACTCACGTGATGATATACAAGTATAACCGACTTTAATCGATAAAGTTAAAAATGTTCAAGCTACACACCGGAGCTGATGACTATGAAGAAAGAGGTACAAGAAGTTGTTATTCCAAAAGTGAAAATTGGCGAGGTGAGGAAAGCTCAAACCTTCGATTTATTAGTCCATTTGAAATCCTAGATTGAATGAGAACTGCGGCCTATAGAATCATTTTACTGCCAAGTATGACGCGTGTTCCTAACGTTTTTCACGTATCGATGTTACGTAAACATGTGGATGACCCGAATCATGTTATTGAGTTAGAACTAGAAGAGATAGCCGAAGACTTAACGTATGAAGAGGTACCTATCAAGATTTTAGATAGGAAGGAGCGTGTCCTACGCACGAAGGTCATACCACAAGTTAAGGTTTTGTGGAGAAACCATGCTATTGAGGAAATGACATGGGAGTTGGAGTCAGAAATGAAAGTGAGGTACCCTCACCTTTTCGATACACCAGGTAAGTACGTCAATTTCGAGGATGAAATTTCATAAGGATGGGAGGTTGTAAGACCCAACTTTTTATAAATAAAATCGAATTTCCTTTAATGATTATTCTTGATTAATAAGGTGGTAATTTGATATAATACTTTGGTTATGGGTGAAATGTGAAAAGTTTACAAAATAAGCAAGTGGTTATAAAATATTCATTATTGTCGGGGAATATTCGTTTGGTCGTGGAATATTCTTTTTGTCGGGAATCTCCGTACGACGGCGCAGTCATTTCTGGGCCCCATAACGAAGAATGATTGGATGAAAGAAAACGACAAAGATTGAGTTTTATAAATAACGGCGTAAATTGTTACCGTTAACAATGTTGGGTTACCTGGTGATTAAAATAAAGTAATATACGTGGTTGCACAGTAGCATACGGTGTTGCACAGTATTGTTGAATTATTGATTCGTACGTAAGAATGAACTACTCAATAATTGTTACATTAATTATTGTTCATTATTTTATTTTATCGATTCAATAATTGCTGCGTTGATATTTATATTATTATTGTTTCAATAATTGTCATTGCACAGTATTTTCCATTATCAAATCAATAATTCATATTATTTGAATAATATTATCAGATAACATTATTGGCAATGTCTAGAAAGTTCTCTCTAAGGAGAGGTTTGGTCACATAATTACGCGCTAGTAAGGATAAATCCTTATTGGAAAGCCCCCTCTATCCTGAGAACGGCCTGGTATCAGTACTGTGATTCTGTAATATTATTTTTTTGAATAATTAATTATTGATTATTATGATAAAGAAAATATTCATTTTATGTGGATATAGATGGATAAAATTTTTAATGTGACAATTGTTAAAAATTAATATTTTATCTTTTTCTGATAAAATGATTCATTTAAATATATTATTTTAATAATATATTAACGGTGATATTTTTACAATGAATGTGGGATATATGAGTATATGAGGAGGAAGAGTATTTTTGTGGCATTAAATGTTTAAGACATGTTTTGTGTGTCGGTGGACTCATTTCTTGACCGAAAATTGATTATAGACTGTAAAATCGCCCGTTTGTGGATTTCGGATTATTTTTGTTTGGAATTTGGAAATATTTCCTTCTACAAAGTTGTAGAGAATTGAAATTCCTATGGAAATTCGCGAGTTTCGAATTTTCTATAACCAAGCTATTTTCTATGAATTGTTGAAGTTTCGGAGAATAAAATAATTTTTATTAATTTATGGGTAGGCCCCACTTTTTGGTTGGTGTGGAATACACATGTGGGCTGCTATTTTTGTTCAAAGATGGCTTATGGCTTTCAAAATTGGTTGGTGAAGGTTGGTGTGGAATAAGAAAAAGAAAATGATATTTTATTATTTTAGTCTCCTTTGGCTTTCTAGCATTTTCCTATAAATAGAGGGCTAAGTTAGAATTGAAAATCACACAAGAAACAAGTTTTCTATATATATATATATATTATCGAGCGTATTCTTGTGAGTATACTTTGAGTGTTGTTATACGGTGCGAGTTTCTGTCAGCACTATACCCGAAATTCAGTCAGAAATACAGTTATTTTGAGGTAAGGTATGTTGTTTCTTCTTAAATGATATTATCTTCTTCAATATCATTATGCCGAAATATTGTTCTGAACTTTTTATCAATTTAGAACTTTTTCATGTCGGAGTTACTATTCATGAGTTACTATTTACGAGTTACTATTCATGAGTTACTATTCATGAGTTACTATTCACGAGTACTATTCATGAAGCGTGATGATGTTTTTGTGAAATTTCTATCTTTTGGTGTCGGAATTACTATTCACGTGTATGACACTATTCACGTATACGGCACTATTCATGAATACGACACTATTCATCGAAAAATGAAATTTCTTCTTTTTGTCCAAAATATCTATTTTGGCTACTATCTTTGATTGTAGCCATGTTTTGATCATTATTTTTTGAGTTTTGCTTCAAAATCAGTTGTTATGAAGTATTATTGATCTTGGACAAACTGTTGTACGAATCCCTAATATTTGTCTTTCTATCTAACTGGATTCATTCTTAAAAATGTTTTTCATCATCCTCAGTCCTTAGTGGTGATACTTGATGAATATCTTTGGCCTGTAGTGCAAAGATGAATGATTAAACTGATGAATCTCTTTGGCCCGTAGTGCAAAGATGAACAGGTGTTGAGATGAACTTGACCAACTGGTGATACAAATGAATATCTTTGGCCTGTAATGCAAAGATGATTAAAGATGTTTATTGATTGTTGTTATAGAGATAAAATATTGATGATGGATTTTTAAATCTTAGAAGACAGTAGAATTCATTCTCTACGTGACTCTTCTAATGGATTGCTGTTTCCGCTGCATTTGTTGATCTAAAACTTGTTGTCTATTATATTTTATCAGATTTTTCCCTATTGAAGACTAACTATAATTTGTTATATATTATCTTAGTCATAATATTCTTTACTGGGCTAGTTGAGCTCACCCTTTTCCATTTTGTTCCATTTTTTTTCTTAGGAGGTGAGAACATAGCAGGATCGAGTCGGGGTATGGAGTGAGATTTCTAGAAAGATGTTTTAGCAGTCCTCACTATTTCTGTAAAATAGTGCTTGAATAATTATAATGAAGACTTATTTACGTGTGGATATTGTCTAGAAGACAATATTTTTATTTAAACTCACAGTATGTATTGTCGTATTTCACACGACATTTTTATTATTGAAGTTGTAGTTTGCTTTATGTACCATGTATTTGGCGACTCAGAATGTGTGTTGTATGCATATTTTGGGGGCGTCACAGATGAGAAAGGGCGTGAAGTTTGTGTGGAATGAGGAGCGTGAGAAGAGTTTCGAGGAGTTGAAAAACAACTTGTGACAGCTCCTATACTTGCATTGCCGTCGGGGACAGGAGGCTACTAGATTTATAGTGATGCTTCTAAGAAGGGTTTGGGGTGTGTTTTGATGCAACATAGTAAGGTGATTGCTTATGCTTCTAGGCAGCTTAAATATTACGAGGTGAATTAATCCACACATGATTTGGAGTTGGCAGCGGTGATTTTTTCCTTAAAGATTTGGAGGCATTATTTGTATGGAGAGACTTGTGATATCTTCACCGATCATAAAAGTCTTAAATAAATTTTCACTCAGAAAGAGCTTAACATGAGGCAGAGGCGTGGTTGGAGCTTCTAAAAGATTATGATGCTAGAATTCAGTATCACCCGGGGAAGGCAAACGTGGTTGCAGATGCTCTTAGTCGGAAGAGTTCAGGGAGTGTAGCAGCCCTTATTACACAACCTCAGCATATTTCTGATATAGATCGGTTAGAGTTGGACTTGTATGTACGTGGTTCAGATGGGCATTTGGCGGGTATGAGAGTTGAGCCGTCCCTTATCTCGCGGGTCAAAGAAGCTTAAAAAGAAGATGGGGAGTTGTGGAGTATGACGCATAATCTAGAGGAGGGAAAGCAGACCGAGTTTCGTATTAATGACCATGGTGTGATTTGGTTGGGTGAACGGTTATGTGTACCGTCAGATCCAATCATTCGAGAGGCTGTGTTGGTTGAGGCTCATAGTTCACCATTTTCTATTCATCCTTGTTCTACAAAGATGTATAGGGATTTGAAGAAGAATTTTTGGTGGAATGGAATGAAACGAGACGTGGCTGAATATGTTGGGAAGTGCCTCACTTGTCAACAAGTGAAGATTGAACATCAACGAGCTAGTGGTTTGCTGCAACAATTAGACATTCCAGTGTGGAAGTGGGAGGATATCACGATGGATTTTGTGACTGGTTTGCCAAAGACTTTTAGGAAGAATGATGCCATATGGGTAGTAGTGGACCAGTTGACCAAATCGGTACACTTTTTGGCTATCCGTGAGGGTTACTCGGTGGATAGGTTAGAACAAATCTTTTAGTAGGAGATTATTAGACTTCATGGTACTCCGATGACTATTATTTCAGATCGGGACCCACGGTTCACTTCATGGTTTTGGAAAGGGTTCCAATGAGCTTCGGGTACTCGGCTCAACTTCAGTACTTCTTTTTATCGGCAAACTGATGAGCAATCTGAACGGACTATTCAGACATTAGAGGACAAGTTGAGATCTTGTGCACTTGAGTGGTCGGGTAATTGAGATGATTACTTGAGCCTAGTTGAGTTTTCTTATAACAACAGCTGGCATGCAAGTATTGAAATGGCTCCGTTTGAGGCATTGTATGGTAGAAAGTGTTGGACACCGACTTTTTGGGACGAGGTTGGCGAAAGGGCCATAAAAGGGTCTGAGTTAGTTCAAATCACTACAGATAAGGTAGCGGTGGCTAAGGAGAAATTGAAGTCGGCTTGATCACGACAGAAGTGTTATGCTAATAAGGATAAGAGGACTTTAGAGTTTGAACCTAGTGAGCATGTTTTTCTAAAAGTTTCTCCTTGGAAAGGCATTTGGCGATTTGGGTTAAAAGGAAAGCTTAGTCCGCGATATATCGGTCCATTTGAGATTTTGGAAAGAGTTGGTGATGTTGCATATCGGTTAGCTTTGCCTCCACAGCTAGCTCATGTGCACAATGTATTTAATGAGTTTGTGTTGAGGAGTTATCATTATCATCCGTTGCATGTGGTGCAATATCCATTCGATAAGATTCGAGAGGATCTTACTTGTGAGGAGAAAGCTGAAGCGATTTTGGATCGTCAAGAAAGGATTATGAGGAGGAAGACGATTCCGTTTGTTAAGGTTCTGTGGAGGAACCATTCGGAACGAAAAGCCACTTGGGAGCTTGAGTAGTCTATTCGAGCGAAATATCCACATCTTTTTTTATAATTAGGTACGTTCTATTCTTTTGATTCCAAGGACGAAATTCTTTTAAGGGGTAGGTGATGTGATACTCGAAACAAAAAAAAAGAAAGTATTTTATGATAAAAAATTATTTTTGTTTAAAACATATTAATTGAACTTTGTTTTCTTATTTGGGCTATTATTTTGTTTGGGCCAAATTAATCAGTAAAATTTGTGGACTATAATAAGTAAATGGATTATGTTAATTTGGGCCTTTATATTATTTGGGCTAATTTATATTTGTGTAAATTTAGTTTTTTTAATCCAATTAATTAAGAGGATAAATATAATATATAATTAATAAATAATTAAAACCTAATTTAGTTCATACTCTTCAAGTCTTCATACGAATTGGGAAAAAAAGGAAAGAAAGTAGAGGTCGGCTGAGATAGGAGGAAAAGAAAAAGAGTACAGAGAAATTGATCAGGTAAAAAGGATTCTTTGTTGAATATTATTATTATTATATCATGTATTATAGTGATTAAAGTGGAGTGCTTGTGTCAGGAGGAATATGGTATATATATATATATATATATATATATATATATATATATATATATATATATATATATATATATATATATATATATAATACTTTAATAAGTATTTAGCCATGAATTTTATAAATCAGAATTAGTAAATCAAATTTAAATTATGTATATTAATTTAAATTAATTAATTTTACCGGCATAGTTTTAAAAGTTCTTATTAATAAATTAAATAATATTATGTTTCTAACGGCTAGATTTTTAATAAAATTTATTTTATTATTCTATTATTAGATCGGACGGAAGGAATTTAACGAACTATACTGGGATAATAATTTTGGGTATTACATTGCTTAATCCAGGTACGGATTTCGTACTCTTTCAGCAAGACTCTTTTGTTTTTAATTTGTTCGTTTCGTTATTCGTTTCGAAATTTAGTATTCTCTCTCATAATTGTTACTTGTCAATTTATTGTGATAAATTTATTTTGGCGTTGCATTAGAACTCACATTTGTACTCTTTAGACTAGTGTGTCATGTCTAAATTTTATTTTTATATTTATAGTGATGTACATGTTAGTATATTTTTAGAGACTTGTGTTGACGATTCGTTCGATTTAACAAGTACATGTTAGAACCCCTTCGTGTTGATATTTTATTGCATGTGTTGTGACATTATATTTTGTTAGAATAGCGTAGGGTATACCTGAGCTATAACCACCTATGGGGGTACCACAGGCATGTCCTCTTGGCACTGAGGCATGACACCTTCTGGGGCGGTGTGATCAGTCCACGACGTCTCTGTTTTGTATTCCGTTGGGAGTTGGCCATTTGGTGTTTTATTGTGGAAGGCGTATGGGTCGACCATAGTTTTTTGTTTTGTTCTGTTCTGCGGATTGGTGATGTTTATACCAAACATGCCTTCCGATTTTACATGCATTAGATCCGCGGTCCAATGTGTGTGACTTACTTGTGTGGCATTATTTGATTTGCGTATGTGGCATTATTTGACTTGCCTGTGAGGCAAGGTTTATTTCTGTTTTATTCTGAGCTCGGTATAAAATAACACCCAGCCATTTGATTCAGCCTATTATTTCGTTGTGTTAGATTTGTTCGCTTCATTTCAGTTCATTTCGTCTCTTTTCATTTAATTGAATTAGTTATTTTGGTTCATTATTTGTATTATATATCCGTATTGGACATTGTGCTCATGCTGTGTTTTCTTCCGGTAGGTAGTCAGGGGAATCAAGGGCAAGTGTGATGAGAGCTCCATTCATTCCAATGATTTAGAAATATTCTGTTTAGACTTGATGTGTCAGTTTACTTGGAATTGTAATAATTATCTTAGATTGTGGTTTGAGACAGTTGGAGATTTATTATGGTTGACTTATGGAATTTATTAGTTATTAAGACTATTCTTTTGTGACTTTGAGCCTTGCTATTAAATTTATTAGTTTTGTTGTGTTTTGAGTAACCACTCTTTCAATTTTGGAAAGGCGTTGTTACATTTGCGATTTGCAATACGTTGATCATTCAGTACAAAATTTCAGACATCGAAATGGAAAAAGCAGATAGTAATCCTATCGTTGAGAATGAAGCAAAAACTAAAAGGCAAAAATCTAACATTTCATGGCAGCCCATATAGATAAGGCATTAACAAGATTGATAGTCTTTCAAAAAAAAAGGTTGCATACAACCACCAGTATTTAGATAGATTAGTAAACAAAACTAACCTAATTAAGAAAATAAAAACTACCCGAAAAGGATTTCATTAAATCTTACCAGAAACTGAATAATACGATACCTTGATATGCAGAATTTTAGTATTTGCGATCTATTGAAACAAAAGAAGGATCCACTTTATTGAGCTTGTGAGATAAAGAAGGTGTCTTTGTTACTCTTCTACGACTTCTATTATTCCTTCGAATACCCATTCCACAGCCTCTCGGTTTTGATCCACAAGCTCCAATATTCGACCCTTTTTATAATGGGCGTGGCAGATCAAGTTTTCTTCTTTGAGTTAAGTTCTAGCTCTGCAAATCAGAGATAATCAAGCAGTATCAGACCCTACTTTACAGAGAAACATTAAATGATAATTGGGACATAATACATACCACAATATTATGCCAGCCAATTGCTAGTGCAGATGATACAACTTCCCAATACTTTGTAAATACCTTCAAACCAACATCAGGATGTGAGGTAATATGTCGACCAACAATTTTGAGAGCTATTTCTATAACAGATATAGAAGAATCGCAGAACCTTCCTTCAACAGTAGTTTGAACAAGCTTATCACGCAAAGCCTCTGGATCAGCTTCGACAATAATACTAACCTGCTCTCATGAAAAACAAGGAGCACATGAAGTAAGTCCACAAAAAGAAAGATAGTAAGTGGTCACCGCAATAACAAGTGACTTGAGAATTCATTACCACTTCTACTTACTGCTCGTAATGCCTTAGCACGAATCACAGGCGAGTTCTCCTTTAAACTTGCCTGAAATAAGATACATAGTAATGTTGATGAACACATATTCCAGGAATGCTGAATTTGAAGATTTATGGGACCCAAGAGGCAGAGACAAGTTAAGACAATCCAAACAAGTTTATAATTTTAGAGCAAGACAATCCAAACAACAGAAAACATAGACAAAACCAACCAATTTTTGGCCTGAAACAAGTTACGAACTGTAACAATAACAAACCATCAACTACAACAATAGATTAGCTAAATCAAATATTTCCATCATATTTAACCAAAAATTAGAAAATCAAAATCCAAATACCATCCATTATACTATAAATTACAGATTTACCAAGTCTAACATAGAGTTTAACATTAATATCCAAAATATTAAGTAGCGTTCATAACAAAAGTTCTAACAGTTTTGAATGTCCATAAATATCGATCAAGAGTTGTTTCCATCTCTTTCTGTCCCTGAGCTGCTGTTGCCTTGACTCAACTGTAGAAATTGTGGACTGTCGGCTAACTTGTTAAGTAAATTCTCAAGATTGTCCATCCATTTTCCTTGTGCCTGAATGGTTGCTTCAAGCTCTTCATTTTTTTGTGAGACGCTTCTAATCCAAAGCCAATCAATCTCCCTGACTTCTTACCCAACACTCGAGTCATAATCTCCCTTTTGTCATTATTGTCAAAATTTCCAGATTCTACGTTCGTCTCAGAGGTGCATTCAGACTCAAGTAATTTCATTTCATTCTGTGAAATTAATAATAAATATAACTAATTCATTACACAATCCCAAATTTAAAAACAAGATAAGGTTTGTATAACTTACGTATGCAGCTTCATTTCCAGGTTGTATCCAATCATTTGTTTCCTTTTTCTGATGTGTGCTCTTATAACCTTCGATTGAATCTCCCTAAAAATCAAATTAGAATAATTAATAACGAGAGCATTATTGTATAATTTTCTGTACAAGAAACACGAATTAAGGCTTAAGTATCTGGGTTTTCTATTTTCAAGTATAGCTTATCAGTTTATGTTTCCAGTGTTGTGTTCACTGTCTCAAGGTCATTATATACAATATGATTCTCAGTACCCATCTCCACCACAGCATACACGATCTTAAGTAAATCTGAAACCAAAAAACTCACTTGTTACCGCAGTATAAGGCTAAGTGGTCCCAACAGTTGCCTCAGCAGGGTCAACCACCGTAACAAACATCTTTGCAGGCTCAGTTTAGGCCCACGTCACCTGCTGTTTAGTAGACCAGTTCAGCCACAGCTTCCACCTCAGCATCTGAAGGCCATTTTTGAAGCAAAGCCAGGGGATGGGTACACTGCTTCTTGATCCCAACTTACACTCTCCCAAGGAAATACGTACATGATGTATGATGGCAAAGGGGGAAGGGAAATTCATCTACCCCAGCCTCACTTCCAACATAGTGTGTATTCTCATAATCAGAAACCAACTAGTAGAAGTAATCTTAGCAGATCCTAATTGCTTAAAATATTAGGCTGGTTCACATAAGAATGATTTTGAACATTTATAATTACATACCTTCTCAGAATGATGAACGACAAATCGTTTTGACCCTCCACTGTGAATGTCATTATTGCCTCAATTTTTCTTGTTTACTTTCTGAGCGATTCTGGAAAAAAAAATATCACTGAACAAATAATAAAAATCAAATCTTTTAAAAAAAAACTGAATATCATAAGTATATAAAAAAATGATGAAAGTTAGAATAATCATACAATAAATTTTGGCAATGTCCAATAATCACACATTTCAGTCCACTTGGCAATATCAATGTTGTTTGGAGGATTTTTTCGTGCATCTTTGGTTGATTGAAAAGTTTTGAATAATTTGTAAAGCTTACACCTCTGCCCTCTATTCCTATCCTTCATTATTCCAAGTGCAACACGCTTCACATGAGGTTTAGAAAGGTCGATATCGAACAAGCCTAAAGGAAAAAATCATGTATTATCTAACAATTAGCCTATTAAACTCTAATCCATGAATTCAACTGTTACTTGCACCTTTTATCTAACAAATCATGTATCCTAATGAGTGTCATTCTCCATGGATTTATAGAAAAGGCATAAAACAAAAACTAATTACCATAAAGGACAAATGCAAACTCAACTATGAATAACAATATTTGTATAATTTAATATTATGCATCTTACTTCAACCCTTGACAATGATTCTTCAATTACTGCCTCTGTAATATCCTTGAACTTTGTATTCATTGGGAGGTGGTGGCGGACCATCAATCCTATCTATGACGACAACTTAGCAGATTCTATAGGATCTATGGGCATTCCTTTACTAGGTGACACATTGATAGCCAACTTCTTTCCTTTTGACTTGGTGAGTTTCTCAAGACCAATACCGCGAGTAGGTCCACGTATTTTCTTTGCTGAAGATGAAGTTATTCAAAATATTAGATGTCAAAAAGTAAAAGGAACAACAAAATAACAAGAAAATAATAATTATGCATATCATATATATATATATATATATATATATACACACATGTGTATAACATATGTCTACTAAATAGGTTTACATATAACTCACATTGTGCAGACTCTTGCTCATCAGACATCGGTGTCGGGCCACATTTTGTTGGTGGGGTAGAATTTTCACCAACTATAGTGTCATTAGTACGTTGCATCGAGGTAGAAATGGGAGTACGCAGATCATTCACATGACCATCATTGGCATTCAGTGAACGTGCAATCATTGAACGTAATTTTCTTGTTCGACCCACACATGATGGTTGAGCAGATCGAGTTTATGATCTTGTGATTGGGCTTCTTGGAGGGCTTGGTGTTAGAATAATTCATGATCTTTTGATTGGGCTTCTTGGAGGACTTAATGTCAGCATAATTCTTCTTTTTACACGATTTGAACCTTCAGTTAAGTTTAGTTCAACTTCTTCATTATCCTTAAAGACCTCAACATTTTGTGAGGCTAAATATTTTCTTTTTTGAGCTGCTCCTTTCCTCTTAAATCCAGTGCCAGACATTTTGAAGTACGAATTATGCAAGATGTGTAAATTTCTGAAATAACATAATCAGATCAGTTATATGTATTAGTAAATAAGACATGTTTGTTACTAGAAAGTAATACTTAATCATGTCGTACATCTCAAAATCATAACAGGAATCACCATGCATGCCTAAATTCACACATCCAAAAGAAGCTGATTCATTTTTTCAAGTATATGCACTAACAAATGAAATGAAAATCAAATTAAATAAAACAATTGGAATATTCCACTACTTAATTTGCCTAACAACAACAATAATTATGTCAAATCTAAAATAGAGTACCTAAATGGAAATATAAATCTCTTTTGCATTCAAGAACTATTAATACAGTCAAGAGAGTAAAACCTATATTTTACCTCCAAAAGCACATGAAGAGATGTACGTAAACTCAGTTCGGTAGACCAAAATCAAAATATAAACCACTAAACCCCTCCTTCTATAAATAATCCACGATATTTACTCCATATTCAATATAATCAGAAATAGACTGATTATAAAAACAAACAACAATATAAATCGAAATAAAGGTGAAGAAAGGATCTGACCTGCCACAACCAGTGCTTGACAGTTGACGCCAGAGCCCAGAGGATACCTAGCAACTTATTTTGGGAATAAGTTTATGATAAGTCTGAATTATATATTAATTGGAGGGACTTATCTATCGCTAAACGATTTTGGGAGGGAAATATATTATATTGGAGCGAAAATTATAGTAGGATAAAGTATACTAATATTGTGTCTTAGCTTAATTAATATCTGTCTCTTAGACAAAATATAAGTAAAGGAAAATTTAATATTTTTTTTACATGTTTGTAATATTAAAGATGAAAAATAATTTCTTTTCGATCTCTGGACTTGTAATATAAATGATATTTATTAAAAATGCATAACAATATTATTAATTTAATAGATAATTATTATTATTATTAGATAATTAGTACTCTTCGTTGTATATTAAACGTTTTCATTTGATTTTGTTACGTAAAACTGACCATTTTTAAAATTAAATATTTTTAAATAAAATAAAATATACTTCTATCGATTATTATCGTAATAAATTATGGAGAATTTACTACAATTGTCAATATTCAGAATTTAAAATTTATGTATAAAATTTTTTAATAAATTATTTTAAAAATTGATAATTTGACCATAAAAGTCAAATTATGGAGTTTATTAGCAGTATTATTTAGATGATTAGTTATTTAGTATTGGAATGGCTCGTATGAAATTAAGAGGTGGTAACGGTGATAATGGAACTTGTACTAATTATTTAATTATTTATATGTTTACTAATTTATAAAGAATATATTTTGTATAAAAATAAGATATAATAGTAATATATATGTGATTTCATTCTTTATTTCCTCTTATCAATGTACTTATATACACCTAGGGGTGTTCGAAACAATCGAGTTTTTTTTGATTTTTTGGTTTTTCGGACCGTACCGAACCGGTCGATTCGATATAAAAAAGAACCGGTCGGGTTCGCTACAAAAAAACCAGTATATACCTATTTTTCGGTACCGATTTTTGTCTGATGTTTTGATCGTTCGGTTTTATCGAACCGGACCGGTATATACAGGTTTTTTAATTTTTTATTATAATTTAAGTGATTAGGGATCAAAAAACCAGTTTTTGGAATGCCCGTCATCTTTCCATTAAGCCAACACATCAGCATAGGCCACCAACGTTCGAACCTTTCAGCAGCACTCAAAGCACCACCTACTAAGACCTACTTGCCGACAACCAACTTGCATCATCATGTCAACAAAATGTCAAAAAAAGGATGTCAACCGGGTGCTCGCATTTCCATCAAGCCAACTCCATGATGGAAGCATCCGTCTTTGTATATTTTAAATGTTTGGGGATCATATGAAATTTTTACGGTCAAAACTTTACGATTATGTTTATTTGAAACAATTATTCTTGGGATTTGAATATTTATATTAATTTAACATTACTTAGGACTATGTTCGCCCATGATATAAATTATAGTGAATATAAATTGTATTATATATAAATGCATTAAATTTTTAACAATATTAAATTTAATTTTAATAATATTATTTACGTAACTTACAATATCGATTATGGACTATAATAATCTATAAAGTAAATATATTTCCATAACTTTAAAATTAAAAATTTCATACATTGACCATATCATAAAGAAATAGAAAAATAAAAGTTTGAGTTTATTATTTAATTTATAATATACTACAATTCAAATTGTAATGCAATTAATATTTACACAATTTTTATTCTTAATAATATTTTTAAAGTTATTTAAATTATTAACTGTATTAAATAGAATATTAACTTATAATAATTTAAAAAATTAAAATATTGTTAATTGACAATAAAAGAAATTATAATAATTATTACTTTTTTTGCGGAACAGACTATAAATGTTTATTTATATTACTTTTTTATTCAACAAAAAGATTTATATTTGAGTTGTTATAACTAATTTATAATATCCTAAAATTTAAATTTATCTTTTAAGTTTTTAAAATATTAATAATTTAAGTATATTATTCCTTCTATTTTTTTTAATTTTTTTTTTTATCAAACTCTGTTTTTGGAACAGAGTCTCTAACTTACCAAACAGTTGTCTGGGTGTTATACGGAAGATAGATATGCTAATTTTCGTTTCTCATTTCTTACCAAAACTCACGTATAACGTTTCTTCTCCTTCCTTACATAGCCAAAACTCAATTCGATAAGGCACATGACCTACTTCTCTCCTCCATCCGTAGCTTCTCTTGTAATCAAGTTGATCCCATCCGGGTTCTACAGTTATTTTTCTTCTATTCTCTTTCAATTCGGTAAGAAATCAAATCTCAGTTTATTTGTTACTTAATATCTGCACTTTGTTTATTCATTTGTGCTTAATCAAATTTGAAATTGGTTATATGTGATGATCAAATCTTATATTGGTCATAGTCTTTGAATATTGCTCTAGTCTTTGAATATGTGGACATTTGTCAAATATTATTCACTTTTTATCATTTGATTTATTTTTCAATCTTGTTGTAGTAATAAGGTTATGTTAATTTTAAATATGTGGAAATTGCATGAACTTGCGGATCATTATTTGTTTTGGCCAAAAAAAATTCGATTGTGTTAGGGGATAGGATAATGAATTGGGTTTGTTAAAAGGGATTTTCTATTTTGGCTATTTTCTTCCTTTGATGAAGTAGGGCTAATACAAGTATGGAGCCTGATACTAAAGTCTTAACACTACTCTCATTAGAGTCAAATAGAAGCTGACATTCATTAAGTAAATGTGCAGTAATTGGGCAACAACATATAGCTTATTCTTGGAATGGTATTTACACAGATATCTACTTGCTAAAACTGGGTAGTGCTAATAAAATTAATTCATACACTTAACTTTCCAATTTATTGTAACAATATTCTCAATCTAATCGATTTTAGTACATAACCAAAACCCCCTAATCATAGAAATGGTTTCCAGTTGGACTAAAGATGTCCTCATTTACATCTCTTTAAACCACAAGAACATATTGCGAATTCAGAATTGTGATACCTTTGGCACATCCACTAGGAAATTTTATGACCTTTTCTTTGACAATTGTTATTTAAACTGTAAGAGTGACCCAAATGTTTCCCTTTAAACTGTAAGACTAACCCAAATGTATGACAATGTACTCGTTTAACTAAAAGTTTGATTTAATCCTATAAAATATAAATGATTTAAATATTATCCACTAGTTATTGTTATATCTGATTTTTGTGTATTGTGTTATTGTTTAAATCACTGGTTGAGATGATGTAATTAAGTTGATGAATAAATTTCAAGTTGAACTTAATTTCATGGATAAGAGTTGTACGCGTCATTAGCGTATATCAACGACTTATCGCAATGGGGTCAAAAGCTTCATTGAGCATGTACGTGCAACATTTGGCCCAACAGTTGACATTAGATGTCTTTGTATCAAGTGTATGAACCTATACACTAAAACCCAAGAAGAGGTGTCTTCATATTTGTGCATAAATGGGATAATGCCTTCTTATGATAAGTGGATTTACCACGGTGAACCCATTCCACGTATACCCACTGAACATGGTCAGAATATTTTCTCTCAAAATGAGGAGTTTATGGACTATGATTTAGATGGTGATGAGGATGAAATTGAGACACTAATGGAAGATATTAATCGAGAAACCTTTGTTGTTGATGGGAATGAAGATACCTTCCAAAATCGAAATCATACCAGATTTGAACAAATGCTTAATATGTTAGACAGAGATTTATATTCGGGATGCGAAAAGTACTCCATTTTGTCATTTGTTATAAAATTTTTGCATTTGAAGGTTTTCAACCATTGGACAAATAAGTCCATAGACATGCTACTTGAGTTGATTAAAGATGTTCTTCCTGATGGTGCGAATTTGCCAAAATCATACTACGAGGCAAAGGCAATGCTACGTGAAATTGGCCTTGGAGACCACACAATACACGCATTCAAGTAAGTAAAATAACATATCAAAAAGTCCTTAATTATAACACTCATTAATATATAGTTAATCATTCTCATTTTTGTTGAAGGTATGATTGTGCCCTTTTTTGGCATGACAATAAGGATTTAGAAGAGTGTCCAGTATGCCGGGAATCAAGATGGAAAGTTAATGATGGGAAGGGTAAAAAAATCCCACACAAGATTTTGAGATACTTTCCTATAAAACCGCGGTTGCAAAGACTTTTTATGTCAAAAAAATTGCAAAAGACATGTGGTGGCACAAGGAAAAACTTATTTCAGTAGAAGGTGAACTGAGGCATCCAGCAGATTCTGTATCGTGGAAGGAGTTTGATAGAAAGTATGAATGGTTTTCCAATGATCCAAGAAACATCCGTCTTGGCCTAGCCACGGATGGATTCAATCCATTTGGAAATATGAGTCGCTCATACAACATGTGGCCGGTAATACTCACTCCGTATAATTTGCCCCCTTGGATGTGCATGAAGGAGCCCTTTTTCATAATGTCACTTTTGATTCCTGGACCAAAAGCACCATGTAATGAAATCAATGTTTATTTACGTCCTTTAATAGATGATCTTGTTGATTTGTGGGAACAGAGAATTCAAAGATATGACTCTTATACTGGGTGCAATTTCAACATGAATGCTTCTGTTTTATGGACAATTAACGATTTTCCTGCACTTGCAAATCTTTCTGGATGGAGTACCAAAGGATACATGGCTTGTCCAACTTGCAATGTAGATACACACTCGACTAGGTTGAGGAGTAAAATCTCTTACGGGGGGCATCGTGCATTTCTTGGTCCTAATCATAGGTATTTTTAATACGTAACTTATTTTAATTTCATCTTCACATTTTTCACATAATTTACTTCCTATGGTTTATCTTGCTCTTGTAGGTGGAGAAAGAGTTTAGACTTTTATGGAAAGAAGGAACTCCATAGACCACCTAAGATCCTAGGTGGATCAGAAATTTTACATAATGTAGAATCAATCAATTTTGGGGATTTTGGCAAGCATCCAAAAAATGTAAGTATGAATAGAGAAAGAAAGCGAAATAGGACAGCAACTCCATCGAACTCTAATTAGACGAAGAAAAGTATTTTTTAAGCTACCATATTGGAAAGATTTGAAGGACATACATAAACTCGATGTAATGTACATCGAGAAGAATATTTGTGATAACATACTTGCGACATTACTAAAGTTTGAAGGTAAAAATAATGACACGTATAAGGCTCGATAAGATTTAGAGGATTTGAATATACGTAAAGAGCTGCACTTAAGACCACGTGGAGATAAGTTTGACAAGCCGTAACCAGCCTTTTCTTTCTCCAAAAAAGAGAGACAAATTCTTGTCCTTTATACGGTCTATAAAATTCCCAGACGGATATGCATCAAATATTTCTAGATGTATTAATACAAGTGATAATAGCATGTCAGGATACATGATATATGACTACCATGTTCTTTTATAATGATTAATCCCTACGGGAGTGCGAGAGAATCTTAATGACGATGTGGCAACAACATTAACTGAGTTGGGTGCATTCTTTAAAAATCTATGTAGTAGAACACTAAAAGTGGATGACTTAAGAAAAATGGAGAAGGATATTATAATTATCTTATGAAAGATTGAGAGGATTTATCCACCGGCCTTCATTGATATTTGATTTCACTTGGTTGTTCATCTACCACAAGAAGTAATGTTTACAGGCCCTGTATGCTATTCGTGGATGTATCCAATTGAAAGGTATTTAACTATATATTTCTGGTTATCTATGAACTTTATAGTTGTGTCATACTTAATTTCGTAATTTTGTTTTAAAGGTATCTATGCACGCTGAAAAAGTACGTTAGGAACAAAGCACATCCAGAAGGATCAATTACTGAAGGGTATGTCGCAGATGAATGTTTGACATTTTGTTCCTTGTACTTACCACGAAGTGAGAGCAAGTTCAATAAATAGGACTGTAATCCTGATGGAAAAGTTAGAAAAGATGCTCTTTCTACCTTTTCTCAAAATGTTAAACCATTAGGTGGTTTTCTTTATGACTATGCTGATTCCAAGGAGATTCAAATGGCTCATTTGTATGTCTTGAATAATTGTGAAGACGTGCAACCTTATATTGAGTAAGTTAAACATTTTATCAATAAATTATTCAAATAAATATTGCTACATACTAGTTATTTGTACTAATATTATTCTTGTAGGGAATGTGAGGAGGAATTGAAATTAGCTTACCAAAATAATATCGAATTGGAAAAAAGATTTCCTTAGTTGTTTAAAAAGAAGGTAAAATAATATTTCTTCTCATTTTAAAGTCGTTTGTTGCTATTTAAAAATTAATGATTAATTTAAATTGTTACATCGTGTAGATTCATCTTCTTTGGAATACCGCATCAAATGCCATTAGTGATCAACTATTTGCATTAGCAAGTGGTCCAAATTTACGAGTATAGAAATATAAAGGATGCATTGTAAATGGAGTAAGGTTTCGTGTCAAAGATCGTGACAATCGTAGGCAAAGCCAAAATAGTGGAATAATATGTGAAGGAGAACACGATAGGAAAAGTATCGACTTTTTTGTCTTATTAAATGATATTATAAAAATAGAGTATGTAAAAGGGTATAATGTGTTTATATTTTCTTGTGAGTGGTTTGATTTATCTAATCGGCATATGGGTATTAGGAAGGATACACACTTTACAAGTGTAAATGTAAGTAGCACATGGTATAGAAACGACCCATACATATTAGCTTCTCAAGCAAAACAAGTTTTTTTTTGTTGAAGATTTGAAATTAGGCTGCAACTGGAAAATTGTTCAAAGGTTTAACCACAGACACATATTTGATGTTCCGGAGGATGAAATGGACGAGATTGAAGAATATACCACTGACAATGTTGTTAACCTTAATGATGACTCACCAGATATTGACATTGTTGTTCAAGATCGGGATATAGGGCCAATAAATAGAGATGATGTTGATTCAGAAACAATAAATAACAGTGTCTTAAGACAAAGAACTCAAAAAATAACATTGAACACTATCTTATTGGATGGAGACATATATGATGATGTCGATGAGGATTATTTTGAGGAGGATGAATTCGACGAGGGGTGTAGTGAGGATGATACACCTGTAGATTATCATAATGAAGAAGAACAAAGTATGGACGAAGAAGAGAAAGATGATCAGAACTAGCATCAAATAAGGTATGCCTTTCATCTTATCAAAGCTGAAACATTTGAATGATGCTTAATTATTTAGTTTAGTCAGATTGTCATTCTGGTTCAGGTGTCTGAACATCTCATTCTACCGACTCCTTAGAATAACCTCTGTCTGCCCGTTCTAATCCAACTGGCCATCCTAATTTAGGAGTCAAGGCAGTTCCTATTATACATCCAAGCGTAGCTTTGTAACTTGGGCCAAATGCAACTGAATAGAACTTGTATTATTCTACTTCTTAACTTTGATTTATTGACTTAAATATGTTATCGGTATATGTTATTACAAATTCTGGTCCTCCAATTTTCTGGAAGCAAGATGTTTAAGAAAATGATATTCCTTTTCCTCAGCCTGTTTGGTCATATGCATGACTGCTAGCTGAGTAAATTATCTAAAATTTCAAAATTTTGAAAATCATCTAGATTTATAAACTAGAACAGCTGAACAGTTATTTTGAATTTACTTATGTTTTTCATATTATTTTTTGCGATAATTATTTGACTTTTATTTTATATTAAATCCTTTTTGTCCATCTTGTTAAACAGATTATCTCTAGACATGGGTAGTATGAACTTTAGAGAATCTGGCAAGCAGCTTTCAGCTTCTGCTTTACAACTTGAGAGGTCTGATTTGCTGCTAATCATGCATATTAATCTTAATCAAACTGTTAGAAATCTTTATGAAACACCATAACAATGCAAACCAGAGAATGCCACTCATATATGTGAAACTTTACACGTATCAGGTTTGTGTGGTTCGTCTGCATTTAATGTAATAATCATTACCATTTCTCCTACTGATCTTAACTAGGGAATATTTTCTAGATTTTCAGGGGACTGGAATATATGCATGCTGTTCCTAGAGTATGTCATAGGGATTTGAAGCCTCAGAACGTTCTGGCATGCACCTTTCAAATTGTGACTTGGGATTAAGAGTTGTAGTTGTTTTTGAGTTCAACGTTGGCTTTCCACAGGTTGATCCTCTTTCACACCAGGTCAAAATTTGTGACTTTAGAAGTGCAAAAATGCTAGTATGTTCACTTCTTTAAATTTCATTTCCTAACCAGTGGCTTTTTGATAACTAATTAAAGTTTTTCCAAACATGTTACTGTTTTTTATCTTTGCATGCGTTCATATAACTCTGTTGAAACTATTTATCAAAAAATATATATATAACTGTCTTGTGTTGAAACTGATGGCAGGACATCATTAGCTATGCATATTCGAAAATTATTTTATTCTTGCATTCATTTATTCACTCAATGAGTCAATTATGTTATCTGTAAATTTGTTTATATTTAATGCATAATAAGGATTTGCTCACCAGTTGGAGCAGTAGAGAGTTGCAAAAAGGCCACTTTCTTATACGCTATAGTTTTCATGCATGAATAGTATGCATGCTACGGGTATTAATAATACAAGTGTGCTACTAGTATTAATAATATAAGTGTGCTACGAGTATTTATAATATAAGTGTGCTACACTCTTCGGTTCCTAGCTATTAGGATAGCCTTCATTAATACAGAACAACTAAAAAATGAATCCAATTAAATATCAAATATACTCGACTAATCATTTTAATTTTTGTAAAAGAATGTACATGTATGAGTTGTATATCGTCTTAATGCAAGTGTTTGCATCTTGTTAAGAGTGGTGCTTCTTACATTTTTGTGAAAACATGATTCTCCCCTATAGGTGTAGGCGTGAAAAGGATCCAATTAAAATATGAATTTTATTTATCTATAAAAAGTACGAGTATGGTATGTAAGTGTACATTATCTTCTGTTGAGTGTTTGCATTGTGGTATGTCAATTGCTTAGAGAATAAACCTTTAAAATGTTCTCTGTTGATATCTCCATGTCAGATGTGATCTTGCAACAACTTTTCCTTGTCATATTTTCACCATGAGTTACCATTCAGGTGAAGGGTGAAGCAAATATGTCATACATTTGTTCACGGTTCTATCGCGCTCCAGAACTCATATTTGGTGCAACTGAATATACAACTTCAATTGATATATGGTCAGCTGGTTGTGTTTTGGCTTGATCTTCTTCTAGGCCAGGTTTCCCCAAATCAAGGCACATCCATGGCACAAGGTATGCTTTTTACTCTTCTGCTCCTGCTACATCATATCCCAAAAGTTAATTCCCATAAACTTGAAAATTATCGATTCTCACCACTTATAAGATGTATGTAATTAGTGTTGATGGTGCTCGAAGTATGACATTCTCTTTTTCGCCTCGTAACAGTTTCTATAATACTGGCTAGTAACAAATCAATTGGCAGTACTTATTAAAAAGTAAAAACTAACATACTAAATTGAAAAAACAACTGGACTTACAGATTTTTTGTAAATAAGAATTAAAATTGAGCATGCAAGGTCCTAAGTGGGCTCTATCTTGTAGTCGAGAGACTCGAGACTATATTCTAATTTCTCCATCTTTAAGTTTATACTCCTTAAATTTTTGTAGACATCATAAGTTATTCAGCTGTTCAACCCCACATATGACTGATCTGCTAAACTGTCCATTTAATTACAAATTTTTATAGTTTTTTTTGGTATATTCAGATGTAGTTGGAATTCTCACATATTCGTGGTTTCAGGTTTTTCTCAAACGAATGCCTCCAGAAGTAAATTATCTTGCTTCACGGCTTGTGCAATACTCACCAAGCCTTCGTTGCAGTGCTGTGAGTTTCATTCAGCTTTTCTTTGTTACGGATAGATATTAGTTATGCTGTTATTTAGGAATTAGGAGTAACAAGTTTTCATTCATTGGCTTAAGTGCAAATTAATAGTTTTTATTGTTGAGTAGCTGGTCCATTTCTTATTATCTTATAGGTGGTCTTTATTTTGTGCTAATGATTGTAGAGCGACAAGGATTTCTTTTATTTACCTTTTGATTGGGGAAAGCTTATGTCTATTGCTTTTCTGTTTTAGATTTGATTCTTCCTATTGCAATTAGAAGCATGTTCACATCCTTTCTTTGATGAGCTACGAGAGCTCAATGCTCACTTACCAAATGGTCGTCCATTACCACAGCTTTTTAACTTTAAACAAGAGGTGTCTCCATCTTATTTAGACATATACCCTTTAATGTTTAGATTATTGGCATATGGTTGAGAAAAGGCTTTACTGTAATAAGTTTATTGGTATTCTAGATGATTAATATTTTTGTTACCAACCATTGCTGGTCAATGTTACTGAGATTTTTCTAATTACAGTTGTCATGAACATCTCCAGATCTTATTAATAGACTTCTACCAGAGCACGTGAAACACCAAATGGGTTAACAATTTTTGCATCCAACAGGGACATAAAAACATCCTCGAGGAGTGAAGTGTACTCTCTCTATATATGTTGATATATACTTTGATTGAAGAACTGAGGTAGCTTTAGATGGTTAATTGTAAGGATAATGAATGATTATATAGTAGATGATTTTATTAATTTAATAATTTTTAAATTTTTTGTATTTTTGCCATTATTTGCTATGGGAACATTGAGTCAGTCAGGTACACAAAAAGAATGTCAAATTCTGATTTGGCAACAATATAATTCGTTACCAAAGCATTGAACAAGTTTTAATATAGCAACAATTTTTTATACATTTAGCAAAAACTTTTCGTTGCTAATGACATTAAAAATATATTATTTGTCAACGAAAAATTAACCTAATAACAACGAAGAGGATATTGTTGCTAACACTAACATAAAAGGCAACATTTTTTTATCATTGCAAATCATATCAACTTTCGTTGAACATATAAAGAAACGGCAACATATAATGTCGTTGCTAATCGATGACTTTCGTTGCTATTAAAAAATAACCAGTAATAAACATTTTTATTGGTGATTCCGCATATTGTAGTTGCCAAATAATATAATCAACAATGAAAATCGTTGCTAAAAAGTTTACATTCCGCAACGAAAGCAAGCTTAAGCAACAATTTTCATAATTTACTGCAACGAAAAATATCGTTGCAAAATGATGTCAATTGCAACGAAAATTCATTGTCTTTGCCAAAAAAAAAAAGAGTTCATTTTGTTTCCAATTAGCAGGCTTTTGCAACGAAATGGGGTTTTAGCAACGACATGTTAATTATTCTGCAACAATACATTTTGTTGCTAAAGGATCGATGTCTGTGTACGAAAGGCAAATTTCGTTGCAAAATGTATTACTTTTGGCAACAAAAAAATACATTCGTTACGGAACAATTAGCAATGCTCATTGCGCAACGAAAGACGCAACGACAGTAAAATGGTTGCCAAAACTCTTTTGCAACGAAATTTGGCACCTTTAGCGACGAAAATTATTTATTTTTGAAGGCCCATTTTTTTGTAGCGTCCCTAAGCTCTGATACCAACTGTGACGCCCCCAAAATAGGTACACACAACCCATTTTGAGTTGCCAAATATATGGTACAAAATTTAAATACAAACTTCATTTATACAACTATTAATTATCGTGTAAAATACGACAAAATATACGCTGTGAGTTTTAATACAAATATTATCTCGTAGACAATATACAAACTCAAATAAAATTTGTTAGGTTTGTAATATTCATGAACGCAATCTAATTGCACAAAATTAGCGGAAGCGTGTAAAATCAGAGTTTTAAAATTTTACAAACCATAAACCCGGATCACCCTTTATGCACAATTATTAATTAAACGAAAAAGAAAGAACAAGAACCATACCCTTGAAAATCCGAGCTTCCTCAGGTATAAGTTCACCTCCAATCCTTTTCGCGTTCAACTTGAATCCACCAGGTTTGGTTCCTTCCTTTGATCAACGTTAGCCACCCAAGTGTTTGGCCTCTAGAGGTGATCCACCAAGGAATAAGAAGAATTCAAGAAGATGGGTATTTGGCTCAAACCCTAGTTTTCTATCTCTATAGAAAAAGGGGCGTACTCTCCAACAATTGGAATTACGTATATTTGATATCTGATATAAGACTCCTCTTATAAAGATATCAAGTAACCCTATCTAAAAATAAGGTATTATTTATTTAATTAAACTCTTTTAATTAAATGGGCTCCCTAATCTTATTAGGGATAATTAATTAAACTCTTTTAACTAATTTTCCCTCCTAATTCTATTAGGAATAAATGAGAGTACTTATATTAAATTAATTCCTAAACTCTTTTAGAAATTAAAATAATAATAATTGTAATAATATTAATAAGACTCCTCTTATTAATTTATATTTAAAATTTTTAAAATATTAAATAATAAATAATAAGTTATTTAATTTATTTTATCATCATAGATTAAATAAATATACTTAACATATTATTACGATTATGCCATTAACTTCTTAAATAATTATTCATCCTTTTATGGTGTGACCCTTTAGGTTCTCCATATTAAACCGGTTGTGAATAAATCAATTAGAACAATTCTAATCTTATTTAAATAATTAAATTAAACTATTAATTTATTTAAATAAATAATATTTATTCTACAATAGGGATAAGCCTCCCTAGCGATCAACGACTTTCCAGATAATATAGATTTCAACATTAATCATAAAAGAACCTTTGAGTAAATAGTTACCGTACAATTCAATCCTTCCACCATACAATGTCCCAATTAAATATAAGACATGGAATTTCTGTCAAGTCTTATTTTATTTAATTATATGTATTTCGACTCTTAAATGCATAACCCCAAATAATGCAAATTAGAAACAACTTTCTAATTTCATTCTGCCTTGGCCAAGGACTACTGAGTTGTCATTTATCGAATCACATAGGAAATTTCTCTTCTTTTACTAGAAGTGGTAGATTCTTTATTGATCATACATTATCTCCATGTATAACTTATTATACCCAAACATACCCTTTGATATACCCTAAGGGTCTTAAGGAATAAGTCAAAGTATAACTCATCATACACAAGATACTATGATGATCTCAAGTCCAAGGATCACTTGTACTACTATCACTACAGGAATTCCTATTGACAGACAAGTAAAACTCCATTAGGTATTCCTTAGAGAGTCACGTTCAGTGAACTTATTCTCTAATAAGCACCTACATACTTGCTTTAGTGTCTCCACACAAATGATCATGAGATCAATCATCCTCATCCAATGAGCAAGCAACGTATGTACCAATCTATCCGGATTCACTAATCCCCAATTTAGTAATCCAACGATTGGGAACTATTTTAGTTTTAAGCTTTCTAAGAATTTAGATCTCATTAGAATGATCATCATAATTATTCTAAAAGCATTGCTTAAAACTATGGGTTTATCACATATTATAAAACAGCATCATGTAGATAATTAAAAGCCTTTAATAAATTAATACTTTTTATTAATAAATGAATAAGATTGTTTACAAAGTATATGCTTTATCATCAAACATGATTGGCTTGTGTGCATACTACTTTCAAAATCCTCATTACAATGATTGTCACACTATTTTAAAAAATAGTGAGGATTACTAAAATAACCATCTTGGACCATTACTCCACTCCCCGACTAGTCCCAGCTACATTCTCGCCTCCTGAGAAAATGGAACCAAAAGGAAAATGGTGAGCTCAAGTAGCCCAGTAAATAATATTATGACTAAGATAATGTAGAAAAAATTATCCTTAGTCCTTAACAGGAAAAAAATCTAATATAATACAATAGACAACAAGTTTTAGATCAACAACTGCAACGAAAATAATAATCCATTAGAAGAGCCAAGTAGAGCTTGATGTCTACTATCTTCTATGATTTAAAAGTCCATCATCAATATTTTATCACTGTAACACCAATCAATAAATATTTCAAATCAACGAATTATCCATACACTACGGGCCAATGATATTCATTTGTATCACTAGTAATCATGATCATGCAAAACAAATATCCATCTATGTACTACGGGTCAAAGAGAACTTTCACTACAACATTTGTCTGTAACATTACAAGTCATGATTAAACAAATACATAATTTCTGGTCATAATCATACCAATCAACAGTCCATCTATGCACTACGAGCCAAATATAACTTTCACCACAATATAGGAATGAGGATGATGACAATGATATATGGAATCAATCAAGTGAGATCAAGAACAAATATTATAGATTTATAATTCAATGTATCCAGAGTTCAAGAATGTCCAAATTGTCCACATGATAACTAATTATGGAGTAAATTTCAAGAATGATATTCATGTATCAAAAATAATTTGGACATAAAAGAAACCAATTTTTTTCGTAAATAGTACCATGTGAATAGTACTCAAATGAATAGTACCTCGAATAAAAGTACTCCGAATGAATAGTATTCTAAATAAATAATACCCCGACATAAATAGTATCCCGCCATGAAAATATTACAATTTCCATAAGAAAGTTCAGACCAATAGTGAAATGATAATAAATGAAGCATAAACTATTAAGAATATTCCACTAATTTCAAAGGTTTTCACCATTTAATAATAAGGTTATGGAAATAAACAATAAATTCATACCATAAATGGAGAAATATGAAAGAAGACAATATCCCTTGATGAGTACAAAAGAAATGATATCTAATACAAGTATGAAAGAATATACGAAACTGCAAATGGATTTTTACCCGTCATGCGGTAATTCACGTAGACAAATCATTTCCACGATTTAATAAATAATGAATATGAATGGTTATTCATCATTCATTCGGTAATCCACGTAGACAGGTTACTCCCGCAGATTAATAAAGAATGAATACGAAGGGTTATTCACCATGCATGTGGTAATCTGAGTAGGCAGGTTACTCCTACAGATTAATAAGGAATAGAATGACAACCCTTATGAGTATAAAGTAAATAACATTCTTTACGAATACGAAAGAAATAATATACCTTACGAATACAAAAAATAATATCCCTTACCTTAGTAGGATATTGGATATTGTAATAGTGAAGTAGCAGAATACTCTTCTCTTTCTCTTTATAGTTTCTCTCTCTATAGTTTTAGTGAATTCCTAAGAAATAATGAAGTACTGAGCTTCTATTTATAGGAGAATGAACTAAATAATAACTGATTCACGAATGGTACAGATTGATTTACTATTAAACGGACAGTCCATATTAATTTACTATTAAAACTTCAACCGACGGTCCATATTAATTTACTATTATAACTTCAACCAACGATCCATATTGATTTAGTATTATAAATTCAACCAACAATCTATATTGATTTATTAGTATAACTTCAACCGACGGTCTGAAAAATTAGCACATCTCCCCATGCAATAATAAGCAAAACTTATAACAAATGCCTCATGACAAATACCTCTATTTATATCAAAAATTAAATAAATATTTAATATAAATAACTTATCTTCAATCAACACATTTTTAATCTTTCAACAATTATTCATCATTTAATATTATAACTCACAATATTGACAACCAGATCGTTCCCAGGAAAGAGAGGGCTTTCCGATAAGGATTTCTCTTTACTGGCAAGCAATTAAATAACCAAACCCCTTTCTTCGACAGAACTTTCTAGACATTGTCAATAATGCAAATAATAATATGAATAATTGTGTGGTCTCAATTATTGATTTAATAATATAAAATATTGTGCAAATGATACTGTGACAATAATTGAATCAATAATATGAGATAGTATACAACAACTACTGTGACAATTATTGAATGAAACTGAGTGACTTCTTACCTAAGCATCAATAATCAGAGACACTTTGCAATACCCTATGCTACTGCGGAACAACGCATATTACTATACTTTTATCACTGGGCATTTCAATAGTTTAACGGTAAAAGTCTTGCCGTTATTTTTTATAAAAAGTTTATTTCTGTCGCTTTCTATATCAAATAGTTATTCTGTTATGTGGTCCACTAATGATTGCACTATTGTGCGAATATTCCCCGATAAAATGAATATTCCACGACCAAACAAATATTTTATGACCACTTGCCTACTTTACAAAATTTGCACATATCACCCATAACTATAGGATTATATCAAATCAACACCTTACTATTCAAAATAATATTTAGAGAAAATTAAATCATTATTCATAAAAGTTGGGGTCTTACAACATAGCTTCACTGCGCTCTTGCTCCATGCTGCGAATCATCGTCCTACGGTCCATCATGTACCACGATAACTCTTCAAAACTGAATTGGATAGTAAAAGACTCAGTCCTGGGCTTTATCAATCGCCGTATGGAAAGCGTAGTCCATCGCATCAATTTTGGCCTTCTTTGACCGAACCTTACATTCAACTAAATATACACGCTGAGAAGCCATCATCTAAACATCTTCAGCTCTCGCCAGCTTAGCTGACTCCTCTATAAGGTTGTCATGTACATTCTCAATTTTTGCCAATAGATGTTCTCTATGATTCTCTATCAGAGCTAACTTTTGTTATCCCTTTGTAAGACATGCAGTAAGTTCCTCAATTGTCTCATATGTTTTCTCTAACGTAGCATTGTGCTCTTTAGCACGCCTCTCTAACACCTCTACTCTATCATATAACTCTATATTACGATCATATACCTCCTCAAACATCTCAGATCCAATTGAGTTGAGTGGTATCTCTTCAGTATTCTTATTCATCTTCCATTTCTCCTTCAGATTCTGGATTGAACTCAAGCGTCTGGCCCAGTCCTAATACAGTAACAAAAGGTGATGGCTCCCTTGGCACTAGCTGCTCCAAGACTGTATTAATGTCTCGGGGCTCCTCCTCCCTAGCCTCTCGGGGTTCCTCCTCCTTAGGCTTGTTGGCCCTCCTATATCAGTCATCTTGACAACAAAGTTTTAAGTTTTTAATTACTACTTGATACTACTCACGAGCACATAGGTTATTAACAAATAAGCACATTTTTATTTATCTTTAATGAATTTCCTTAATTCATTCCTTAGAACTCAATAAGAGTTTATCACCATTATGTTTTCAATCTCCTATAAGGTTATAACCTAAGGTTCACAACCTAAAGTTTTGATATCAACTTGTGACACCCCCAAATCCGGGTACTCCAATCCCACAGATTTGGTGTTCACTGTCCAATAAAATCACATCTATCTACCCATAAATAAAAGATATAAATAAAATAAGCTTAATAATTACTCCTCCCATTTAAGGGTTACAAAGTCTCAAAATAAATCCCAGGTCATCTAACATTTATTAAATCATTTGCGGAATAAACATAACAAAATTTAAGTCTCATTACATAAACTTTGTCACATAAAAGTAAACTAAACATCTTCTATTTATTCATCTTGCCATTGCCCTTACTTGTCGACGGCTCCTCAGGTTTCTCGGGCTGAACTAAAATGTTTTATGCAATAGTGAGCAAACAATTGCTCACAAAGATAGTAATAAACAATAATGATATATGAAACATCAATGGATAAGCTCAACTAAACAATATGATAGTCAATGATATTCAAAAAATATAAGCTCAATAAAAGGATTCGACTTTTGAATCAATATTAGAAACCAAGACCGAAGTATAACTGAGGGTTACAAAACCTCGAACTATGTCCTAGGTTAATAAGTATCTCTACTATAACCTTTAGTAGTCTTATAGACCATTCAGACTATCTGTCTTGTAACATTCCAGAGTTTTAAATTATAAGATTAAATATTTATTGATTTATATAAGTATTTAAGGGATATGTTATTATTGAATAAATAATTGTTCAATTTGAGTTGATGTGGTTTAGTTAATTATTTGTTGAATAAATAATTAAGGAGCTAAGAAAATTAATTGTTATGAGATTATATACTAATTTAATTTAATAATTAAGTTAGAGAGCTAATAATGATTAAATGAATTATAATATTTTAATTAGAATTTGTAATTTAAAAATAAGGTGTTAGTTGGTTAAAAAATTTATAATTATAAAGGAAATTATAATTATGAGATAATGATTTATGTGTTAAAGTAATTTAATAGATTAATATTTTAATTGATTAAATTGATTATTTAATTAAATAGAAGTGTGACAAATAACCTTGCTATAAAGGAGTTATTAAAATAAATTAAAAGAGTTTAATTTAGTTTTGTCAAACATGTCTTAATGCCTAATAAGTCTTTAATCTAATGAATTTTTATCAAACAAGGTATAAGGATTAATCAATTTGTTTTAATTAGGTTTACCAAACAAGGTGTAAGGGTTAATGGGTTAATTTTTAGTTAACTAGCCAAACAAGCCTTATTGCTTTTGATTTTCAAAATTTTATAACTGATGTCAGTTAAAATCCTATACTTAATATCTATATTATTATTATTATACGTTATATGATAATACGTAAGATAAAGTTAGGAGAAGAAAATATCAGAAGAAGAAAAAGGGAGAGAAGAAGAAAACTTTAGAGAGAATTGAGAGATATCCTAACAGGTTTTGATAAAGGAATTGGGAAAAGAAGGTTCTTGATCAAAAGGGAAGGGCATCATCTTCTTAATCAAAGGTAGGAGCTTAATCTTTTTCTTTAAAAGTTTAGTTTTCCTCTTCCCAAAAAGTCTTTGTAAAATAATTGTAAAAGATGAATTGTTCATGTGTATATAGTTTTGTATAGGAATTGTTTGTAAAAGGTTGTTTCAAGAGTTTATATGTGATTGTAGAGAAATTAAGTCATGTATGTATGCAATTTGTGAAGAAAACCATATTATAGTGTTTATATGAAAAATATATGAGTATGACTTAGTTTAAAATGAAAGTAAGGTTTGATTAATTGTTAATATATATAAATTGACTATTAAATTTGATAAAGTATGTAAAATCAGAACCATGGTATTTTGAATTTACTGTTTTGATTGAAAAACAAAATCACAGTGATGATTTTCATTAAAAATGTCAAAAATGGAGTTTTTGCTAAAAGTAGTGAAATTGAGTGTTGTAAAGTTGATAATTGTGTTGTTATATGTGTATAATCATGCTATAAGTCTTTACAATATGTTTACATGAAGTCTATGTATGAATTACATGTTAATTAGTTTGTTAGATTGGAGCTTGTAGGCCAATTTGGGTTTTTCTTCATGCTGTTGCCGAGGCTGTCGTCGACTTTTGGACTTTTGCACTGCAACGCGGCCCAGCAGTCCAAGTTTCGCGCCGCAGCGCCGACGCCACGCCCCAGCGCCAATCGTTGGCCTGTGACTCGAGTGTAAACTGTGGCGCCGTAGCGCGAGTTAGCAGAATGGTCTGACAGTTTTAGTTTATTACACAAATTTTGAAAATAAATGTTATGTGTTAATACTAGGAATGTTAAATGATAATTTCAGTAGTATTAAAATATGAATGAGCATGTTATCAAGTGTTAACTAGTATTAACATATTTTGATTATGTGAATGGGTAATTTGACCTACATGATGTATATATTTGTTTATATAGATATAAAATATTAGTAATGACTAATTATGTCATGATGACATATGTATAGAGTATTGATTCAAGTTGTAAGATTTAGCTTGTGCTAAAGGCAAGTTCTCTAACTCAGAAATTTTATTATGCGAGTTTAATTTCGTTGAGTACATTATTGTCTTTGATTCAATTGAAATTACACAACTGGCTAACTCTACATTTTCGTAGAGCTAGATGGTTTATTTTTGAGAAAGCTTTTGTATCTAATTGTTCATAAGGATGCAAGTATTCTAAATCATATATTTAGTATTGAGCAAGTTTCTTTAATATGTAACTTGTTATTTAGCATGCAAATCACTATATTCAATTATTCTAGTGTTGAACAACTTTATCGTTCAAAATACTATTCATTATACTAGCTTAGTATCCAATTCTCAATAAACTTTGACTTAATAGTGTTCAAAGCAAATTTTTATATGATTATTCAATGTTTATGCTATTAGATTATTCCTAAAGCGTGATATTAATTTACAAATATGAATTCAGTTATGATTATTCCATAGCATACAATTATTTCTTTTGTATTAAACTAATCCTTAGTTGATGACCGTTGAATTCTAAATTACCCTGTAATGTATTTAAACCAAAATTACTTTGGTGCGGACTTGTATTCTAAATACTGAGATGAACAACTCTTTTATTAGAGGTTTACGCTTAGCGTTGAAATGGTTGTGCACAATACATTGTACGAAGGGTTGATCCCCCTAAGTACGTGGAGTCCTTATAGTCTTATAACTGTTAAAGTTAAAGTTAAAAGATTACTTATAACTGTGGACATGATTCGTGGTCATTAGACCCTCAATAGTATGTTTAAAATGTTAATAGAAACTATCATTTAGTTCTATTGAACCTATCTCTATCAAAGTTTGTAATGTTGTAGAGTATTTATTCTTATTTTAAGTGAGCCTTGTTTGCTCACTATTGCATATTATATACTTATTGCAGCTAAGGTTGAGAAGATCAATGAACCGACCACTAGCAAAGGAAAGGAAAAATGTACAAGTGATGAAGACTTGTAATTTTATTTTATCGTTATAGACTTTTGAATGATGTAATAATTTAATTTCCGCATTTGAATGATTGTAATTAAAGGTTAGATAACCTGGGATATTTTTGTTTATGTTTAATCCTGTATGGGCAGGTTTTATTATTTAATTTTATTATGTTTGGGTGGTTAGAAATGAATTTTTGATTAAGTGAACACTAAATCTTGAGGAAATGAAGTACCAGGATTTGGGGGTGTCACAAGTTGGTATCAAAGCTTGAGGTTATGAACCTTAGGTGGGGAAAGGCCTTAGGAAGTAACCTTTGAAAAGATAGTTGAGATAACTCTTATAGAGTTTTAAGGAAGAAGTAATAAAACACTTATGTGCTTATATGTTTATAGTTTATGTACTCGTGAGTGTCGAGTAGAAATGATTAATAATTAAAACTTTAAAACTTTGTTTTCAGGATGACTAATGTCAGAGAATCCAGTCAGGCTAGGGAGGAGGGACCTCAAATGCCTATTGAGGAGGAGCCTCGCGACATTCAAGTAGTTTGGGAACAACTACTGCCACGGGAGTCAGCCCTGTTGGTCACAGTAGTTGAAGATGAAGATGACGATGTGGATACGGACGAGGAGGATCCTGTTGAGTTGCCACAGGAGGACGAGGATGACGAGGAAGAGGAGGAGGAGACTCCATTAACCTCGATGGTTGCTCGTATGTACGATGAAGTCTACAACCGTAACGTGGAACTTCAGGATACAATTGAGGAGTTGCAGGAGATAGTAGCTGAATAACAGACTTCAATGACACAAAAAGACGGCGAGATCCAAGATCATGAGGAACGACTGACAAATTCTGATGAGAAACTAGTACATACCGAAGGAGAAAAAGAATAATTGATCGAGGTGGTCGCTGAACTGAAGAACAAGCTAAAGGAAGAAGCTACCAAGAGAGCGAGAGCTGAAGATGCATACGAGGATGCTTTTCAACGAACTAGAAGAGCAGTAAGAAAGTCACATGCGAAGAGGATGAAGATGAAAGAGATGGATAAAGGATTTAACACCGCAATTAATCGAGCTCAAGATCGGGTCATGGGATATCCTATTCAGTTCGAGACACTGCCATCATACCTATTAGATCGCAGAACAATGTTTCGGGTCATGGAGGAAGAACGTGATCGGGCTAAGAAGTATCTTAATAAAACATCGTAGTTATTGTACGATGAGTGAAAGGTTAAATAAATTGTAAATCACAAGTGTTGTGCAACCTATGAGATATGGCCATTATGTTGTCCTGAAACTTTTGTAGTTCAGGAAAGTAATGTAGATAGCAGTGATGCTATTATTTTATGTTTCAAAAAGGTTATGAATAAATAAAAGTTGTTACTTTATTAAAAGTGTTATGTGTTATGTGATTAATTCTTTTTGGAGACAAGTTAAGTAGAATTACTTAAAAGAATTGAATAATAGTCTAATGAATGTATTTTAACAGAAAATGCCTCCAAGACGTCAACCACCAAGACAGAGAACCACTGAAGGAACCAATAACAACAATGTTGATGGTAACCCCGTTCAACAATTAGTGACACTACTGACAGGATCGTTGTAGAATCAACCACAAAATCATGGTACAATGTTTAATGATTTCAAGGCAGTTGGACCACCTGAATTCCGTGGGTCCATGAATCTAGTCGAAGCACAAACCTGGATTATGGAGATAGAAAAGGTATTAGATGTCGCTAGGGTAGGGGATGACCAGAAGACTGCTTTCGCAACATTCATGTTGAAAGCAGAAGCTAGTTATTGGTGGCAAACCAATAAAACTCGTGAAGGGCCAGGAGTAAAGACCTGGGATAGGTTCAAGGAGTTGTTCTTCGAGACCTATTTTTCGGAGAGTTCGAAGAGTCAGTTAGAAGTGCAGTTTTTGGAATTAAAGTAGGGAACAATTACGGTATCTGAGTATGCCGCGAAATTTAACGAATTGGCGTATTTTGCGCCATATCAGGTCAGCACAGACAAGCGTAAGGCGAAGATATTTGAACATGGACTGAAGCCCTGGCTGTACAGTAGGGTTTCCCTATTCCAATTGAAGACGTTTGCAGCAGTAGTGGAGAAGGCAGTACTCGCTGAAGGTGGAGGCGAGGTAGTGACAAAGTTCAATCAGTAACAAAAGAAGAAGAAGAATGAAAATGAGATTAAGAATGGAAGTGGTAGCGGTGGAAACAACAACAACAACAACAACAACAACAAAAATAGTTTGAAGAGGAAGTGGAACGGAAACATGGGTGCTGGAAATCTGCAGGGTAACCAACAAAATAAAAAGTTTGAAGCATGTGCGACATGCGGGAAATTTCACAAGGGTGCGTGCTTGATGGGGAAACGAGTTTGCTTCAATTGTTTCCAGGAGGATCACATCGCCCAAAATTTCACTCAACCAAAGAAGAATGCGTGCTTCACGTGCGGATCCAAGGATCACTTTGTTCGTGAATGCCATAAGAAGAAGGATGGAGTGACTACCAGAAGCAATGGAAGTAACAATGGAGGTACATGGGCCATTGCAGGACCTGTAGCCTCAAACAAACCCACAGCCGGAACCTTCAACATGACTGTGCAAGATGTTGTGCAATCAAAAGATGTGGTGTCAGGTATTATCCCAATCAATGATATAAATGCTTATGTATTATTTGATCCGGGTGCTTCTTGTTCGTTTATATCTGATGAATTTGCTAAGAGGTTAGAATTGCCTAGAGAAGAATTGAATTTTCCTTTGAACATAGAAATTGCGAATAAGAAATTAATCCCTATTAGATTCGTGTACAAGAACTATAGGGTGAAGATTAAGGAAAATATCTTTATGGTAGATTTGATTCTGATTAGACTTGGAGAGTTTGATGTTATTTTGGGAATGGTTTGGCTGTTCAAATATGGAACGGTAATTGATTGCCAAAAGAAGTGTGTAAACCTTATGACTCCATCAAATGTAGTATTCTATGGTAGCAAGTCACCTAGACAGATGAAATGTCTGACGATTATGCAGGCAAAGAAATTGTTGAGTCAAGGCTGTGTGGGCTATTTAGCTTACATAGTCGATACTCAGAAGAGGAATGTAAAACTTGAAGAAATACCAGTAGTGAGAGAATTCGAAGACGTTTTTCTAGAGGATTTGCCAGGACTTCTGCCTGACAGAGAAATTGAGTTCGTGATCGACTTAGCGCCGGGAACAGCACTGATATCGAAGGCCCCATACAGAACGGCTCCAGTAGAAATGAAGGAACTGATGATACAGTTACAAGAATTACTAGACAAGAAGTATATTCAACCAAGCGTATCGCCGTGGGGAGCGCCGATTTTATTTGTGAAGAAGAAGGATCGGTCGATGCGTCTTTGTATTGATTATAGAGAATTGAAGAAAGTCACTATTAAAAACAAATACCCATTCACAAGAATATATGACTTGTTTGACCAGTTGAAAGGTGCTAAATACTTTTTGAAAATAGATTTGAGAAGTGGGTATCACCAGTTGAAAGTAAGGAAGGAGTATATACCACGAACGACATTTAAAACTCGGTATGGACATTACGAGTTTCTGGTGATGTCTTTTGGTTTAACCAATGCACCTGCTGAATTCATGGATTTGATGAATAGGGTGTTTAAACCATTCTTAGACAAGTTTGTAGTGGTATTCATCGTCGACATTCTAGTGTATTCAAAAACTCAAGAAGAACACGTGGAACACTTACGTTTTACATTGGAAACACTAAGAAAGGAAAAGTTGTATTCAAAATTCTCTAAGTATGAATTTTGGCTCGACCGAGTACAATTTTTGGGGCATGTGATTGACAACGATGGGATTTCAGTGGATCCGTCAAAAGTGGAAGCTGTGATCAATTGGGAACAACCAAGAACACCATCAGAAGTGAGGAGTTTCTTAGGTCTAGCTGGTTATTATAGAAGATTTATTCAAGATTTTTCTAAGATAGCCACTCCGCTAACAAATTTGACAAGGAAAGATGTAAAATTCGTTTGGATGGAGAAATGTGAAGAGAGTTTCCAAGATTTAAAGAAGAAGTTAAGTGTGGCACCTGTGTTGGCATTACCAGATAATACAAGAAATTTTGTGGTGTATAGTGATGCCTCGCACAAAGGGTTGGGTTGTGTTCTTATGCATAACAACAAAGTTATTGCGTATGCATCAAGACAACTGAAGGATTATGCGAAAGGGTATCCAACGCATGATTTGGAATTGGCTGCAGTTGTATTTTCTCTGAAGATATGGAGACACTATCTTTATGGAGAGAAATGTGAGATCTACACAGACCACAAAAGTCTAAAGTATATTTTCACTCAGAAGGATTTGAACATGCACAAAGAAGGTGGATGGAACTTATAAAAAATTACGATTATGAGATCTTTTATCATCCGGGTAAAGCGAATGTGGTTCCAGATGCTTTCAGCTGGAAAGGTCAGGAAAAGTTAATGGTGTTAACAACTCAGGAGGAGCTCATTTCAGCAATGACAAAACTAGAGTTGGAAATCAAATTTCCAAAAGAATATGATGAACAACTATTCCAGATAGAAGCTGATCCAACTTTAGTGGACAAAGTGAAGGATGCTCTACTACAAGATGAAGAGTGTGGGAAAATCAAAGAGAATCTGATTGAGGGTAGTGATGTAGTAAAATACAAGATCGACACCGAAGGACTACTACGGTTTGAGGGAAGAATCTGGGTTCCAGCAACACCAGAACTGAAAGAAGAAATTTTAACCGAAGCTCATAGCTCAAGATATTCAATTCATCTTGGAAACACGAAAATGTATCAAGATTTCCGCTAACATTTTTGGTGGCCGAATATGAAAAGGGACGTTGCAGAATGCGTAGCGAAATGCTTGACATGTCAAAGAGTAAAAGTCGAACATCAAAGACCCAGCGGATTACTTCAACCATTGGAAATACCGGAATAGAAGTGGAAACACATCACGATGGATTTTATTGTGGGTCTTTCAACTACTCAGAGAAGATGTGATGCGAGTTGGGTGATAGTGGACAGACTGACGAAATCAGCGCACTTTCTACCAATAAATATTAGATTCAATCTTGATCAGTTGGCAAGATTGTACATTAAAGAGATCGTTTTGAGGCATGGAGTGCCTGTATCAATTGTGTCCGATAGAGATCCGTGATTCACGTCTAATTTCTAGAAGAGACTACAAAAATGCATGAGGACACAGTTGCGAACGAACGAACAATTCAAACATTAGAAGATATGCTAAGAGCATGTGTCATGGACTTTAAAGGAAGCTGGGAAGAACATTTACCATTGGTGGAATTTGCTTACAACAACAGTTATCACGCGAGCATCGACATGCCACCTTACGAGGCATTGAACGGCAAAAAGTGCAAAACTCCACTGTGTTGGGATGAAGTCGGTGAACATCAACTCCTAGGACCGAAACTAGTGCAACAAACTACTGACGTTGTCAAACTCATCAGGACAAGATTGGTAACAGCTCAAGACACACAGAAAAAGTATGTTAATCAACACAGACAAGATCGTTCATTCGACGTAGGAACTTTTGTATTCCTAAAAGTTTCTCCTTGGAAGGGGAAAATTCATTTCTGTAAAAAGGGAAAGCTAAGCCCGAGGTTTATTAGACCCTTTGAAGTGTTGCGAAGAGTGGGGGAAATGGCTTACGAGGTAGCTCTACCTCTAGAGTTGGAAAACATTCATAATATTTTTCACATTTCGGTGTTACGACCATATAAACCTGACTACAAACATGTGATCGAGTACGAACCGTTGCAGTTCGAGAAAGATTTGTCTTATGAAGAGGTTCCTATCCAGATAGTCGAAAGGAAAGAACAAGTGCTCAGGAATAAAGTGATACCTTCTGTGAAGGTGATATGGAGGAACCACAACACTGAAGAAGCTACGTGGGAACTCGAAGAGAAAATGTTGAAAGAGTATCCTGAGTTATTTGTTTAATATGTGTCTTCAATTCTGGGGACAGAATCTTTGTAAATAGGGAAGACTGTAACGAATGTATTGTTTGAGTTGTGATTCTGAGGACAAAATCTTTTTACGGCGGGAATGATGTAACATTCTAGAATTTTAAATTATAATATTAAATATTTATTGATTTATATAAGTGTTTAAGGGATATGTTATTATTGAATAAATAATTGTTCAATTTGAGTTGATGTGGTTTAGTTAATTATTTGTTGAATAAATAATTAAGGAGCTAAGAAAATTAATTGTTATGAGATTATATACTAATTTAATTTAATAATTAAGTTAGAGAGCTAATAATGATTAAATGAATTATAATATTTTAATTAAAATTTGTAATTTATAAATAAGGTGTTAGTTGGTTAAATAAATTTATAATTATAAAGGAAATTATAATTATGAGATAATGATTTATGTGTTAAAGTAATTTAATATTTTAATTGATTATTTAATTAAATAGAAGTGTGACAAATAACCTTGCTATAAAGGAGTTATTAAAATAAATTAAAAGAGTTTAATTTAGTTTTTCCAAACGTGTCTTAATTCATAATAAGTCTTTAATATAATGATGTTTTATCAAACAAGGTATACATATTAATCCATTTGTTTTAATTAGGTTTACCAAACAAGGTGTAAGGGTTAATGGGTTAATTTTTAGTTAACTAGGAAAACAAGTTTTATGGCTTTTGATTTTCAAAATTTTATAACTGATGTTAGTTAAAATCCTATACTTAATATCTATATTATTATTATTATAGTTATATGATAATACGTAAGATAGAGTTAGGAGAAGAAAATATCAGAAGAAGAAAAAGGGAGAGAAGAAGACTCTAGAGAGAATTGAGAGATATCCTAACAGGTTTTGATAAAGGAATAGGGAAAAGAAGGTTCTTGATCAAAAGGGAAGGGCATCATCTTCTTAATCAAAGGTAGGAGCTCAATCTTTTTCTTTAAAAGTTTAGTTTTTCGCTTCCCAAAAAGTCTCTATAAAATAATTGTAAAAGATGAATTGTTGATGTGTATATAGTTTTGTATAAGAATTGTTTGTAAAAGGTTGTTTCATGAGTTTATACGTGATTGAAGAGAAATTAAGTCATGTATGTATGCAATTTGTGAAGAAAACTATATTACAATGTTTATATGAAAATATTTGAATATGGCTTAGTTTAAAATGAATTTAAGGATTGACTAATTGTTAATATATATAAATTGACTATTAAATTTGATAAAGTATGTATAATCATAACCATGGTATTTTGAATTTACTGTTTTGATTGAAAAACAAAATCACAGTGTTGATTTTCATTAAAAATGTCAAAAATGGAGTTTTTGCCAAAAGCAGTGAAATTGAGTGTTGTAAAGTTGATAATTGTGTTGTTATATGTGTATAATCATGCTAGAAGTCTTTACAATATGTTTACATGAAGTCTATGTATGAATAACATGTTAATTAGTTTGTTAGATTGGAGCTTGTAGGCCAATTTGACTTTTTGTTCATGCTGTTGTCGAGGCTGTCGCCGAGTTCTGGACTTTGGCACCGCAACGCGGCCCAGCAGTACAAGTTTTGTGCCGCAACGCTGACACCACGCCGCAGCGCCAATCATTGGCATGTGACTCGTGCCGCAGTGCCAACCATAGTATAAATTGTGGCGCTGCAGCGCGAGTTAGCAAAATGGTTTGACAGTTTTAGTTTATTACACAAATTTTGAAAATAAATGTTATGTGTTAATAATAGGAATGTTAAATGACGATTTCAGTAGTATTAAACTATGAATGAGAATGTTATCAAGTGTTAACTAGTATTAACATAGTTTGATTATGTGAATGGGTAATTTGACCTACATGATGTATATATTTGTTTATATAGATATGAAATATTGGTAATGACTAATTATGTCATGCTGACATATGTATAAGGTATTGATTCAAGTTGTAAGGTTTAGCTTGTGCTAAAGGCAAGTTCTCTAACTCAGAAATTTTATTGTTCGAGTTTAATTTCGTTGCCTTTGACTCAATTGCAATTACACAACTGGCTAACTCTACATTTTCGTAGAGCTAGATGGTTTATTTTTTAGAAAGCTTTTGTATCTAATTATTCATAAGGATGCAAGTATTCTAAATCGTATATTTAGTATTGAGAAAGTTTTTTTAATATGTAACTTGTTATTTAGCATGCACATTACTATATTCTAATATTCTAGTGTCGAACAACTTTATCGTTCAAATTACTAATCATTATGAATGCTTGGTATCCAATTCTCAATAAACTTTGACTTAATACTATTCAAAGCAAATTGTGATATGATTATTCAATGTTTATGCTATTAGATTATTCCTAAAGCATGATGTTAATTTACAAATATTAATTCAGTTATGATTATTCCATAGCATACAGTTATTTCTTTTGTATTCAACTAATCCTTAGTTGATGACCGTTGAATTCTAAATTACCCTGTAATGTATTTAAACCAAACTTACTTTGGTGCGGACTTGTATTCTAAATACTGAGATGAACAACTCTTTTATTAGAGGTTTACGCTTAGTGTTGAAATGGTTGTGCACAATACATTGTACGAAGGGTTTATCCCCCTAAGTACGTGGAGTCCTTATAGTCTTATGACTGTTAAAGTTAAAGTTAAAAGATTACTTATGACTGTGGACATGATTCGTGGTCATTAGTCCCTCAGTAGTATGTTTAAAATGTTAATAAAAACTATCATTCAGTTCTATTGAATCTATTTCTGTCAAAGGTTGTAATGTTGTAGAGTATTTATTCTTATTTCAAGTGAGCCTTGTTTGCTCACTCTTGCATATTATATACTTATTGCAGCTAAGGTTGAGAAGGTCAATGAACCGACCACTAGCAAAGGAAAGGAAAAAAATGTACAAGTGATGAAGACTTGTAATTTTATTTTATCGTTATAGACTTTTGAATGATGTAATAATTTAATTTCCGCATTTGAATGATTGTAATTAAAGGTTAGATAACCTGGGATATTTTTATTTAAGTTTAATCCTGTATGGGAAGGTTTTATTATTCAATTTTATTATGATTGGGTGGTTAGAAATGAATTTTTGATTAAGTGAACACCAAATCTTGAGGAAAAAAAGTACCAATATTTGTGGGTGTCACATGTCTCGTACTCTGGGGGATCAACCTTTCATACAATGTATTGTTCACAAATATTTTAGTGCTTTCACGTTATATAATCCTCATATAATAGGGTTGTTCATCTCAGCTTTGACATTAGAGTCTGCAAATTAAGTTTAGTTTGGATTAGCTTCAAGGAAAATTTGGATCTTAGAACGTTTATCAACTAAGGATTAATTGAATCAATAAAGGTTCGATATCATTCGAGAGTTCAATAATAATATAATATTGCAAAGGGATACTTTAACAATAGTAGGGTATCAATGAATCATAGTTAATATGTAATAACCCGAATTTTTGTTAATAATCAAATATTAATTTTATTTTTCATAAAATCATTCAGAACGGGAAGCAACATGGGAGATGGAGGAGTCTATTCGAGTGGAACATCCCCATCCTTTCAAGAGGGAGGTAATGTAATACCCGGCAAAAAAATGTTAATAATAATAAAATAAAATAAAATATTGTTTGGGTTTTTCTTTTATTTGGGTTAAATTATTTATTAATTTACATGGGTAAATAGTAGTTAGTAGATATCATTAATTTTATAAAGTTGGGTCTTAAAACAATGACTCTAATTTATATAATTAATTCCAATTTATATTTTGTATAATTAAATTCTATTAAAATTAAAAAAAATTAATAAGAAAGCAATAAATAAATAAACCTAACCTACTTCAGCATTACATTGAAACAAAAGAAGAGAGAATAGGAAGTCAACGGCAGTGGAAGAATAAAAAAGAGAAAAGGAGATCGGTATACGTAAGTTGGTCATGTTTGATTTTTTTCCTTTTTAGTAATTAAATAATGGTATTATTTGCGTGAGCACAGAGCACTGCTCTTAATTTGGTTGACTTTTAATCATGCCATGGATTTATAAATCCTACCCATTCATGCATATATAAGGAAGTAGAATGCAGGAATGACCAGTAGAGGTCGTGGCCGTGACCAAAAAGGTCGAGGCAGAACTAATCTATATTATACAGACTTTCCTAGCTTGAACACTCAGTCCAATAATTCTAATACTGATAATGAAGAAGAAGATTCCGTTATTTCCTTATTAATATTTTTGAAATCCAGAATAATTTTCAGGAAATGTAAAATATTAATAAAACTACTTATAGCCGAAAGCCTATTAATAGAATGGCTTTATCTGGACCTAGTAGGTACTACTACGCCAGACTTACTCCTCAGGATATTCTGTATGAAGAAGACTTTCTTCATTCCCAAAAGTCTTATCATGGTAAGACCATCTATGAATGGAATATCGATGGTAAAAAAATATCAAATTTTTGAAACCATCCATCATATCTTGATGTATGCTATAGTCTGCAAACAGAATGATAACACAGACCATCAGATATGTCATTTTTTAGTAAATTGTTTTACTGGCATTCTGAAAGGATGGTGGGATAATGTACTCTCTGATAACCAAAGAACTAAAATCCTTCAATCCTATAAGAATGATATTGACCCTATTACTAAACTTGAAACAAGAAGAGAAGATGTTTGCTACACCTTAGTTCAAGTTATCGTTCATCATTTTATAGGACCAGGACAGATAAATACCGATAGAAGTAGAGAACTCTTACAGAACCTTCGTTGCCCATCCATAACCACTCTTGGTTCATCCGTATCTGTCCCAAAGTTTTAAGAAATGAAATTCCCAACTGGTTTTTTGTTTGGTGGGATAAAATAGGTATCACTATTGACACCCTACCAGAATCAGTTCAAATAGCATTCAAGGAATGGTTAGTTGCCTATGCCCATATACCAGTAAATAAATAATTATCTATGCAAAAACTGTTTGCCCATTTCATAATCCGTTATGGAATTCCTTGGATTTTGAAGTGGGATTTTCAGTGCGATTATCAGAATAAAATCCCTCGCCTAAAAAAGGTATTTTTTACCAAGTGGTGGGATAAAGGGCTTAATCCCACTTTACCAGAACTCCTCAAGACCATAAAAGGTCATACCCAGGAATGTTTAGATGTTATACCTCAGAGCCTTCCAGCATCAACGCCAGTTAATCCCTTTGTTAAAATCGAAACAGAATTAAAAAAAAATTTCCAAACCTTACTAAAACTGAACTATTAGTCAAAACTATAGATTATATCAAAACACAATTCTTACAATCCTTAGTCCCGGATGATGCCTCTTTGAAGACTGTTAATAGTGATGAAGAATCTGAACAGGATGACAATCAATTCAATGTGTTAGCAGGAGAAAGTTAAGAATCGGAGCTTATCATGGGAGACTTTTGGGATTCTCTCACTTCATTGATTTCTGAGAAAATGGCACAGGACAAAAAAGGAAAAGGAAAGTCATAAAGTTATTCCACTACATCATCAATAATCAGAAGAAAAAAAGTACAATGTTCCCACAAACAATGATGCATATCCAGTTACCTCTCAATTATTAAAAGTTGACAGCCACATGTCCACTACAGTATTCCTACTTTGCCGACATCTTGTCTCTTTCTGGTCTAATTTTAGGAATGGTCCATTTATCTAAGGCTTCCTTTACATCCTGATAGGCTATCAGTTCGGTTGCTTCTACTGTAGAAGCTGAGGCATTAGCTACGGTTGAAAGAGAAGTTAAAAAATCAGTCATTTTTCAAAGGTGTGTGACGCCCCCAAAATTAGGTATACATCACCCATCTTGAGTCGTCAGATACATGGTACATAATTCGAATACAACTTACTAATACCACTGTCGTGTATAATATGACAAAATATAACTGTGAGTTTGAATACAATAATTGTCTACTAGAGATCATACAAACTCAAAAGGAGTCCTTAATACAATTATTGTCACACTATTTAACAGAATAATGAGGACTACTAATACTATTCTCTGGTCCATCACTCCGTTCCCCGACTCGTCCCAGCTATATTCTCATTTCCTGGAGAGAACAGTGAAAGAAAGGGTGAGCTCAACTAGCCCAGTAAGAAATATTATGACTAAGATAATGCAGAATAAATTATCATTAGCCTTCAACAGTGTTAAACTGATAAAATATAATAAACATCAAGTTTAACTGCAGCAGAATCAACAATCCATTAAAAGAGTCAAGTAGAAAATAAAATCTACTATCTTTTATGATTTAAAAGGTTTTTCATCACTGTTATAGCTGAGACTCAACTTAATAAATATTCCACATCATCGAATCACCCCTGCACTACGGCCAAGGATATTCTTTAGTATCACGACCACAATTATTCATGCACTACGGCCAAGAATATTTGTGTATTCATTAATGGTCATGATCATGCCAACAACTGTCCATCAATGCACTACGGGCCAATGAGGATTTTTAATTTTTACATCATTTGTAATATTACGGTCATGATTACACCGAATAATCCCTGGTCATAATCATACCAAGTCCATCTATGCACTACAGGCCACAAATGACTTTCAACAAAATATAAACATGAGGATGATGACAATGATATAAGAATTCAATAAAACAAGTTCAAGAATTATTTTATCCAGGAATTATTAACGTCCAAATTGTCAACACGATACTGTTTTGTGGTGTAAAATTCAAGAATGCTCAGAAGAATATTTCCATGAAAAGATAATGGATGAAGCGCAAATATCAATGATATTGCACTAATTTCATGGAGTATAGAAGCCAAAGTTTTATCCAACTGAGTATAATAAAGAATGGAATAACAAAAGAAATCACCATGAATGCGATAGACCGCACAGACAGGTTATTCCGGCAGCATAATAATAACGGAACCAGGTCAGGTGAAATTCACACCGACAGGATGTTCCAACAGAATAATAAATAACGGAACCAGGTCCAGCGTAAAACGCACAGACAGGATATTCCAACAAAATAATAAAGAATGGAACCAGGTCCGGCGTATAGCACAGACAGGATATTCCGACAGAAATATAAAGACAGAATAGTAAATGGATGTCACCAAGTATAGGGTATTCCGCGTATACAGGTTATTCCAACAGAATAATAATGAATGGAATAACATAAGGATTTCACCAAGTATAGGGTATTCCGCGTATACAGGTCATGTATAGGGTATGCCACTTTTACAGGTTATTCCAACAGAATAACAAAGAATGGAATAACATAAGTTCTCTTCAAGAAGAAAGAATAACACCCATTACCTTATTAGGAGATTGAATACTGCAGTAGTGTAGTAACCGAATACTCTTCTTCTTTCTCTCTTATTCTCTCTATACTTTCTCTCTCTATAGCTTGAACGAATTCGTGAAAAATAATGAAGCCCTAGGCCTCTACTTATAGAAGATTTATTACTATTTACGAAGGTAATTACTATTGACGAAGGTAGTTACTATTGACGAAGGTAATTACTATTTACGAAGGTAATTACTATTTACGAAGGTAATTACTATTTACGAAGGTAATTACTATTTACGAAGGTAATTATTATTTACAAAGGTAATTACTATTGACGAAGGTAATTACTATTTACGAAAGAGACTCTTAGATGATGACATATGGCCCCCCATAAATAATTAAACTTACCACAAACGTCTAATAATAGACTCTTTATATACATCAAGGATTGAATAAAAATTACCAGAAATCATTTTATTTTTAATCAACACATATTTAATCTTTCATCAATTATTAATCATTTATAACTTGTCATCTCAATTATTGTTTAAATAATATAACATATTATACAGATGATACTGTGACAATAATTGAATCAATAATATAAGAGATATGATACAGCAATTACTGTAGCAATAATTGAGTATAGCTGAGTGACTTCTCACGTAAGCATCAATAATCAAAACCGTGTGCTACTATGCAGCAACGCGTATTACTGTACTTTTACTACCGAGTAGTTCAACAGTTTTAATGGTAACACCTCAGCCGTTATTTTATAGAAAGATAATTTTGTCGTTTTCTAACTACGACAATACTTTCGTTGTGGGGTCCACCAATGATTGTGCCGTCGTACGAATATTCCCCGACAAAAAGAATATTCCCCGACCAAACGAATATTTTATAACAACTTGCGTACTTTGCAAAATTTATAAATATTACCCACAACTATAACATTAAATCAAATTTATTCCATAATATTCAAAAATAATAATTATAAAAATTCATCTTTATTTATAAAAACTGGGGTCTTACAAGGTGACCATATATGTGTAATTTATAAGTAATATATTCATTAATATGTGTATAAACCAACATGGCTCTGATACCAATTAAGGGGAGGATCAGAGGAAAGGGTTGATCAAGCACATCTGTCAATGATTTACAAGAAAAAACAGCCACACTCCACAAGAATAAAGGCAAAGATTCAAAACGCGACTTTGGTGACATCCCACTTAATCAAGAATTAACCCTGATCTATCTTAATTAATACACGGCATGAAATTTTAAAAAAATATTAAATATATATTTACAGATACATTACTAGATATATGATCTCATGAAATTACTGTTGATTAGGGGTAGGGGTTCTACCATAAACTATGAGCCGACGGGTTTCTTCCTGTATGGCTGTTTTTGTTAAATCAATATAATGTTCTGATGTGTAAAATTATTCTAAGAAATAAGAACGATTATAATTATCTGTTTCAGATTGATATGTTGTTTTGTATCGATTACTATTCTCAGTATGATAATTTAAAAGCTCAAGTAAGGAAACATAATAATTAACGAAAGCAATAATTAAAACTTACAAAAGAGACTTGAATATCTTCAAACTCCAGATTTATATATTTATCAAGTATTTTACAAAGAGAGGTACAAAGAGAATGCAAAAGAAAATTCTAAAGAAAGTTCTGTCTCAACAAGGGTGTGGTCTCCCTTATTTATACAAAAGAAAATGAGAGAAAGGATCAGACGTGTCCTGGATAGTGGACTCGAGCAGTAATCCTTATCTTTTCTTTTTTATCCCTTCGCCGTAGGAAGTGGAGGATAAGAGACAAGTTGTCGGCAAAGTGGGAATACTGTACTAGACAGGTGGCTGTCAGCTTCTGATAATTGAGAGGTAACTGGATATGCATCGTTGCTGGTGGGAACACTGTACTTGTTTTTTTTCTGATTATTGATGCTGTAGTGGAATGAATTTATGACTTTCTTTTTCCTTTTTAGTCCTGTGCCATTTTCTCAGAAATCATTGAAGTGAAAGAATCCCAAAAGTCTCCCATGGTAGGCTCTGGTTCTTGACTTTCCTCTGCTAACACATTGAATTGATTGTCATCGTATTCAGATTCTTCATCACTGTTAACAGTCTTCATAGAGGCATCATCCGTGACTAAGGATTGTAAGAAATTTTTTTTCATATAATCCATAGTTTTGACTAATTGTTTAGTTTCAGTAAGGTTTGGAAATTTTTGTTTTAATTCTGTTTGCATTTTAACAAAGGGATTAACTGGCGTTGATGTTGGAAGGCTCTGAGGTATAACATCTAAACAGGTCTGGGTATGACCTTTTATGGTCTTGAGGAGTTCTGTTAAAGTAGGATTAAGCCCTTTATCCCACCACTTGGTAAAAAAATACTCTTTTTAGGCGAGGGAATTTATTCTGATAATCGCACTGAAAATCCCACTTCTAAATCCAAGGAATTACAAAACTGATTATAAAATGGGCAAACAGTTTTTGTATAGATAATTCTTTATTTTCTGGTATATGGGCATAGGCAACTTCCCATTCCTTGAATGCTGTTTGAACTGATTCTGGTAGGGTGTCAATAGTGATACCTATTTTATCCCACCAAACGAAAAACTAGTTAGGAATTTAGTTTCTTAAAAATTCGGGACATATACGGATGAACCAAGAGTGGTTATGGATGGGATTCTGGTAATAAAATACTTGTGTAAAGGAATCAATATAATCCCAATAACTGTATCTAGTTTCTGTTAAATGTGTGGATTCAATGGTACTGGTGGTATAAGGATTAATACCCCAATTGACAAGAGGCATGATGCTCTTGATAGTGGTTTTGCTGTATTGGATTAGACTTGTCAGTTTAGATGGATCATGAAGCGTGTGCTTTATTTCCATAGATGTTGTTTCCAAAATGAATTAATCATATACATAACGATACTAGTTAAAATCAGGAGGAGATTGTTGAGTCGTTAAATAACGTCGCTTGATCTCCCATGGATCTTTCATCCATTTCTCATCATTCTGTTCATTAAATAATATTGTTTCTTCTACATAAGTATTTGGAATATACTGTTCAGGTAAAAGAAGAAGATCTTTTACAGTAGGTTGGCTAGAAGAAGCCGAAGAATTACTGGACTAAGTGTTCAAAAGGAAAAGAAAACAAGTACACTACAGCTATCATCGAGATGAATGGTTTAGATATTGGAGGTCCCAGTATTACAATTATTAATAACTATAATAGCTTCAGTAGCTGTATTACAGTTATTAGTAACTGTAATAGCTTCAGTGGCAATTATCATTAATATGATTTATTTGCTCTTCAATCCTGGTTAACTGTTTTCCTACAGTTTGAAGGAATAGATTAGTATAATTATTCTATTTAGACAAGGGCAAAATGTCTTTTATTTTTACTTCTTCTTGCTGATGAGAAACTTCAGAAATATCAACATACGGATTAATAACTAAGGGCTTTAAATTTTCATTTCCAGAGTTAAGTTCAAGAGACTTAGGAGGGGGATGAATGGACTGAATAATATTACCATTTGTGGTAATCCAATCTTTAGATTAAATAAAATTTGATATGAAATCAGGATTTTAGCAAATTCAAATTAGAGAACAGGATACTTATAAAACTTCTTTTACAGTACCTTTTGGTCACTATGAATGGAATGGTCTTCCATTTGGAGTAAAAAATGGACCGTCAGAATTCCAGCACATTAGGAATGATATTTTTAATCCTTTTACTGAATTTATTATCTGTTACATTGATGATGTTTTAATTTTCTCTTCATCTATTGAACAACATATAAAACATTTAAATATTTTTAAAAATGTTATCATAAAAAATGGTTTGGTAGTTTCTACCCCTAAAATGAAACTTTTTCAAACAAAAATCAGATTTCTCGGACATAATATTTTCAATGGAACTATTATTCAAATTGATAGATGTATTGAATTTGCATCTAAATTTTCGGATGAAATCAAAGATATTAATCAACTGCAAAGGTTTTTGGGAAGTTTAAATTATATTCATGATTGTTATCCAAATCTTTCCCAAGATGCTTCTATTTTGTATACTCGCATTCGGAAAAACCCTTTACCCTGGACTGAAGAACGTACTGATGCAGTAAGAAAAATTAAATCTAGAGTTAAACAGTTACCTTGTTTATCCATACCTAATCCTAAATGGAAAAAAATCGTTCAGACCGATGCTTCCAATACAGGATATGGTGGTATTTTAAAACAATTTAATCCTAACAGTAATAAAGAAGATCTTATTCGTTTTACTTCAAGAACTTGGAAAGGACCCTCTTTAAATTATCCTACTATTAAAAAAGAATGTCTTTCAATTGTTAAATGTGTTTTAAAATTTTAGGATGATCTTTTAAATCAGCACTTCTTAATTAGAGTTGGCTGTTCAGTTGTAAAACAAATCTTTAAAAAGGACGTTCAGAATTTAGCATCCAAACAAATATTTGCTACTTGGCAAAGTATTTTATCAGTATTTGACTTTATATTGAATATATCAAAGGAAACCATAATTCTTTACCAGATTTTCTAACCAGAGAATATTTGCAGGAATGACCAGTAGAGGTCGTGGCCGCGACAAAAAAGGTTGAGGCAGAACTAATCTATATTATACAGAATTTTCTAGCTTGAACACTCAGTCCATTAATTCTTCGGCTTCTTCTAGCCAACCTACTGTAAAAGATGTTCTTCTTTTACCCGAACAGTATATTCCAAATACTTGTGTAGAAGAAACAGTATTATTTATTGAACAGAATGATGAGAAATGGATGCAAGATCCATGGGAGATCAAGCGACGTTATTTAACGACTCAACAGTCTCCTCCTCGTTTTAACCAGTATCGTTATGTATATGAGCAAATCATTTTGGAAACAACATCTATGGAACGTCCTTTTTATAGATTTATTTTGCAGCTGAACAGTCAACGTTTTTTTAATTTATTATTATTATTATTAATAATAATAAAATAATGATTATAATAATAAAAATAATAATAATATTAATAATAATAATAATAATATTAATAATAATTAAATAATAAAAATAATAATTATATTAATTTTCGGTAAAAATAGGTACTGAACCGGTACCGCGGATTCGGTATACCGGTCCAACTGGTACCAGAATCGGTACATGAAATTGGTTACTATTGGTATTTGGTATTGGTCCCCTTTTTTACCGATAAACACCCTTACTTATAGGGGAATATGTGGCTCTCGATAAAATTTAAAACTGGTAATTTTAGAATAATAATAATAATAATAATAATAATAATAATAATAATAAATCTAGCAAGTTTGGTTACACTGATCACGAAGGGGGAAGTCACCAGATTTGATGAATACATGCTTTTGAATAATAATAATAATAATAATAATAATAATAATAATTTTGGAAAAAGTAAATTTGTAATTAGTAATTTAACTTATAGTTAGTCATGTATATTTTTTTGTTAAATTATGTAATTAGTTCGGACAGAAGGAGTTTAACGAATTACATTCAGATACGGTCCACGAATTTCGTACCCCACTCCTTTGATTATTGTTGTATTCTTTGTATCCCATGATATCTCAGCATTCGTTTCATTTTTCTTATAATTCTATTGGTACTCTTAAATAGAAATTTGATACTTTGATACTTTGACTTTATTCAATACGTTAAATTTTTTTTCTCTTCTATTATAATTTGCACATATTCTATAATTTTTCAGCGATACTTTTGTTAAAATTGATTTCTTCGTTTTGTTCCTTGTCTTGAATTCTGTTATTATTCCACATGTTTTTTTCTTGTGAAATTCATATAATAGTTTCATGCTGAAGTTTATACATTGGACTCGTATTTGTACTCTTTTAATTAGGTTATCATGTCTAGTATTTATTTTAATATTTGTAGAGAGACACATATTATTACCTTTTTGTTGGTATTGTGTTGCATGTGTTGTGACATGGTATCTTTGTTAGAATATACCGTAGGGTATACCTAAGTTATAACCACGTATGAGGGTACCACATGTATGTCGTCTTGGCACGAGAGGTATGACACTTTCCGTGGTAGTGTGATTAGTCCACAGCGTCTCTGTTTTGGGCTCCGGAGGAATTGGGTCATTTGGTGTTTAGTTGTGGGAGGCGTATGGGTTGACCCAATTTTTATGTTACGTGAATTTGTGATATTTGTGTCAAACACAAATATCCGATTTGCATACATTTGGATCACGTGTGACATTATTTTGACTTGCCTGTGTGGCAATCTATATTTCTGAGCTCAATTGGTATGAAATAACACCCAGCCATTTGATTCAGCCTATTATTTCATCGTATTAGTTTAGTTTGTTTATGTGTAGTTCAATTAATTGAGTTAGTTATTTCAGTTCATTGTTTCTTTATTCTTCTGTTTGTTTCGTTAATCCTGTTGATTCAGATATATTTTATAAATATATTTGTAGATTATATTTTCATCGGTATTTAAGCTTGGGGCTTTGTTCAGTATTTTATCTCAGTTGATATTGTATATAATTTACATATCTATATCTGTACTAAGCATTTGGGTCCTGTTGTGTTTTCCTTCCGGCAGGTGTGTAGGGGTGATACAAGGCTAGTGTGATAAAAGAGTTGCCTTTAACCATCTATGTTGATCCAATTTTAGGTTTTGATTATTTTGAGGAGCAGGGTATTAGAGAATAAACATTAGGTATTGAAATCAGGCTTTCAAAATGAATTAGAAAGTTTAACCAAAACATAGGCATTGAATATAGTAAAACCCCAACTTTTATGAATAAAGATTATTTTTTCTCGAAATATATTTTTGAATATTATGGTGTGGATTTGATATAATGTTATAGTTGTGGGTATTATTTACAAATTTTGCAAAGTAAGCAAGTGGTTATATAATATTCGATTGGTTAGGGAATATTCGTTTTAACAGGGAATATTCGTACGATGACATAATCATTGATGGACCCCATAACAGAAATAGTGTCGTAGTTAGAAAACGACAGAATTATCTTTTTATAAAAATAACGGCGAAAGTTTTACCGTTAAACTGTTGAACTACCCGGTGGTAAAAGTACAGTAATATGTGTGGTTGCATAGTAGCACACGGTATTCATTATTGATGCTTATGTTAGAAGTCACTCAGTTATACTCAACTATTATTACAGTAATTGCTGCATAATATCTCTCATATTATTGATTCAATTATTGTCACAGTATCATCTGCATAATATCTTATATTATTAAATCAATAATTGAGACAACAAAGTTATTCATATTATTATTTTCAATATTGACAATGTCAAGAAAGTTCTGTCAATGAGAGGTTTGGTCACCTAATTGCACGCCAATAGGGAGAAATTCTTATCGGAAAGCCCTCTCTTTCCTTGGAATGATCTGGTTGTTACATATTTTGAGTTATAATATTAATGATGAATAAGTTCATGTTGATTAAAGATGAAATTAATATTTCCATTGTGTTAGAATTATTAGTGTTAGTGGAAATCGACATCTATTTCGATAATAATGGATGTCTGGTGGTTATATTGACCAATCGGGTAATTAATCGGATAAATGAGCAATTAATTGCTATTAATTCACATAATTATAACTATTTGTTCACATGTGTGTACTACTAATTAACATGCATGTACTATTAGGGGAGGTGGTGCAAAATTGATAATACTTCCATGACTAAATTAAAAATAGAGGTATAGATGAAAGTACTATACTGTAATTAATTTTTTTTTCACACGATTATACTATTTATTCACAGAATTGTACTATTGATTCATATGATGTACTTTTAGGGGAGGCGGTGCAAGTTTGATAATACTTGAAAGACTAAATTAAAAATGAAAGAAAAGATGAAAGTATTATACTGTAATATTTCGAGCCCCAAAACGTGCAATTATCGAAACTATGTTTTCCTATAAATAGAAGCTCATTCTTCTTTCATTCTCACCAATTAACTAAGACTCACAAGAGCAATTATAGAAAGAGAAGTTATAGAGAGAAAAACTTTAGAGAGAAAGTAGAAGAGAAGTCTGGTACCTCACTATTCCAGCATCCAATCTTCTTCTGAGATTAGGTGCGTTATTTTGTTCACTATTAATAGGAATAATATTGTCTTCCACACTCTGTAGTATGTGAATAATATTATTTTGTCTCGTATTCCGGATTATACCCTCATTTTGTTAATGTATTGCTTCTATAATCCGTGAAATTAATGGAATATCCTTGAAATTTGCGCTTCATCTAGTATTGTTTCACAAGGATATTTTTTGCATATTTTTGTTCAATTTTATGCTTTTCATGCCGAAGTTGTAACACCCCGATATTTTCTATATAAATAAATCAGAAATTTTGCGTATAAATTTATTTTTTATTTTAAGGATGAGGATTTGTACAAGATAATGTGTATATGTATTTATGTGGTAAATAAAAATATATTTATTACATAAATATTTACAAATAATTTTATTTTAGAATTATTGTTTATTATAAATTATATTCTTATAATAATTACTTTTATAGCAGAAATATTTTTATTAATTATTTTTCCATGAAAATATAATCATTTAATATTTAAATAATATATGGAGTGATTTTTAAAATAATTATTTTATTATAATAATTTTAGTACAGATTATTAAGTTAATTATTTTACCTTAATTATTAAGGTTAAATATGAAGAATAAATCAGATATGGAATCCAAACCCTAATTTCGGATTTTGATCAAAGAATGAGAATAATAATATAATATTAATTATATTTTGATTTTTCAGTGCTATAGATATGTACAGTATGTACGTATTGATAATGGTTGGTCAATTATGGTGTATAATGTTAAAACCCTAACATTAATTTTTTTGACCCTATTTTTAAATTTAAATGGGAAATTCAAATATTGTTATATAACTGTGTTATATGATCTTTTACTCAACGCGTCAGCTACCACGTCGCTTTCCCACGATGGTATTGAATGGTACGATCGTAATCTTCAACATCTTGCGCCAACGTCTTTGGCGCATTTTACGTTCATTTTAGTTGAAGAAATATTTGAGGGTTTTAGAAATGGGTTTTGTACTGGGGTCAATACAAAATTCGATTTCACGCTCTAGGAGTAGGCTAAGAAGTCTTCAAGAATACGTAAGGAAATTTATTAACAATAGAAATATCATTCAAAACTGTGACTCTCATCCAAGACTTGGGTAATACGTCACATTGATACCTATCAACTTGCCATCGTCATTCATAGTGTCGCCTACAGAAAGTCTGGCTTTGGTGCATTCCACACAAGGAAGTCAACAACGAAAGGACCCGGGCTCTTTACGTATGGCTTGATATGACCATGATTGACTTTAGTGATTTGGTTGCTTGAATTCACATAACAGGTTGGTTAGGAATATGAAAGCTAACAACCTGACGAAAATCATGATGAGTAGTTAACCAATCGATTCCAAAAATCACATTAAAGGCAAGTATTTTGAAAGAGATACGATCGACAGGTAACGTGAAAGTGTTTATTTGAACAAGATTTATAAATAGTGGAGGTAATGAAGGTTTCTCCCAACTGAGTTTCAACAGATAAATCAAAATCTATCTTCTCCGGAGTTGAATTCAAACATTGAACACAACTAGGTGAAATAAAAGAGTGAGTAGAACCGGTATCTAACACGGTATAGACTTCACAAGAGTTTATGGCTAACATACCCGTGATAATTTTATTCAGGTTCCTTGTCATAAAAAAAAACGTTATCTCTTAAACTACCGACTTTGACTTTTCTGGGACGGCCTTTGGTGCCTCCATCCTAGCTGAACTTGTCTTCGGTGAACGACAAAATCGGGCTAAGTGACCTTCTCTTCCACAATTATAACATGCTTTGGACGGCATAGCGCAGTTTGGACTGATGTGTCCCTCCCCTCCGCATTTGAAGCATATGATAGGTGGTCGTTCTCCTTCCTTAACAACGGGTACTGGTGCAGACGTCTTTCCATCATTGTTGAATCTCCTCTTCTTGAAATGTCCATTCTTATTGTTTTGACCATGATTACCACCGAAGTTGTTACCATTTCTGGCATGTTAATTCCATTTATGCTTATTGTCACCGCTTTGATGACTCTTATCACCGGTATTATCATTTTACCAGCTGCTCTCTTTTGGTTGCGTTGACTCGTTATCGCGCTCCACTAACTGAGCCCTATTTACAACATCTGAATACAAACACAGTTTATGAAAAATAAGATATTGGCATATCTCCGGCTTCAAATCTCTTAAAAACATTCACGTCATTCGCTCCTCATTATCGACCAAATGAGATGCAAACCAGGATAACTCCGCAAATTAGCCTCGTATTGCAGCACAGTCATATTGTTTTGTTCCAACTTGATAAACTCCACCTCCTTCATGTGATGAATACTTTCGGGAAAGTACTTGTCGTTGAACATCTCTTGGATCTTCTCCCAAGACATCTTGAGTGCGTCAGGTTGTGTACGTTTTACAGATTCCCACCAGTGATCTGCCTATTCACGCAACATAAAGGTGGCAAAAGGAACCTTTTGCTCCTCGGAGCATCCCAAGACATCAAATATCTTGGTGATTTACTTTAACCACGTCTCCGCCTTAAGTGGTTCTGGATTTCCCAAAAACTCCGGTGTCCCAGCTCCTTGAGTTGCTTAGCGATGACCAACCGTGGGTTGCCATTGTTTCCTCCTACATTACGAAAAGGAGCCGTCTTCACCTGATGTTGCATGAATTCTAAAAAGCTCTTAAATGTACCGTCGTTGGTCAATTGATTAGTGTTGTTATTTATAGGAGGATTATCGCCATCCTGTTGCACATTGTCCTGATTATTGATCTGTGGAGACTCAACGGTCTCATGTGCTCCATTGCTATTTTCAACATTCTCGGATGCCATTTTTAAACACTTCCATAAAACAAGGGTTAATTGACATGCAACATATTATCACTATACTCTGACCGACCAATCAAATACCAAATAAACTTAGGTAGGTTATACTAGCGAAAGAATTTCTAGTCTCTCCCCTCCTAGTTCTAGTCTCACATCTTAGCCAGGGATCATATCCCTAAGCTTTGATACCAACTGTGACGCCCACAAAATTAGGTATACGTCACCCATCTTGGGTCACCACTTACATGGTACATAAATTCAAATACAACTTACAAATACAACTATCGTGTACATTACGACAAAACATAAACTGTGAGTTTGAATACAAATATTATCTACTAAAGATTATACAAACTCTAAAGGAGTCCTCATTATAATTATTATCACACTATTTCACAGAATAGTGAGGACTACTAATGCTATCCTCTAGACCATCACTCCGTTCCCCGACTCATTGCAGATATATTCTCATTTCCTGAAGTGAACCGTGAAAGAAACGGTGATCTCAACTAGCCCAGTAAGAAATATTATGACAAAGATAATGCAGAATAAATTATCATTAGTTTCCAACAATGTTAATCTGATAAATTATAATAGACTTCAAGTTTAACTGCAGTGGAACAAGCAATCCATTAAAAGAGTCAAGTAGAAAATAAAATCTACTATCTTTTATGATTAAAAAGGCTTTTCATCACTGTTATCGCTGAGACTCGGCTTAATAAATATTCCACATCATCGAATCACCCCTGCACTACGGCCAAGGATATTCTTTAGTATCACGACCACAATTATCCATGCACTATGGGCCAAGAATATTTGTGTATTCATTAATGATCATGATCATGCCAACAACTGTCCATCAATGCACTACGGGCCAATGAGGACTTTTACCACATTATTTGTAACATTACGGCCATGATTACACCGAATAATCACTAGTCATAATCATACCAAGTCCATCTATACACTACAGGCCACAGATGACTTTCAAATAAATATAAATATGAGGATGATGACAATGATATAAGAATTCAATAAAACAAGTTCAAAAATTAATTTGTCCAAGAACCAATAACGTCCAAATTGTCAACATGATACTGCTTTGTAGAGTAAAATTCAAGAATGCTCAGAAGAATATTTCCATGAAAAGATACTGGATGAAGCGCAAATATCAAGGATATTCCACTAATTTCATGGAGTATAGAGGTCAAAACTTTAACCAACTGAGTATAATAAAGAATGGAATAACAAAAGAAATCACCATGCATGCGGTACTTCGCATGGACAGGTTATTCCAACAGAATACTAAATAATGGAACCAGGTCAGGCAAAATTTGCACCGACAAGATGTTACAACAGAATAATAAAGAATGGAATAACAACAGAAATCACCATGCATGCGGTACTTCGCATAGACAGGTTATTCCAACAGAATACTAATAAGGACGGAATCAGGTCCGGCGTAAAACGCACAGACAGGATATTCCAACAGAATAATAATAAAGACGGAACCAGGTCCGACGTAAAACGCACAGACATGATATTCTAACAGAATAATAAAGACGGAATAATAGAAGAATGTCACCAAGTATAGGGTAGCCCGCGTATACAGGTTATTCTAACAGAATAATAAAGAATGGAATAACAAAAGTTCTCTTCATAAATAAGAAAGAAAGAGTACCCCTTACGAGTACAACAAATAATATTCCCTACCTTAAGAAGAAGTGTACTGGATATATAAGTAGTGAAGTAGCAGAATACTTTCTTCTTTCTCTCTATAGTTTATCTCTCTAGAGTTTCAGTGAATTCGTAAGAAAATAATGAATGAATGAGCTTCTATTTATAGAAAAATGGAATGCATAGTAACTAACTCATGAACGGTCGAGATTGATTTACTTTAATCTAACGGTCCATATTTAAACCAAAATCTTTTAAATAAAATATAATATATATTCTATTTATAATCTAATAAAACGAATAACTTTATAAAAGATTTTACAATACAAACACCATGCAGACACTATGCAAATACTATGCATAATAAAATATAATATATTCTAATTATGTCTAATAAAACAGATAACTTTATAAAAGTATTCTGTTTTATATAAAAAGATTTTACTATGCAAAATATTATGCAGATACTATGCAACACTATGCATAATAGAATAGAATATATTCTATTTATAGAATAACTTTATAAAAGTATTCTGTTTTATATAAAAAGATTTTCTGTAATATTACATTAATAATACCAACAAAACTGAGTGACTTATCACTTAAGCATCAATAATTAATACCGTGTGCTACTATGCAACCACTCGTATTACTGTACTTTTAACACCGGGTGTTTCAACAGTTAACGGTAAAACTTCCGCCATTATTTTCATAAAGTATTTTCATCGTTTTCTCAATCCGACAATAATTTCGTTGTGGGGTCCACCAATGATTGTGTCGTTGTACGATTATTTCCTGTTAAAATGAATATTCCCCGACCAATCGAATATTATATAACAACTTACGTACTTTGCAAAATTTATAAATATTACCCACAACTATTATACCAATTTCACTCCATAATATTTAAAAATAATATTTATAGAAAATTCATCTTTATTCAAAAAGTTGGGTTTTTACAATTTTCATGATCACAGATCTGACAGTGGTTTGATAATTTGTTCTTGATTTTGTATCTAAGTTGTAGTTTTTTGTTTATACTACATTATAGCATCTTTAGATCACATAAACACTAAGCATGTTGAAAGTAATATTTGGTCAAACCAGGCAGCACGACCATGACACCTGTTTTCTGGGTAACCAAGAAAACCGATGAACATGTCTTCTAACATGGTTTGACCGGACTGGATTGGTTGTTTGTAAGGTTGTTATATGTATATTATGTAATAGATCTATAGTATTACATGCTGGCAACATCATGGGAGTCTTAAATCACATACAAATTACGAGAACAACAAGTCAAACTGTTCTTCATTTTCTTCATTTCTAGGTAACCCATAATGAAGAACAGGTCAGACAGCCACTTTGCAGGCTTATATCTTCTGATTGTGATGTTGTTTGATCGTGTTTCTTGTTGGGTCTTGTAATGTTACATTTGGGCTACACGATCTGACCATAAACATTCACTCAAGCATCATGATCGGATTAGTGTGTTTGGTCAAACATGTCTACTCGGTAACTGTGTATGAAGATTTAGGTTTCATGAAGAACACCTATAGCGACAGTTCTGTCACTATAGGTGGTCTTTAGCGACAGACAGTGTATTTTAATTAATTTAATTTTCAAAAATTAATTATTTTAACTAAATAAATAGAAAAAAATAGTTTTTAATTATTAAAAATACCAAATAAGTTATTAAAAATTATTTTAAATTCTAAAAATTAGTTTTTATTTATTTTAAGTATATTACATAAATATTTAATATTTTTGAAATATTATTGGTATTTAATTTTTTTAATTATAATATTAAATAAATTAGTTAAAAATGATTTTAATACTTGAAAAATTATTTAAAATTATATTATGATATAAGAAAATATTTTAGGTTATTTTTAATGACTTTTAATATTTTGTGATGAAATTTATTAATAAATTAATAATAATTATAATTGAGTTATTTACTAAATGAATTAAATAAATTAATCAAAAATGATTTTATTATATTAGAAATCATTTTAAATAATAATAAGTTATTTAAAAATATTTTAAGTTATAAAATATAACTTTTAATATTTAAAGGTAAATTTCATTAATTAATTATTATTAATGATATTAAAGTTATTTAATGATTATATTAAATAAATTAGTTTAAAAATGGTTTTAATATTATAAAAATCATTTGAAATAAAAATAAAATGTTTAAGGATATTTTAAGTTATAAAATATAACTTTTAATATTTTAAGGATAATTTCATTAATAATTTAATATTAATGATTATTAATTTATTATTAATAATATTAAATTTATTTAATAATTATATTAAATAATTAGTTTAAAAATAGTTTTATTAATCATTTAAAAAGGATATAAATGAATTAAAAATATTTTAAGTTATACTTAATGACTTTTAATATTTTGATAAATAAAACATTAATACTTTAATATTAATGATAATTATTTCAAAATGATTTAAATGTTTTAAAAATCATTTAAGGGTAATATAAATACTTTAAAAATATTCTAAGTTATTATAACTAACTTTAATATTTTGGAAATGATTTCATTAATAGTTTAATATTAATTAAATATTAATGATAATATAATTTTTTTAATATTTAAATCATTTAATAATGATTTCGATATTTGAAAATTCATGATAAATTATAATAAATGTTTTAAAATTATATTAAGTCATTTAAAAAAAATATGACTGATACTAAGTTAAAGGACAGAGTCTTAGACTCGATAATTACCCGATAAAGCCGTCGGTACTCTGACATGTTTCAGAAATTGATCTTGACTTAAATAATTTGATTAGATATGTGTTTATTAGAGATTCAATGGTTGTTAAACATATGTTGGCAATATGATTAGGTTATGTGCTGACTGCGATAAGTAGTATTATGTGTTGAGATATATTGTTCTAATCGAACGAATGATCTGATTAATGATAGGTCGTGATATAAAAGATAGAAATACGTAACGAATCGTAAACAGAGCATCAAGAAAGTATCTTACCTTTGTATTTTCTTTATGCAACAGACATGAGTAAGAATAGTTATGAATTATATTATTACTGTACATATTATTAACCTTATATTATATACGCTCATTGATTATCAACATGTTAGTATATGGTGATTCAGATATATATTTTGTTCGTTAATTTTTATAAATGATTATACAAGTGTCCCCACTTGGATAATCATTGTATTTAATCACATGTTGATACACCTTTGTCAATTACCCATATACATATGTTGAATTATAGATTATTGTTTAACAGATAAAACCTTATTATTATCCAACTGAATTGTTTTGGTTTGGAACCCAGACAAGTACGAACATCCCTTACACGGGAAAACTTTTTATGCACCCAAGGTGGATAGAGTGAACGATACCCTCGTTCTTGCATGTAGTGTTGATCAATACAGGGCATAACAGGCTGATCACCCCCCCCCCCCGTGCCCGTAAGTTATGACGATTAAGAGATGAAGTTCTGTTTAACCTTTTCAAAAAGTAAAACAATGTTCATAGTATGTCACCTTAACCCTAGTTATAGTCAATATGTAGTTTCAAAAATTTGAATGAGAGTTGTTATATTATTATTATCGGTTCAGATTACTTCACAACTATTGACTTGTTGTAGAAAGGTAGTACAAAGAAAACAATTAAATTCTTTCAGCTTATATATATAATTGCTACTACTTGTTGGGCACTCAAATGCTCATCCTTGCTTAATTTAGATGTTTTCAGCTAAGTGTGAACAACCAGAGGGCTCTGCCAAGAACAAATAAAAAGGGAAAGTTACCGAATAAGTGTTATGTTGTATATTATGTAATAGTTTACACTTTATTAAGATAAGTATAATATATATATTATCTATCATGGGTTGTAATGAATGTTTAAAGGTTACGTGCTTGGGATTCAGACTCTGATAAATATGTAAATAAAGTTGATCTTTATATTATTGTTATTATTATTAGTATTATTCTGCTCATAGAAATGATATCATCAAGCACCGAGTTCAGGTTTCAAGTACCCGGATTTGGTGGGCTTTACAGGTTGGTATCAGAGCTTAGGGTTAAAATACCTTAGGTGGGCTAGACCCTAGGCTATAACCTTAGAACAGAGGGAAACGTTGAAAATATAAATAACTCATATATAGTTTAAAAAATAGATGAATTGAATAAATTCATCGTCAAACAAAATAAAAGATAACTTATATAAAATTATTATTTGTTGTGTGTATATACTATATCCTAATCAGAATAATTTATGTGTGTAGATGTCTGGTGGAAAATGCTTGTTATATGCATATAGCATGAAGAGGGATCAAAACCATACACCCGAGCTGATATCGAAACCAATAGCTGAAATAGAGGCTCACAATGAAAATTACTCGGACCATGTGATTATTGTAAAAAATGTAATACCAGATCCGGAGATGGTGGAGCTGACAGATAGTGATTCAGACGCTAAAGTTGAAGCTGATCAAGCATCAATGGAGGTGCAGGATCTGAGAAACAAGGTTTCTTTTCTGGAAAGGCTGTGGGAGATAGAAAAGTTGTTAAATAGTCACTTACGTCAAGTGTTAATAGAAACAATGGAAGAACAAGATAAGTTTAAAATCTAAATTGATCAAATGGGAGCCACAAGCAACACATCGTGTGCAGCTCCGAGCAAGAAGGGGAAAAGAAAGATAGCAGACCATGACTTAGAAAAATCAGATAAAAAGAAAGGGAAAAGAATATGTTATCTTTGCGGTTATGAGGGACATACCACTTTGTATTGTCCTGACTACAACCAGGAGCATATTTTATCTGTGGGATAGAAGGTCATCAGACGAATGGTTGTTCAAGGAAAAAGGCTTAGTAAATAGGTGGTATAAGTTCTGTGTTGTAGGCTTGTTTAATGTAATATGTGTGCTTAGTATGTCTGTGTAATGTAATATACTAAAACTTTTGTAATGATCAAGTTTGTAAATCCCGAATTTTCTGGTCACAAAGGGAAAGCTGATGTTTAAAACATTATGTGCTATATAAAATATTCGCTAAATGAATATGAACCTATGTTTGAGTAATGAAACGAGTTTGATATACTCATCTTATGCAATAAGGTTTATAATGTAAGTTAAATTTACAATTTTATTTAATCAGATAATGCCGCCAAGACGTCGAACTCGAAAACAAAGGGTAGAAGAATCTGTCAACAACGCGGAGGGACAACAACAAGCAGACCCAATCCAGAACTTCGCAAACATGGTAGCTCAGGCTATGCAACAGGGAATACCAGCCGTAGGGAACCCGCCGGACAACCGCTTGGCGAACTTCAAGGACTTTAAGGATGTGGGACCGCCAGAATTGAAATGTACAACTGACCTTATTGAAGCTCAAACTTGGGTCAAAGAGATTAAAAAAGAATTCGTGGTAGCTAGGGTAGATGAAGGGTAGAAGACTGCTATTGCCACTTACATGATGAAGGGGGAGGCAAACTTTTGGTGGGAAGCGAATCAGGTGAGGGCGGGAGAAGGTGTAGTTACATGGGATATGTTCAAAACACTGTTCTTCGAGAACTATTTCTCGTCCAGTATGCAGGCTAGGATGGAGGTGAAATTTTTAGAATTGAAACAGGAAAATATGACGGTGTCAGAATACGCCGCTAGGTTTAATGAGTTAGCTAGGTTTGCCCCGCATCAAGTTGATACGGAGGCTAGAAAGGCGAGAAGGTTTGAGTTGGGATTAAAACCCTGGCTCTACAACAAGGTGGCAGTGTTGCAGATCCCTACATTTACAGCACTCATGGAGAAAGTGATTATAGCTGAGGAGGGAAGTGAGGCCATAAGCCTTTACAACAAGGAGAGGAAGAATAAGGCTAAGACCGAAGGAGCTGGAAAGGTGGAAATTAGTAGTGGGAGTAGGGGTGGTAGTAGTAAGAGGAAGGTGAACAACTTTGGAAGTGTGCAGGTGAAACAAGAAGGTGTTAAGATGCCAGTGGTACAGTGCAAGACTTGTGGAAAGAACCACTCTAGGGAGTGTCTGAAAGGATAATTTGTTTGTTATAAGTGCGGGCAGGAGGGCTATATATCTCCCAACTGCCCTAATCCTATTATGAATAGTGGGTGTTTTCTGTGCGGATCGACTGAGCACAAGGTGAAGGATTATCTGAAGAGGAGAGCGGAGACGGGAAATGTGAACACGGGCACTGGCAGCGGGACGTTAGCAATCACCGGACCGGCTTCGTCAAACAAACAAACAAAATCTACTGCAAGGGTCTACAACGTGACTATCCAGGATACGATGGCAGCTGACAATGAAACTCTAGATATTATTTATACAACTTTTATTTTATTATACATGATTTTCCTATATATAGTTAATTATTATATAAAGAAATTTTGAAGGAGGAATTAGAGTCCTTTTAGAAATCAAATTTTCGTTTAATCAGATAGGCAAGCTTTATGTGAATATTTAAAGATCAGTTCGATCAAATTATGATCGAGATCTACTTGCAATAATTGTGTATGCTATGTACCCTGGTATGTATAGGTTTTAAAACGGTGATTCTGAGGACGGAATCTTTATAAGAGGGGTGAATGTACAACCTAATATTTTCTATATAAATAAATCAAAAATTTTGCGTATAAATTTTTTATTTATTTTAAGGATGAGGATTTGTACAAGATAATGTGTATATGTATTTCTGTGGTAAATAAAAATATATTTATTACATGAATATTTACAAATAATTTTATTTTATAATTATTGATTATTATAAATTATATTCTTATAATAATTACTTTTATAGCAGAAATATTTTTATTAATTATTTTTCCATGAAAATATAATCATATATTATTTAAATAATATATGGAGTGATTTTTAGAATAATTATTTTATTATATGAATTTTAGTACAGATTATTAAGTTAATTATTTTACCCTAATTATTAAGGTTAAATATGAAGAATAAATCAGATATTGAATCCAAACCCTAATTTTGGATTTTGATCAAAGAATGAGAATAATAATATAATATTAATTATATTTTGATTTTTCAGTGCTTAGATATGTACAGTATGTACGTATTGATAATGGTTGGTCAATTATGGTGTATAATGTCAAAACCCTAACAATAATTTGTTTAACCCTATTTTTAAATTCAAATGGAAAATTCAAATACTGTTATATAACTGTGTTATATGATTTCTGTTGTGATTAATTAGGTAAACCCTAATTAAAATCTAGAAACCTTAATTAATTTTTAGAAGACCCTAAGTTATTAAAAACCCTAATTTTAAATGCTAAACCCTAATTAGAATTAAACTCAAATTAGAGTTCAAGATTGATTGGTGATTATGTTAATGTGATTAATTAACAAGTATTAAAATTACAATTGTTAATTATGGAAACCTTAAATTGTTAAATCCTAATTACTAAACTAGAACCCTAATTGTAATTTAGTAACCTTAATTATCAAAATCGTAAACCCTAATTATTTAATTAGCAAAGTTAATTATAATTAGAGATATTAAACCCTAATGTTCCTATATAAATTAATTAGAAAACTAATCTAATTTAGAAAACCGTAATTACAAATTTTAGAAACTAATTTTTATTTTATTTTTAAACCATAAATAAAAACCTAAATTTTCATTTTTGTGCTAAACCTTAGGGTCAAACCCTAAGGGTTTGCAAGATTATAAGAATGTCATTAAAATTCCATGTGAAAAGACTAAAATACCCCTCTTTGGATATTTGTTATTATGTAACTTGTGTATCTATTCAAATATGGAGTGGGTGACCTAACATGTTGACTTAGTGACTTAAAATTGACAGCACTCAGCCACCTATGCCAGCCAATTCATGTATCTAGCTTAGTATTTATAGATCAAGAGAGAGAGAAAGTCTCCCTCAAAACCAATGAAATATAGTAGTATATCAGTCCCAAATCAAAGCCCCACGAACACCATAACCAAATCAGAAGCCAGAGATCAAAATCGTTCATAGAAGGTATAAAACCCTAGCTTGAAATCTGACCATCGATCTGTTATTTGATGTTATTTTTTTGTGTTAAACATGTTAGATATAGTGTATAATGATGATCTGGGTTGCTAGATGTTAGATCTATAACATCTAGAGGCTCGAATTTGAGATTTTACAAAATCTGGAAAATTTTTATTTTGGTGTTTGACAACGAATGTCAGACTTTGTATCTCTGTGATCTTTTATGCTTTTTGTGTTTTGAAAGTTTGTAACTGTAGTTTGATATATGGTCTCTGATCTGGATCTGGAATCAGACTTATATTTTGTCTATATTGCAAGTTATGGCAAGTCAAACTACGTTGACCGGCCATGACCATGTGAAATCTGGGTAACCCAGAACGAGCCTAGGAAGCTCTGACGGTATTTTAATGATCACAGATCTGACACTGGTTTGATAATTTGTTCTTGATTTTGTATCTAAGTTGTAGTTTGCAGTTTATACTACATTATAGTATCTTTAGATCACATAAACACTAAGTATGTTGAATGTAATATTTGGTCAAACCAGGTAGAACGGCCATGACATCTATTTTCTGGGTAACCCAGAAAACCGATGAGCATGTCTTCTGACATAATTTGATCGGACTAGATTGGTTGTTTGTAAGGTTGCTATATGTATAATATTATGTAATAGATCTATATTAATACATTCTGGCTACATCCTGGAAGTCTTAAATCACATACAAATTACGAGAACAACAAGTTATGGAAGCCCAAAGTAGACTGATCGAACTATTCTTCATTTCTGGGTAACCCAGAAATGAAGAATAGGTCTGACAGCCACTTTGCAGGCTTATATCTTTTGATTGTGATGTTGTTTGATCGTGTTTCTTGTTGGGTCTTTTAGTGTTACATTTGGGCTACACGATCTGACCATAAACATTCACTCAAATATCATGATCTGATTAGTATGTTTGGTCAAACATGCCTACTCGGTAACTGTACTATGAAGATCTGGGTTTAATGAAGAAAACTTATAGCGACAGTTCTGTCACTACAAATGGTCTTTAGCGACAGACAATGTATTTTAAGTAATTTAATTTCCAAAAATTAATTACTTTAATTAAATATATAGAAAAAAATAGTTTTTAATTATTAAAATACCAAATAAATTATTAAAAATTATTTTAAATTCTGAAAATTAGTTTATATTTATTTTAAGTTTATTTCATAAATATTTAATATTTTTGAAATATTATTGGTATTTAATTTTTTTAATTATAATATTAAATAAATTAGTTAAAAATGATTTTAATACTTGAAAAATCATTTAAAATTATATTATGATATAAGACAATATTTTAAGTTATTTTTAATGACTTTTAATATTTTTTGATGAAATTTATTAATAAATTAATATTAATTATAATTGAGTTATTTACTAAATGAATTAAATAAATTAATTAAAAATGATTTTATTATATTAAAAATGATTTTAAATAATAATAAGGTATTTGAAAATTTTTAAATTATAAAATATAACTTTTAATATTTAAAGTTAAATTTCATTAATTAATTATTATTAATTATATTTAAGTTATTTAATGATTATATTAAATAAATTAGTTTTAAAATCATTTTAATAGTATAAAAATCATTTTAAATAAAAATAAAATGTTTAAGGATATTTTAAGTTATAAAATATAACTTTTAATATTTTAAGGATAATTTCATTAATAATTTAATATTAATGATTATTAATTTATTATTAATAATATTAAATTTATTTAATAATTATGTTAAAGAAATAGTTTAAAAATGGTTTTATTAATAATTTAAAAAGGATATAAATGAATTAAAAATATTTTAAGTTATACTTAATGACTTTTAATATTTTGATAAATAAAACATTAATAATTTAATATTAATGATAATTATTTAAAAATGATTTTAAATGTTTTAAAAATTATTTAAGGGTAATATAAATACTTTAAAAATATTGTAAGTTATTATAACTAACTTTAATATTTTTGAAATGATTTCATTAATAGTTTAATATTAATTAAATATTAACGATAATAGAATTGTTTAATATTTAAATCATTTAATAATGATTCCAATGTTTGAAAATTCATGATAAATTATAATAAATGTTTTAAAATTATATTAAGTCATTTAAAAATAATATGACTGATACTAAGTTACAAGACAGAGTCTTAGACTTGATAATTACCCGATAAATCCGTCAGTACACCGACATGTTTCAGAAATTGATCTAGACTTAAATAATTTAATTAGATATGTGTTTATTTGTGATTCAATGGTTGTTAAACATATGTTGACAATATGATTAGGTTTTGTGCTGACTGCAATAAGAAGTATTATGTGTTGAGATATATTGTTCTAATCGAACGAATGATCTGATTAATGATAGGTCGTGATATAAAAGATAGAACTAAGTAACGAATCATAAGCAGAGCATCAGACAAATATCTTACCTTTACATTTTCTTTATGCAATGGACATGAGTAAGAATATTTACGAATTATATTATTACTCTAAAAATTATTAACCTTATAGTATATACGCTCATTGATTATTAACATGTTAGTATATGGTAATTTAGATATATATTCTATTCGTTAATTTCGATAAATGATTATACAAGTGTCCCCACTTGGATAATCACTATAATTAATCATATGTTGATACACCTTTGTCAATTACCCATATATATATAGTGAATTATAGATTATTGTTGAACATATAAAATCTTATTATTATCCAACTAAATTGCTTTGGTTTGGAACCCAGACAAGTATGAACATCCCTTACACGGGAAAACTTTTTATGCACCCAAGGTGGACAGAGTGAACGATAGCCTCGTTCTTGCATGTAGTGTTGATCAATACAAGGCATAACGGGTTGATCACCCCCCGTGCCCATAAGTTATGACGGTTTATATATGAAGTTCTGTTTAACCTTTTTGAAAATGAAAACAATGTTCATAGTATGTCACCTTAACCCTAGTTATAGTCAATATGTAGTTCCAAAAATTTGAAAGAGAGTTGTTATGTTATTATTATCGGTTAAGATTACTTCATAACTATTGACTTATTATAGAAGGGTAGTACAAAGAAAACATTTAAATTCTTTCAGCTTATATATATAATTGCTACTACTTGTTGGGCACTCAAATGCTCATCCTTGCTTAATTTAAATATTTTCAGCTAAGTGTGAACAACCAGAGGGCTCTGCCAATAACAAAGGAAGAGGGAAAGTTGCTGAATAAGTGTTATGCTATATATTATGTAATAGTTTAGACTTTATTAAGATAAGTATGATATATATATTATCTATCATGGGTTGTAATGAATGTTTAAAGGTTACGTACTTGGGATTCAAACTCTGATGAATATGTAAATGAAGTTGATCTTTATATTATTGTTAATATTATTAGTATTATTCTGCTCATAGAAATGGTATCGTGAAACACCAAGTTTAGATTTCAAGTACCCGAATTTGGGGGGCTTTACAGGAGTACTGTCTATGAGTACTATTCATTTATATAATACTATTCACAAAGTACTATTCATGTGGTACTGTTCACAAAGTACTATTCACGTGTACTATTGACGTGTACTATTCACAAAGTACTATTTATGAGTACTATTCACTAGGTACTATTCACTCAGGTGCTATTCACTCGGGGAATTATTCATGACAAAAATTATTTTCTTTGTTGTCCAAATCATTTTTGGTACAATATTATTCTTGAATTTTACTCCACAAAGCAGTATCATGTTGACAATTTGGACATTATAAATTTTGGATAAATTAAGTTACAATCTTTAAAAATTATCTTTTGCTTTCTTTTAATTGAATTATTATACCATTGTCATCATCCTCATGCTTATATTGTGATAATAGTCATTTGTGGCTTACGTGCATAGATGTACTATGGATTGGTATGATTATGACCAGGGATTATTCGGTATAATCATGACCGTAATGTTACAAATGATGTGGTAAAAATTCTCATTGGCATATAGTGCATTGATGGATAGTTGTTTGTATGATTATGACCAGGGATTATTCGGTATAATCACGACCATTAATGATTACATGAATATCCTTGGCCCGTAGTGCATGGATGATTCGATGATGTGGTTTATTTATTAAGCTGAGTCTAAGCGATAAAATTGATGATAAACTTTTTAAATCATAGAATATAGTAGATATCATGCTCTACTTGACTCTTCTAATGAATTGCTTGTTCCGCTGCAGTTAAACTTGATGTTTATTATATTTTATCAGTTTAACACTGTTGAAGGCTAACGATAATTTATTCTGCATTATCTTAGTCATAATATTTCTTATTGGGCTAGTTGAGCTCACCCTTTTGCTTTCATTGTTCTCTTCAAGAAATGAGAACGTAGATGGGACTAGTCGGGGAATGGAGTGACGGTCCAAATATTTGCATTAGTAGTCCTCACTATTAAGTGAAATAGTGTGATAATAATTGTAATGAGGACTTTATTTGAGTTTGGATACTCTCTACGAGACACTATCTGTTTTGAAACTCTCAGCTACGTTTTGTCGTACTGTATAAAAGAAGTTTGTATTTAAATTCTATACCATGTATTTGGCGATTCAAGATGGGTGATGTATACCTATTTTGGGGGCGTCACAGTTGATATCAAAGTTTAGGGATATGATCCTTGGCTGAGATGTGAGACTAGAACTAGGCGGGGAGAGACGAGAAATTCCTTCGCTAGTATGACCTACCTAAGTTTATTTGGTATTTATTTGGTCGGTCAGAGTATAGGAATAATATGTGACATGTCAATTAACCCTTATTTTATGGCAGTATTTGAAAATTGCATCCGAAAATATTGAGATAAGCAATGAAGCACATGAAATCGTTGAGTCATCAACGATCAATACTTAGGATAATGTGCATCAGGATGGCAATAATCCTGAAGAAAACAACAACGATGACCAAATAATGAACAATGGGATATTCAGAGGCTTTATGCAATTCATGCAACATTAGGAGAGAGTGGCTCCTGTTCAAAATGCAGGTTGAAACACTGGAAACTCTCGGACGATCACCGCTAAACAGTTCAAGGAGCTAGGACCATCAGATTTTATTGGAGAGCCAAAACCACTTAAGGCGGAGACGTGGATAAAGCAGATCACCAAGATATTTGATGTCTTGGGATGCTCCGATGAGCAAAATGTTTCCTTTGCCGCCTTTATATTGCAAGGAGAGGCAGATTACTGGTGGGAACCGGTAAAGCGTACTCAACCTACCGCACTGAAGATGTTTTGGGAATAATTCTAAGAACTCTTCAACGACAACTACTTTCCCGAAAGTATTCGTCACATGAAGGAGGTAGAGTTCATCAAGCTGGAGCAGAACAATATGACCGTGTCACAGTACGAAGCTAACTTTGTCGAGTTGTCCCAGTTTGCGTCCCACTTGGTTGATAATGAGGAGAGAATGACGCAGATGTTTCTAAGAGGTTTGAAACCCGAGATACATCAATACTTAATTTCTCACAAACTGTGTTTGTATTCAAATGTTGTAAATAGGGCTCAGTTATTGGAGCGCGATAACGAGTCAACCCAACCAAGAGAGAGCAACCGGCAAAATGATAATACCAGTGGTAGCAGTCATCGAAGCGGTGACAATAAACGTGGAGGGAATCAACATGCCAGAAATGGTAACCACTTCAGTGGTAATCATGGCCAAGATAATATAAGTGGAAATTTCAAGAAGAGAAAATTCAATAATGATGGAAAGACGTCAGTACCAGCACCTGTTGTTAAGGAAGGAGAACGACTGTCGGTCGTATGTACCAAATGCGGAGGGGAGGGACACATCAGTCCAAACTATACGCAGCAGTCCAAAACATGTCACAATTATGGAAGAGAAGGTCACCTAGCATGATTTTATCGTTCACCAAAGTCAAGTCCAGCTGGGATGGAGGCATCAAAAGTCGTCCCAGACAAGACAAAATCAGTAGTTCAAGGGAGAGCATTTGTCATAACCTCCCAAAAAGCAAGTGTGACGCCCACAAAATAGGTATACAACACCCATTCTAAGTCGCCAAATACATGGTACAGAAATAACTACAATTTTATTAATACAATTGTCATGCAAAATACGACAACACTTAAACTGTGAGTTTAAATACAAATATTGTCATATAGATAATATCCACACTCAAATAAGTCCTCTTTACAATTATTAATACTCTATTTTACAAAATAGTGAGGACTACTAGAACAACTTCTAGAACCATCATTCCACACTCCGACTAGTACTCGCTACATTCTCACCTCTTGAGAAGAAAAATGGAACCAAAAGAAAAATGGTGAGCTCAACTAGCCCAATAAAGAACATCATGACTAAGATAATATAGAACAAAATTATCGTTAGTCCTCAACGGGGAAAAATCTAATAGAATACAATAGACAACAAGTTTTAAATCAATATTTGCAGCGAAAATAATAATTCATTAGAAGAGTTAAGTAGAGAATTAAATCTACTATCTTCTATATATGAATTTAAAAGTTCGTCGTCAATATTTTACCCCTGTAACATCAATCAATATATATATCTGGAATCAAATATTCATCTTTGCACTACAGGCCAAAGATATTCATCCGTTGGTCATGTTCATCTAAACACGTCTTCATCTTTGCACTACAGCCAAAGATATTCATCAAAAAATCATTCATCTTTGTATTACAAGCCAAAGATATTCAGTTATATCATCATTTAGGACTGAGGATGATGAAAAATATTTTAAAGAAATCGAATCCAGTGAAACAAAAGAACAAATACTAAGGATTCGTACTTTAAACAATCCAAGTTCAAAAATAATTCATAATTAACCATAGTGGAGTAAAATTTCAGAATGAAGACCAAAACATGGATACAATCAAAGCTAGTATCCATTGTGACGCCCCCAAATCCGTATAATCATCGATTACAGAACTTGGTGCTCACGATACAACATACACCATCATTTTAATAAGTAAACCTTAACAATAAGGAATAATAATATTAACTCTTACATAATTATTCAAAATAAAATCCCAAGTCTTTACAACCTTAAAACATAATGGAACCTAGTCTTAGCGTTTATCGCTACAATACACATATGCGGAAATAATTATTTTATTACATAACCATTAGCATCACTTCATCTTAAATTTTCCCTTGTCCTTGACCGAACACTCAGCCTTCTCATCCTTAACTAAAAGGTTTAAACAAGAATGAGCACAAATTGCCCAGCAAGTGTACGGAATAAATGGGGAATACACATCAGAATAAAGGCATTTGAATTACTAGATCTCAACAGTTGAAAGATTATCAAGTGTTAAAGAAGAACATCAAGAATAAGAATTTAAGAATTTTCAATATCATACTAAGGGGTGTAAAATACATTGAACATATTTTCTTTCATCAAAAACCATGAGACGGTTTAACAATCAAATAGACTGTAAACGGTCTCTGCAAGTACGCCAGGTGATCAGCCCATTGTACCCTACATTGTGCACATGTATTAAGTTTAAAATGCATAAGCATAAATGGGACTATTTGCCCGACATCTGTTTTTTTTTTCGTTCATTCGGGTTGTTCATCTTAGTAATCATGCGAGACCTCACCAAGACAACTTGGATTGGTAAACATTCAATAGCTTCAAAAGATGTGTTTTAAATCATTTTTCATCAATAAAAACTAGCCAGAACCAAAGGCTAGGAACATACATAGAAACAGTTCTATGATGACATGAAACTTAAAAGCATAGCCGTTAGAATAATAACTGAATAACCATTGAAAAGCTTGCAAGATAATTGAAGTTTGTATGAGTTTTCAACGAAGAAACTTGCACGAATAAATAACTAACACAAGTCAAAATCTTACCCTTACTGCAATAATATTAGTAAGGATTTAATAAATACCCAAAAGAAATTAGGGTTAGGAAACTTGCACGAATAAATAACTAACACAAGTCCAAATCTTACCCTTACTGCAATAATATTAGTAAGGATTTAATAAATACCCAAAAGAAATTAGGGTTAGGAAACTTGCCTTGCTCGTTGTTTGCCAATAATAGATTAACAGCTTACAGCTATCTACACTTCACGTGCCCTACACAATTGCATAATCATGCACATCAACTATTAGCAACGCATAGTAGTTATAATATAAACTTTACTCTATAATTTTCAGAGTTTACTCTACGATTTTCACTGACTCTATGATTTTCAGAGTTTACTCTACTATTTTCAATGACTCTACGATTTTCAGAGTTTACTCTAGTATTTTCAGAGTTTACTCTACGATTTTCATTGACTCTACGATTTTTGAGTTTACTCTACGATTTTCATTGACTCTACGATTTTTACTCTACGATTTTCACTGACTCTACGATTTTCAGAGACTCTACGATTTTTACTCTACGATTTTCACTGACTCTACGATTTTCAGAGACTCTACGATTTTCAGAGACTCTACGATTTTTACTCTACGATTTTCACTGACTCTACGATTTTCAGCTTTACCATATCTCGCTAAAACAGACATAACTAACTCGTTTCAAATCATTTTTGATCTATTCTTGCGCCCACGCGAAGCTAACTTCTGGGGCCACAACTTTCGTTCATGGACCAACTTCAAATTCCAAGCACAAAATTCCAGAAAATCCGTGCAAGAGGACTGCACCGAATTTGTTGGACAGATTTGACACAACTACTTTGAAAAGTCATAACTCCTTGCTCCGAAGTCGGAATTAGTCCGTTCCGGAGTCTATGGAAAGCTTATTCAGTGTACTATAATAACCCAAAAGCCCATAACTTTCTAGAAACTGTAGCTAGTACCGAATTTTGTCTTTAGGGTCAGCAGTTCACAATTTTTTTTTCTTTTCGGTTTCTAACATGATTGCTTACGATTTTCATATCTCACTCAAAATAGCTTCGATTCGAACGAAATTTGGACATGTTATACCTCATGCTACAAAATATTTTAGAAAATTATTACATGCACCAAATGGATTATCTAAGACATGATTTCGAGTGACCAAAAATCCTAAAAAAATCATGCAAACTAGTTTAACCCAACTTTTGAGAAAATCATGATTTTGATTCTAGCATGCATGGGTTTGATTCCTATTATCCAGACCACTTTTAATAACATATATATACATGTTACAACAATTCATTTCTCTAACTTTTAATGTTTTGATCAAATTAGCATGCTAGAGGCATTTTATCAAATAGTTAGCATACATACATGAATTTCATGATTCTATACGATTGTGTAACATGTTTGAACCCGAGTTTTCCTTCCTTAACAGCCACATAGCAGAATCAATACCAACATAGCATCACAAAATTAAAACAACTCATTTACCATGGTAATTTATGCATTTTCACTATTTTTCTTCAAGAACATAAAAGTTAGTTTCATGGCTTACCTTGGATGCGAATTCTTCCTTGTTTAACTCTGATTGAGACTCACACCTCGCTTGTTAGGCTCTCTCAATCTCCAAAATTCTTCTAACACTATCTAACACTCTCAATTTCTCTCCAAGTTTACTCTCTTGGAGGAATTTTAGTAAAATCAAGAATATAGAAGTGAAGAGTGTATATATGTATATGATGATAGCATAGATGCTTGTTGTAACGGGTAATCTGAAATCATCAGTTGAGAGACCTTTGCCATAACCCATGATCACTTGATAATTAAACCAACCAAATGGGAGTTACAGAAAGTGAAAAGTTGTTTGATTTGAGAAATAAACTAACTCCTATCATTGCTATGTTGATATAAATGTATTCTTTTCCTCCTTGTCCCAATATGTGTGACATAAGACTTCACCCCAGCTGCTGGTCTATTTATTAAAATATAAATTTATCCATTTAATCAATTAAATAACCATTTTGACCATTTTGCCCCTCATAGTAAAACGTGTCGATACTTATATCGATTCCTACTAAAGTCGACGTCCCGGACGTCATGCAACTCTCCGTTTTGTCAAACTCAACTTCAAAATTCGTAGTTGACAATTCGTCACTCCAAAGTGTGTTTGGGGCTAAATTTAAGATAATATTATATCTAATAAAGTTCCAAGAGAAAAGATTTGACTGTATGTGATATTTTACGTCATGAAACTTCCAAGTCCATATATCTATAAATAAGAGCATTGTAAAAGAGAATGGTGGATATATAAAAATATTATGAGACATGTCTCATTTTTGTGGTTACAGTCTATCCTGCCTAATTTTGACGTTTCGAACTCAAATACGCAAACCGCGTCTCTAAACTCCGCTCCAAACTCAAACTCATATTTGTAAGTCATCCCACGAAATTAATTAGAATTAATTCCATCCTTAACCAATTTAAATAATTGGCCTAACCGTAACAACCATTAATATTATTCTTATCACATAACATATAATAAAAATTAATAATTCATCTAAAAATAATTGTCACATAAGAATTTCACATAAGTTTGTTTATTGAAATTGTTTAATTACATGAAAAAATCTAGGATATTACATCCATAATAGATATCTTGGACAAAACGAAATTTATTTTTTCTATGAATAGTGTCGTATTCGTGAATAATGCTGTATACGTGAATAATGTCGTATACGTGAATAGTAACTCCGACACTAAAAGATAGAAATTTCACAAAAAAATTATCATGCTTCGTGAATAGTACTCGTAAATAGTAACTCGTGAATAGTAACTCATAAATAATAACCCCAACACGAAAAGATAAGAATTTCATAAGAAAAATCTTACCAATATTCCGGTATAATGATATTGAAAGAAATAATATCATTTATAAAAAAAATATCCCTTACCTCAAAAAGACAGTATTTCTGACTGGAATACTGGATATAGTGCTGAAGGAACTTGCACCGTATAACAATACTCAAAGTACTAAAATACTCACAAAATACGCTCGCTATTATAGAGAGAGAAATCTTTAGTTTCTGGTGTGATTTTCAATTATAACCTAAGCACCCTATTTATAGGAAAATGCTTAGAACAACAAAGTAGAAAATTTAATAAAATACTAATATATTTATATAAATTTCCTACGCCCACTTTGACAATCTAATTTCAGTACATCAACCACATAAGTGGGGCCCGCCAACTAGTTAAAAACAATTTTTTGAAAAAAATTAATCTAAACTTCAAAAATCAATTATTCTAGAACTTCAATAATTCATAATAAATAGCCCCCTTATCAGAAAAATTCAGATCTTATGTCCTTCTATAGAAAATTCAATTCTCTACAACTTTGTAAGTTCAAGTTTTTCCAAATTCTAAACAGAAATTGACCGAAATATATATACGGACGATTTTACAAGCTATAATCAAATTTCAGTCAAGAAATGGGGTCCACAGACATAAAAATCATGTTTTTAGTATTTTTAATAACAAAAATACTCTTTCTCCTTATTTATTCATATATCCCACATTCATTGTAAAATATCACCATTATTATATTATTATAATATAATAATATATTTAAATGAATTATTTTATCAGAAAAGATAAAATATCAATTTTTAACAATTGTCACTTTAAAAATTTTCTCCATCTATATCCACATAAAATGAATATTTTCCTTATCATATAAATCAATAAATAATTATTCACAAATAATATTACAGAATTACAATAATGACAACCAGGCCGTTCCCAGGAAAGAGGGGGCTTTCTAATAAGGATTTCTCCTTACTGGCACTCAATTAGGTGACCAAACCTCTCCTTAGGCAGAACTTTCTAGACATTGTCATTAATGCTATCTAATAATATTATTCAAATAATATGAATTATTGATTTGATAATGGAAAATACTGTGTATTGATAATTATTGAAACAACAATAATATAAAATATCAACGTAGTAATTATTGAATCAATAAAATAAAATATTTAACAGTAATTACTGTAACAATTATTGAGCAGTGCCTTCTTACGTAAGAATCAATAATTGGTACAATACTGTGTGCTACTGTGCAACAACGTGTATTACTATGTTTTAACAAATGGGTATTCCAACAGCATTAACGGTAACAACTACGCTGTTATTTATATACAACTTATACTTGTCGTCTTCTTCATCCAATCGCTTTCCGTTATGTGGCCCACAAAAGACTGCGCCGTCGTACGAATATTCCCCGACAGGAAGAATATTCCACGACCAAACGAATATTCCCCGATAACAATGAATATTTTATAACCACCTGCTTATTTAAAAATATATGCGCATTTTATCCATAACTAACCACATTAATCAAATCAACCATTACTATTTCAAAATAATAAATAGAGGAAATTTAATTTTATTTATAAAAAGTTGGGGTCTTACAACCTTCCCTTCTTATGAAATTTCGTCCTCGAAATTGACGTACGTACCTGGTGTTTTGAAAAGGTGAAGATACCTCTTTTTCATTTCTCATTCCAACTCTCAGGTCATTTCTTCAATAGCATGGTTCCTCCACAAAACCTTAACTTATGGTATAACCTTGGTGCGTAGGACATGCTCTTTCCTATCCAAGATCTTAACAGGTACCTCCTCGTACGTTAAATATTCAGATATCTCGTCTGGTTCTAACTCAATTATGCGGTTCGGGTCCTTCACATATTTACGAAGTACAGATATGTGAAAAACGTTTTGAACACGAGACATACTTGGAGGTAACGCGAGCTTATAGGCCACATTTCCTACTCGATCAAGAATCTAAAATGGACCAATAAATCGTGGATTGGGCTTTCCACTTTTCTCGAATCTTGTAACTCCCTTCCATGGAGCAACTTGCAACAATACATGCTCCCCAATACTAAATTCCACGTGCTTTTGATGAAGATTCGCATAACTCTTTTGTTGATCTTATGCCATTTGTATACGTTGTCGAATCATTTGGATCTTTTCCGTAGTCATACGTACCAACTCTGGTCCCAACAACGCTGCTTCTCCCACCTCATCCCAGCATATTGGAGAGCGACACTTTTGTCCATACAATGCTTCAAATGGAGCCACACCTATACTTGCCTGATAACTGTTGTTGTAGAAGAATTCCACCAATGATAGGTACTTATCCCAACTCCCTTTGAAATCTAGGACAAAGTCTTAATAGATCTTCAAGAGTTTGAATAGTCCTCTCTGATTGTCCGTCCGTTTTAGGATGGTATGCCGAACTAAATCGTAAATCCGTGTCCATAGCTTTTTGCAAGCTAACCCAAAATCGTGAAGTGAGTCTTGGGTCACGATCCGAAACTATGGATACCGGCATGCCATGAAATCTCAGAATCTCATTTACGTACATACTAGCAAGACGTTCGAGGGAATAAGTCTCCTGTATAGGCAAGAAATGGGTAGACTTGATTAATCTATCAATAATAACCCAAATCGCATCTATGCCTTGAGAAACCTTTGGAAGACCCATAACGAAATCCATAGTAATGTGTTCCCACTTCAATTTCGGAATCTCAAGTGGTTGCAATGGACCCTTTGGCACTTGATGCTCCGTCTTTACACGTTGACAAGTTAAACACCTCGAGATAAACTTCGCAATCTCTCTCTCTTCATATTGTTCCACCAAAATGTATATCGAAGATTGTGATACATTTTGGTACTCCCAGGATGGATTACAAACGGTGTGTTGTGTGCCTCCATCATGATTCTATACTTTAAGTCAGAATCGTTAGGAAAACAAAGTCTGGAATGGACTCGAAGTATTCCTTCTTCATAGATTCTTGCTTCTAGAATAGTACCTTCTTGTACTTTCTTCTTCATACGCATCAGCTCCGGATCTATGGCTTGAGCAACTTTAACTTTATCGATTAAAATTGGTTTTATGCGTATACTTGACATCATCGCATGCGTCCCCAGAGTCTTGAATTCTATCTTCAACTTTTGTAAATCACACAAAATGGGCCTTTGTGTTGACAACATCGCACTTGTTCCTGCATAAGATCTTCTACTTAATGCATCAGCTACCACGTTCGCTTTTCCAGGTTGGTATTGAATGGTATGGTCATAGTCTTTCAACAACTCGAGCGAACGTCGTTGCCGCATATTGAGCTCTTTTTGGGTGAAGAAATATTTGAGGCTTTTATGATCTGTGTAGATCTCCACTTTCTCCCCATACAGGTAGTGTCTCCATATCTTCAACGCAAAAATGACTGCTGCCAACTCTAGATCATGAGTAGGATAATTCCTCTCATATTTTTAAGTTGTCGTGAGGCATAGGCTGTGACTTTCCCATGTTGCATGAGAACACATCCTAACCCTTTGCCTGAAGCATCGTTATAGATAACAAATCCATCTGAACCAGACGGTATTGTCAGAACAAGTGCTGAAATGAGTCTCCTTTTAAGCTCTTAGAAACTCTTCTCACATTCCTCGCTCCATATGAATTTTGTATCTTTACGAGTTAGCTGAATTAACGGAGTAGCGATTCTAGAAAATCCTTCCACGAATCTCCGATAATAACCAGCTAAGCCCAGAAAGCTACGTACTTCGGTCACAGACTTCGGTTGCTCCCAACTTTGTATTGCTTCAATTTTCGCCGGGTCAACAGATACTTCATGTTTTGACACAACGTGCCCAAGGAATGCTACTTCTTCAAGCCAGAACTCGGATTTCTTCAGCTTGGCATATAGCTTGTTATCACGAAGCCTTTGTAGTACCAGCTTCAAATGGCGCTCATGATCTTTATGACTTTTGGAATAGATGAGGATGTCATCAATAAAGACAACAATGAACTGATCCAAATATTTTTTGAACACATGGTTCATCATATCCATAAAAGCAGTAGGAACATTAGTCAATCCAAAAGACATGACTAAGAATTCATAATGCCCGTATCGATCTTTGAAAAGAATTGCGCTCCTTGTAACTAGTCAAAAAGGTCATCAATACGAGGTAGCGGATACCTATTCTTGATGGTGACATGGTTCAATTCTCGATAGTAAATACAAAGTCTCATACTCCCGTCTTTCTTCTTTACAAATAAAATAGGAGCACCCCAAGGAGATATACTAGGACGAATGAAACCGATGTCCAACAACTCCTGTAGTTGGACATTTAACTCATGAAGTTTAATAGGAGCCATTCGATATGGGGTTTTAGAAATGGGCTTTGAACCAGGTTCAAGGTCAATAAAAAATTCAACTTCTCGTTCTTGGGGGTAGACCGGGAAGTTCTTCAGGAAATACGTCAGGAAATTCTCTAACAACAGAAATATTATTCAAATCTGACGTGTTTTTGTTCAAGTCTGTGACATGGGCTAAGAAAGCTTGACATACATTTTTTAATAAATGAATAGCTTTATGGCTTGATATGACAGTGATTGACTTTAGTGGTTTGGTTGTTTGAATTCGCATAACAGGTTGGTTAGGAGTATGAAAACTAACAACCTTATGAAAACAATAAATTTTAGCATGATGAGTGGTTAACCAATCAATCCCTAAAATCACATCAAATGCAAGTATTTTCAATGAAATAAGATCGGCACGTAATGTGATGGTTCTAACTTGAATCAAGCAAGATTTATAAACAGTAGATGTAACGAAAGTTTCTCCTAACGGAGTCTCAATAGATAAATCAAGGTCTAATTTCTCCGGAGTCAAGTTTAAATGTTGAGCACAAGCAGGAGAGATAAAAGAATGGGTAGAACCAGTATCTAATAAGGTATAAACTTCGCAAGAGTTTATGATTAGCTTATCCGTGATCACCTCGTTTGGGTTCCTCGCACTTTGACCAGTCACGACAAACTCTCTTCCAAGAACCGTTGACTTTGACTTTTCTGGGATAGCCTTTTGAGTCACCATCCCCGCTGGACTTGGTTTCACTACAGTACAATCTCGAGCGATATGTCACTCCTTTCCACAATTATAGCATACCTTGAACTATTGTGGACAGTTTGGGCTGATATGTTCCTCTTTTCCACATTTATAGCATACAATTGGTGGTCGTTCTCCTCCCTTAGAACCAGTTACTGTTGGAGCTGACGTCTTCACATTGTCATTGTTGAATCAACTCTTTTTAAAATCTCCCCCCGACTCGCTTCTTCTATTTTCATGGCAACGATTACCACCAGACTAGTTACCGCTTTTGTCCTAATGTTTTCCTCCCTGCTGATTTTCATTGCTCTGATGATTGCTGCCACCGGTATGACTCTGATTGTGGTCCCTCGATTGAACGTACTCGTTATCTCGCTCTAATAATTGAGCCCTGTTGACAACATCTGAATATAAAGAAAATTTATGAGAGATAAGATATTGCCGGATCTCGGGTTTTAAACCTCTCAGAAACATCCTCGTCATTCGTTCCTGATTCTCTACCAAATGAGGTACAAACTTGGATAACTCTGCGAACTTCGCCTCTTACTGGGACACCGTCATGTTGTTTTGTTCTAATCTAATAAACTCTACCTCCTTCATACGGTGAATACTTTCAGGAAAGTACTTGTCATTGAAAAGTTTTTAAAATTTTTCCCAAGACATGCTGAGTGCGGTAGGCTGAGTACGCTACACAGACTCCAATAGTAGTCTGCCTCGCCACAGAACATAAAGGTGGCGAATGGAACCTTCTGTTCCTCCGTGCATCCCAAGACATCGAATATCATGGTAATTTGTTTAACCCACGTCTCTGCCTTGATTGGATCCGACTTTCCAATAAATTGTGGTGGTCCCAACTCTTGGAACTGCTTGGCTGTGACAAGCCGCGCGTTGTTATATTTTCCCACCATATTTTGTACACAAGTCTCCCTCGTCTAGTTTTTCATGAACTGCAAAAGGCTCCTAAACATCCTGTCGTTTATCATCTGCGCAGTGGTGTTATTTACAGGAGTTACATTGTCGGCCTGTTGCACGTTCTCCTCATTGGTGAATAAAGGTGTCTCCACGGTCTCATTTACTCCACTGTTAACATTCTCAATTGCCATATTAAAATACTGCCATAAAACAAGGGTTAATTAAAGAAATTAACATATCACATAATATCTCTATATTCTAACCAACCAACAAATAAGCTTTAGATATGACACACTTGCGAAGGATTACTCGTCTCTCCCCTCCTAGTACTATTCCCTGATCTTCGCCAGAGACCATATCCCTAAGCTCTGATACAAACTGTGATGCTCCCAAAATAGGTATACAACACCCATTCTGAGTCGCCAAATACATGGTACAGAAATAACTACAACTTTATTAATACAAATGTCGTGTAAAATACGACAACACTTATACTGTGAGTTTAAATACAAATATTATCATCTAGACAATATTCACACTCAAATAAGTCCTCATTACAATTATTAATACACTACTTTACAAAATAGTGAGGACTACTAGAACAACTTCTAGAACAATCTTTCCACACCCCGACTAGTACTCGCTACATTCTCACATCCTGAGAAGAAAAATGGAACAAAAAGGCAAAAGGGTGAGCTTAACTAGCCCAGTAAAGAACATTATGACTAAGATAATATAGAACAAATTATCGTTAGTCCTCAACAGGGAAAAATCTAATAGAATACAATAGACAACAAGTTTTAAATCAATATTTGCAGCGGAAATAATAATTCATTAGAAGAGTTAAGTAGAGAATGAAATCTACTATCTTCTATATATGAATTTAAAAGTTCATCGTCAATATTTTATCCCTGTAACATCAATCAATATATATATCTGGAATCAAATATTCACCTTTGCACTACAGGCCAAAGATATTCATCCGTTGGTCATGTTTATCTAAACACATGTTCATCTTTGCACTACGGTCAAATATATTCATCAGAAAATCATTCATCATTGCACTACATGCCAAATATATTCAGTTATATCATCATTTAGAACTGAGGATAAAGAAAAATATTTTAAAGAAAACGAATCCAATGAAACAAAAGAACAAAAACTAAGGATTCGTACTTTAAATAATTCAAGTTCAAAAATACTTCATAATTAAACATAGTGGAGTAAAATTTTAGAATGAAGACCAAAACATGGATACAATTAAAGTTAGTATCCATTATAGATATCTTGGACAGAAAATGAAATTTAATTTTTCTGTGAATAGTGTCGTATTCGTCAATAGTGCCGTATACGTGAATAGTGTCGTATATGTGAATAGTGATGTATACGTGAATAGTAACTTCAACACTAAAAGATTGAAATTCCACAAGAAAAATCATCATGCTTCGTGAATAGTACTCGTGAATAATAACTCATGAATAGTAACTTGTGATGCCCCCAACATAGGTATACATCACCCGTCTTGAGTCGCCAAATACATGGTACATAATACAAATAAAAACTTAATTATACAACATGAGCTGTGAGTTTTAATACAAATATTATCTTCTAGATAATATACAAACTCAATAGGGTCCTCATTACATTTATTAACACACTATTTCACAGAATAGTGAGGACTACTAATGCTATCCTCTGGACCGTCACTCCGTTCCCTGACTAGTCCCTGCTACGTTCTCATTTCCTGAAGAGAACAGTGAAAGAATGGGTGAGCTCAACTAGCCCAGTAAGAAATATTATGACTAAGATAAAGCAGAATAAATTATCCTTAGTCTTCAATAGTGTTAAACTGATACAATATAACAAACATAAAGTTTAACTGCAGGGGAACAAGCAATCCATTAAAAGAGTCAAGTAGAAAATAAAATCTACTATCTTTTATGATTTAAAAGGTTTTTCATCACTTTTATCGCTGAGACTCAGCTTAATAAATAATCCACATCATTGAATCACCCCTGCACTATAACCAAGGATATTCTTTAGTATCACGATCACAAATTATCCATGCACTACGGGCAAATGATATTCGTGTATTCATTAATGGTAATGATCATGCCATGAACTGTCCATCAATGCACTACGGGCCAATGAGGACTTTTTCCACATCATTTGTAACATTACGGTCATGATTACACCGAATAATCCCTGGTCATAATCATACCAAGTCCATCTATGCACTATAGGCCACAGATGACTTTCAACATAATATAAATATGATAACGATGACAATGATATAAAAATTTAATAAAACAAGTTCAAGAATTAATTTATCCAGGAACTAATAATGTCCAAATTGTCAACATGATACTTCTTTGTAGAGTAAAACTCAAGAATGCTCAGAAGAATATTTTCATAAAAAGATACTGGATGAAGCGCAAATATCAAGGATATTCCACTAATTTCCTGGAGTATAGAAGTCAAAACTTTAACCAAGTGAGTATAATAAAGAATGGAATAACAAATGAAATTACTAGGCATGCGATAGATCGCACAAATAGGTTATTCCAACAGAATAATGAATAACGGAACCAGGTCATGCATAAACGCACAGACATGATGTTCTAACAGAATGATAAATAATGGAACCAGGTCATGCGTAAAGCACAGACAGGATGTTCCAACAGAATGATAAAGAACGGAATAATAATAGAAATCACCATGCATGCGGTACTTCGTATAGACATGTTATTATAACATAATGATAAAGAATGGAATAACATAAGAATTTCACCAAGTATAGGTTATCCCGCTTATACAGGTTATTCCAACAGAATAATAAAGAATAGAATAACAGAAGTTCTCTTCATGAATACCAAAAATTAATAATACCCCCTACCTTAGAAAGAAGAGTACTGGATATAGAAGTAGTGAAGTAGCAGAACACTTTTCTTCTTTCTCTCTATAGTTTCTCTCTCTAGAGTTTCAGTGAATTTGTAAGAAATAATGAAGGAATGAGCTTCTATTTATAGAAGAATAGACTGCATAGTAACTAATTCATGAACGGTCCAAATTGATTTACAACGGACGGTCCAGATTTAAAATAAAATCTTTTAAATAAAATATAATATATTCTATTTATAATCTAATAAAACGAATAACTTTATAAAAGTATTCTGTTTTATATAAAAAGATTTTACTATGCAAAATACTATGCAGGCACTATACAACACTTTGCATAATAAAATATAATATATTCTAATTATTGTCTAATAAAACAAATAACTTTATAAAAGTATTCTGTTTTATACAAAAAGATTTTACTATTCAAAACACTATGCATAATAGAATATTATATATTCTATTTATAGTCTAATAAAACGAATAACTTTATAAAAGTATTCTATTTTATATAAAAAGCTTTTCTGTTTTATTACACTAGTAATACTAATAAAACAAAACTCATCATCATTATTATAATTAACACTATTAATCAACCAGGTCATTCCCAGGAAAGAGGGGGCTTTCTAAAAAGATTTCTCCCCATTGGCGCACAATTAGGTGACCAAACCTCTCCTTGACAGAACTTCTAGACATCATTAATATTGCAAATAATAATATTAATAACTTTGTCATCTCAATTATTGATTTAATAATATATAAAAATATTGACAATAATTGAATCAATTAACGTGAGATACTATGCAATAATTACTGTACCAACAATTGAACAAAATTGAGTGACTTCTCACGTAAGCATCAATAATCAATACTATGTGCTACAATGCAACCATGCATATTACTGTACTTTTAACACTGGGTGTTTCAACAGTTAACAGTAAAACTTTCGCCGTTATTTTTATAAAGTATTTTTGTCGTTTTCTCAATCCGACAATAATTCTGCTGTGGGGTCTACCAATGATTGTAACATTGTACAAATATTCCCTATTAAAATGAATATTCCCCAACCAATTGAATATTATATTACAACTTGCGTACTTTTTAAAATTTATAAATATTACCCACAGCTATAACATTATATAAAACTTACTCCATAATATTCAAAAATGATATTTATAGAAAATTCATCTTTATTTATAAAAGTTGGGGTCTTACAACCTCCTATTCTTATAATATTTTGCCCTCGAAATTAGGGAACGTACCTGGTATGTCTAAGAGGTAAGGATACCTTGATTTCATTTCAGATTCTAACTCCCAAGTCATTTCCTCAACATCGTTGTTTTTCCACAAAACTTTGACTTGAGGTATAACCTTGGAGCGTAGAATATGTTCCTTCTTATCCAAGATTTGAACATGAACCTCTTCATATGTCAAATCTACCGCTATTTTGTCCGGTTCTAACTCAATAATGTGGTTTGGGTCTTCCACATATTTACGTAACATGGATATGTGAAAAATGTTATGAACACGAGACATACTTGGCGGTAAAGCGAGTCTATAGGCCACAGTTCCTACTCGATCGAGGATTAAAAATGAGCCGATGAATCTAGGATTGAGCTTTTCTCTCTTTCCAAATCTCGTAACTCCTTTCCATGGAGCAACATGTAACAACACATGATCTCCTTTATCGAATTCCACGTCCTTTCGATGAAGATCAGCATAACTCTTTTGTCGATCTTGTGAGGTTTTTATACGTTGTCGGATCGTTTGAATCTTTTCCGTAGTCATACATACCAACTTCGGTCCTAACAATGTTGCTTCACCCACCTCATCCCAACATACTGGAGAACGACACTTTCTTCCATACAACGCCTCGAATGGAGCCATGCAATTACTTGCTTTATAGGAAAACTCTACCAATGGTAAGAACTTGTCCCAACTTCCCTTGACGTCAAGGACATAGAGTTTTAATAGATCTTCAAGAGTTTGAATCGTCCTCTCCGACTGCCCGTCCGTCTGAGGATGATATGCCGAGCTAAATCGTAAATTCGTGCCCATAGCTTTTTACAAACTAACCCAAAATCTTGAAGTGAATCTTGGGTCTCGATCAGAAATTATGGATACTGGCATACCATGCAATCTTACAACCTCGTTTATGTACATACGAGCAAGACGTTCAAGTGTATAAGTTTCTCGTATCGATAAGAAATGAGCAGACTTGGTCAATCTATCAATAATGACCCAAATCGCATCTATACCTTGAGAAACCTTGGGAAGACCGGTAACGAAATCCATGGTAATATTCTCCCACTTACATTCTAGAATTTCAAGTGGTTGTAATGGTCCTTTTGGTACTTGATGCTCCTCCTTGACTCGTTGACACGTTAGACACCTTGAGATAAATAGCGCTATCTCTCTCTTCATATTGCCCTACTAAAATGTATGATGAAGATCATGATATATTTTGGTACTCCCAGGATGGATTGCAAACGGTGCGTTGTGTGCCTCCATCATGATTTTATACTTTAAATTAGGGTCATTAGGAACACAAAGTCTGGAGTTGACTTGAAGTATTCCTTCTTCATCGATTCTTGCTTCCGGCATAGCACCTTCTTGCACTTTCTTCCTCAAATGCATAAGCTCCAGGTCTGTAGCTTGAGCAGGTTTAATTTTATCAATTAAAGTTGGTTCTACTCGTATATTCGTCATCATCACATGGTTTCCTGGAGTCTTTAACTACCTCCATCCTTTGCAAGTCACACAAAATGGGCCTTTACGTTGACAATATCGCACTCGTACCAGCATATGATCTTCTACTCAATGCGTCAGCAACTACGTTCTCTTTTCCAGGATGGTATGATCATAATCTTTCAACAGTTTAAGCCAACGTCGTTGTCGCATTTTGAGTTCCTTTTGAGTGAAGAAATATTTGAGGCTTTTATGATTCGTAAAGATATCCACTTTTTCCCCATACAAGTAATGCCTCCAAATTTTAAGTGCGAAGACAACAGCTACCAACTCTAGATCATGAGTATGATAATTCCTCTCATATTCTTTGATTTGTCTTGAGGCATAAGCCATGACTTTCTCATGTTGCATGAGAACACATCCCAACCCTTTACCCGAAGTATCACTTTATGAATAGAACAGGAGCACCCCCAAGGAGAAGTACTAGGACGAATAAAGCTAATGTCTAACAATTCCTGTAGATGGGTCTTTAACTCCTAAAGTTCAATATGAACCATTCGATAAGGGGCTTTGGAAATGGGTTTTGTACCGGGTTCAAGGTCGATACAAAATTCAATTTCACGCTCTGGGGGTAGGCCAGGAAGTTCTTCAGGGAATACGTCAGGAAATTTTTTAACAATAGAAATATCATTCAAAACTGACGTATTTTTGTTTAGATCCGTGACATGAGCTAAGAAAGCTTGACATCCATTTTTTAATAAACGAATAACTTTATGGCTTGAGATGACAGTGATTTATTTTAATGGTTTGGTTGCTTGAATTCTCATAATAGGTTGGTTAGGAATATGAAAGCTAACAATCTTATAAAAATAATCAATTTTTGCATGATGAGTAGTTAACCAATCAATCCCTAGAATCACATCAAATTCAAGTATTTTTAATAAAATAAGAACGACAGGTAATGTGAGGGTACCGATTTGAACCAAACAAGACTTATAAACAATGGATGTAATGAAGGTTTCTCCCAACAGAGTATCCACAGATAAGTCAAAGTCTAATTTCTCCGGAGACAAATTTAATCGTTGAGCGCAAGTAGGAGAAATAAAAGAATGGGTAGAACCGGTATCAAATAAGGTATAGACTTCGTTATAATTTATGATAAGCTTACCCGTGATGACCTCATTTGGGTTCCTTTCTTTCTAGGAGGTCACTACAAACGCTCTCCCTTGCATTACCAGCTTTGACTTTTCTGTGATGGCCTTTGGTGCCTCAATCCTAACTGAACTTGTCTTCGATTAATGATAAAATTGGGCTAGGTGACCTTCTCTTCCACAATTATAACATGTTTTGGACGGCATCGCGCAGTTTGGATTGATGTGTCCCTCCCCTCCGTATTTGAAGCATATGATAGGTGGTCGTTCTCCTTCCTTAACAACGGGTGCTGGTGCTGACATCTTTCTATTATTGTTGAATCTCCTCTTCTTGAAATGTCCATTCTTATTGTTTTGGCCCTGATTACCACCGAAGTGGTTACCATTTTTGGCCTGTTGATTCCCTCCACACTTGTTGTCACCGCTTCGATGACTGCTCTCACTAGTATTATCATTTTGTCGGCTACTTTCTCTTGGTTGCATTGACTCGTTATCGTGCTCTAATAACTGAGCCCTAGTTACAACATCTGAATACAAACATAGTTTATGAGAAATTAGATATTGACGTATCTCGGGTTTCAAACCTCTTAGAAACATCCACGTCATTTTCTCCTCATTGTTAACCAAGTGAGATGCAAACCGGGACAACTCGGTAAACTTAGCTTTGTACTGCGACACGGTCATATTATTCTGCTTTAACTTGATGAACTCTACCTCTTTCATGTGACGAATACTTTCGGGAAAGTACTTGTCGTTGAATAGTTCTAGGAACTTCTCCCAAGACATCTTTAGTGCGGCAAGTTGAGTATGCTTTACCGATTCCCATCGGTAATCTGCCTCTCCTCGCAACATAAAGGTGGAAAAAGGGAACCTTTTGCTCCTTAGAGCATCCCAGGACATCAAATATCTTGGTGATCTGCTTTATCCACGTCTCCACCTTAAGTAGTTTTGGTTCTCTAATTAACTCCGGTGGTCCCAGCTCCTTGAACTGTTTAGCGGTGACCTTCCAAGAGTTGCAAGTGTTTCCACCTGCAGTTTAGACAAGAGTCTCTCTTGACAGATGTTGTACGAATTACATAAAGCTACTCAACGTTCCATCGTTCTCCATTTGGTCGGTGTTGTTATTCACCTGAGGATTATTGCCTTCCTGATGCACATTATCCCGGGTGTTGATTTGTGGTGACTCAGCGGTCTCCTGTGCTCCATTGATATTCTCAACATTCTCGGATGTCATTTTTAGATACTGCCACAAAACAAGGGTTAATTGACATGTAACATATTATCACTATACTTTGACCGACCAATTAAATACCAAATAAACTTAGGTAGGTCATATTAGCGAAGGAATTCCCCGTCTCTCCCCTCCTAGTTCTAGTCTCACATCTTAGCCAGGGATCATATCACTAAGCTTTGATACCATCTGTGACGCCCCCAAAATAGTTATACATCACCCATCTTGATTCGCCAAATACATGGTACACAATACAAAAAAAACTTAATTATACAACATGAGCTATGAGTTTTAATACAAATATTATCTTCTAGACAGTATAAAAACTCAATGGGGTCCTCATTAAATTTATTAACACACTATTTCACAGAATAGTGATGACTACTAATGCTATCCTCTGGACTGTCACTCCGTTCCCCGACAAGGCCCTGCTACGTTCTCATTTCTTGAAGAAAAAAGTGAAAGAAAGGGTGAGCTTAATTAGCCCAGTAAGGAATATTATGACTAAGATAAAGCAGAATAAATTATTCTTAGTCTTCAATAGTGTTAAACTGATACAATATAACAAACATGAAGTTTAACTTCAACGGAACAAGTAATCTATTAAAAGAGTCAAGTAGAAAATAAAATCTACTATCTTTTATGATTTAAAAGGTTTTTCATCACTTTTATCGCTGAGACTCATCTTAATAAATAATTCACATCATTGGATCACCCCTGCACTGCAGCCAAGGATATTCTTTAGTATCACGATCACAAATTATCCATGCACTACGAGCCAAGGATATTCGTGTATTCATTAATGGTCATGATCATTCCAACAACTGTCCATCAATGCACTACGGGCCAATGAGGACTTTTTCCACATCATTTGTAATATTACGGTCATGATTACACTGAATAATCTCTGGTCATAATCATACCAAGTCCATCTATGCACTACAGGCCACAGATGACTTTCAACATAATATATATATAAGGATGATAACAATGATATAAAAATTCAATAAAACAATTTCAAGAATTAATTTATCCATGAATTAATAACGTCCAAATTGTCAACATGATACTTCTTTGTAGAGTAAAACCCAAGAATGCTCAGAAGAATATTTTCATGAAAAGATACTGGATGAAGGGCAAATATCAAGGATATTACACTAATTATTATGGAGTATAGAAGTCAAAACTTTAACCAACTGAGTATAATAAAGAATGGAATAACAAAAGAAATCACCAGGCATGCGATAGACCGCACAGACAGGTTATTCCAACAGAATAATGAATAACGGAACCAGGTCATGCGTAAATGCACAGACATGATGTTCCAACAGAATGATAAATAATGGAACCAGATCATGCCTAAAGCAAAGACAGGATGTTCTAATAGAATAATAAAGAACGGAACCAGGTCATGCGTAAAGCACAAACAGGATGTTCCAACAGAATGATAAATAAATGAACCAGGTCATGCGTAAAGTACAAACAGGATGTTCAAACAGAATGATAAAGAACAGAATAATAACAGAAATCACCATGCATTCGGTACTTTGCATAGACAGGTTATTCCAACATAATGATAAAGAATGGAATAACAGAAGAATTTCACCAAGTATAGGGTATCCCGCGTATACAGGTTATTCCAACAGAATAATAAAGAATGGAATAACAAAAGTTTTCTTCATTAATACAAAAAAATAATACCCCCTACCTTAGAAAGAAGAGTACTGGATATAGAAGTAGTGAAGTAGCGGAACACTTTTCTTTTTTCTCTCTATAGTTTCTCTCTCTAGAGTTTCAGTGAATTCGTAAGAAATAATGAAGGAATGAGCTTCTATTTATAGAAGAATAGACTGCATAGTAACTAATTCATGAACGGTCCAAATTGATTTACAATGGACAGTCCAGATTTAAAATAAAATCTTTTAAATAAAATATAATATATTCTATTTATAATCTAATAAAACGAATAACTTTATAAAAGTATTCTGTTTTATATAAAAAGATTTTACTATGCAAAATACTATGCAGGCACTATACAACACTTTGCATAATAAAATATAATATATTCTAATTATTGTCTAATAAAACAAATAACTTTAAAAAAGTATTTTGTTTTATATAAAAAGATTTTATTATGCAAAACACTATGCATGATAGAATATTATATATTCTATTTATAGTCTAATAAAATGAATAACTTTATAAAAGTATTCTGTTTTATAAAAAAAGCTTTTCTGTTTTATTACTCTAATAATACTAAAAAAACAAAACTCATCATCATTATTATAATTCACACTATTAATCGACCAGGTCGTTTCCAAGAAAGAAGGGGCCTTCAAATAAGGATTTTTCCCCATTTGCGCGCAATTAGGTGACCAAACCTCTCCTTGACAGAACTTCTAGACATCGTTAATTTTGCAAATAATAATATTAATAACTTTGTCATCTCAATTATTGATTTAATAATATATAAAATATTGACAATAATTGTATCAAATAACGTGAGATACTATGCAGTAATTACTGTAGCAATAATTCAACAAAACTGAGTAACTTCTCACGTAAGCATCAATAATCAATACCGTGTGCTACAATGCAACCACACATATTACTGTACTTTTAACACCGGGTGTTTCAACAGTTAACGGTAAAACTTTCGCCGTTATTTTCATAAAGTATTTTTGTCATTTTCTCAATTCAACAATAATTTTATTGTGGGGTCCATCACTGATTGTGCCGTTGTATGAATATTCCCTGTTAAAACGTATATTCCCAGACCAATCGAATATTATATAATAACTTACGTAATTTGCAAAATTTATAAATATTACCCACAACTATAACATTATATCAAATTTACTCCATAATATCCAAAAATAATATTTATAGAAAATTCATCTTTATTTATAAAAGTTGAGATCTTACATAACTCGTGAATAGTAACTCATGAATAGTAACTCGTGAATAGTAACTCATGAATAGTAACCCCGACACCAAAAGATAAGAATTTCACAAGTAAAATCTTACCAATATTCCGGTATAATGATATTGAATAATAATATCATTTTTAAAAAAATAACATCCCTTACCTCAGAAAGACAGTATTTCTGACTGAAATATTTGATATAGTGCTGAAGGAACTTGCACCGTATAACAACACTCAAAGTAGAAAAATTAATACGAAAATGCACCATATTTATACGAAAATGCTTAAAACACCAAAGTAGAAAATTTAATAAAATATTAATATATTTATATAAATTTCCTACGCCCACTTTGACAATCCAATTTCAACACGTTAACCACATAAGTGGGGCCCACCAAATTGTTAAAAATGTTTTTCTTAAAAAATCTAATTAAAACTTCAAAAATCAATTATTCTGGAACTTCAATAATTCGTAATAAATAGCCCCCTTATCAGAAAAATTCAAATCCTATATCCTTCTATAGAAAAGTCAATTCTCTACAACTTTATAAGTTTAAATTTTTCCAAATTCTAAACAGAAATTGACCGAAATCCACATACGGACGATTTTATAGGCAATAATCAAATTTCAGTCAAGAAATGGGGACAAACATAAAAAACATGTTTTTAGTATTTTTAATAACAAAAATAATCTTCCTCCTTATTTAATCATATATCCCACATTCATTGTAAAAAATCACCATTATTATATTATTATTATATAATAATATATTTAAATGAATTATTTTATTAAAAAAGATAAAATATCAATTTTCAACAATTGTCACTTTAAATTTTTTTTCCATATATATCCATATAAAATGAATATTTTCCCTATCATATAAATCAATAATAATTATTCACAAATAATATTACAGAATCACAATAATGACAACCAGGCCGTTCCTAGGAAAGAGGAGGTTTTCCAATAAGGATTTCTCCTTACTGGCGCGCAATTAGGTGCTCAAACCTCTCATTAGACAGAACTTTCTAGACATTGCCATTAATGCTATCTAATAATATTATTCAAATAATATGAATTATTGATTTGATAATGGAAAATATTGTGTAGTGACAATTATTGAAACAACAATAATATAAAATATTAATGTAGCAATTATTGAATCAATAAAATAAAATATTTAACAGTAATTATTGTAAGAATTATTGAGTAGTGCCTTCTTACGTAAGAATCAATAATTGGTGCAATACCGTGTGCTACTGTGCAACAACGTGTATTACTGTGTTTTAACCACCGGGTATTCCAACAGTATTAACAGTAACAACTACGCCGTTATTTATAAACAACTTATATTTGTCGTTTTCTTCATCCAATCACTTTCCGTTATGGGGCCCACAAAAGACTGCGTCGTCGTACGAATATTCCCCGATAGGAAGAATATTCTACGACCAAACGAATATTCCCCGACAACAATGAATATTTTATAACCACCTGCTTATTTAAAAATATATGCGCATTTTATCCATAACTAACCACATTAATCAAATCAACCATTACTATTTCAAAATAATAAATAGAGAAAATTTAATTTCATTTATAAAAAGTTGGGGTCTTACAGCAAGGAATCCAACGAGGTGATCACGAGTAAGCTAATCATAAACTCTAGCGAAGTCTATACTTTATTTGATATCGGTTCTACCCATTCTTTTATTTCTCCTACTTGTGCTCAACGTTTAAATTTAACTCCGGAGAAATTAGAGTTTGACTTATCTGTTAAAACTCCGTTGGGAGAAACCTTCATTACATCCACTGTTTATAAGTCTTGTTTGACTCAAATCGGTAACCACACGTTACCTGTCGATCTTATCTCCTTAAAAATACTTGCATTTGACGTGAATCTAGGGATTGATTGGTTAACAACTCATCATGCTAAAATTGATTATTTTCGTAAGGTTGTTAGCTTTCATATTCCTAATCAACCTATTATGCGAATTCAAGCGACCAAACCATTAAAATCAATCACAGTCATCTCAAGCCATAAATCTATTCGTTTATTGAAAAACAGATGTCAAGCTTTCTTAGATCATGTCACAAATTTAAATAAAAATACGTCAGATTTGAATGATATTTCTATTGTTAATAAATTTCATGACGTATTCCCCGAAGAACTTCCTGGCCTACCCTCGGAGCGTGAAATCGAGTTTGGTATCGACCTTGAACCCGATACAAAACCCATTTCCAAAGCCCCATATCGAATGGCTCCTATTGAACTTCAGGAGTTAAAAACCCAGCTACAGGAATTGTTAGACATCGGTTTCATTCGACCTAGTACGTCTCCTTGGGGTTCTCCTGTTTTATTCGTGAAAAAGAAAGATGGAAGTATGCGACTTTGTATTGATTATTGGGAGTTGAATCATGTCACCATCAAAAATAAGTACTCATTGCCTCGCATTGATGACATGTTTGACCAGTTGCAAGGCGCCAAATTTTTTTCAAAGATCGATCTTCGTTGTGGATATCATCAGTTGAAGATTAAAACTGATGACATTCCAAAGACTACTTTCAGAATTCGGTACAGGCATTACGAATTTCTAGTCATGTCTTTTGGATTGACTAATGCTCCTGCTACCTTCATAGATATGATGAACCGAGTATTCATGGTATGTTTTGATCACTTTGTGGTCGTCTTTATTGATGACATTCTCATTTACTCCAAAAGCCGTGAAGATCATGAGCAACACTTGAGGCTGATACTCCAAAAGCTTCGTGAAAACAAGTTATATGCCAAGTTAAAGAAATGCGAGTTCTGGATTGAGGAAGTAGCATTCCTTGGGCACGTAGTATCAAGTCATGGACTATCTGTTAACCCGGCAAAGATTGAATCAATTCAAAGCTGGGAGCAACCTAAGTCAGTGATCGAAGTTCGCAGCTTTCTCAGCTTAGCTAATTATTATCGGTGATTCGTAGAAGGGTTTTCTCGAATCACTAATCCATTAACTCAGCTGACTCGGAAAGATATAAAATTTGGTTGGAGGGAGGAATGTGAAAAGAGTTTTCAAGAACTCAAGAAGAGACTCATTTCAGCACCTGTTCTGACAATACCATCTGGCTCGGAGGGATTTGTCATCTACAATGATGCTTCAGGCAAAGGGTTAGGATGTGTTCTCATGCAACATGGGAAAGTCATAGCATTATACCTCACGATAACTCAAAGAATATGAGAGGAATTATCCTACTCATGATCTAGAGTTGGCAGCTGTCATTTTTGCGCTTAAGATTTGGAGGCATTACCTGTATGGAGAGATGGTGTAGATCTATACGGATCATAAAAGCCTCAAATATTTCTTCAGTCAAAAGGAACTTACATGCGGCAATGACGATGGCTTGAGCTATTGAAAGATTATGGTCATACCATTAAATACCATCCTAGAAAAGCAAATGTAGTAGCTGACACATTGAGTATAAGATCATATGCGTGTACTAGTGCAATATTGGCAACGCAAAGTCCCATTTTGTATAACTTACAAAGGATGGAGATAGAGTTAAAGACTCCAAGGACCCATGTGATGATGGTAAATATACGAGTAGAACCGACTTTAATTGATAAAGTTAAAGCTGCTCAAGCTACAAACCTTGAGTTGATGTGTATGAGGATGAAAGTGCAAGAAGTTGCTATTCCGGAAACAAAAATCGATGAAGAAGGAATACTTCGAGTCAATTCTAGACTTTGTGTTCCTAATGATTCTGACTTGAAGTATAAAATCATGATAGAGGCGCACAACACACCAATTGCAATCCATCCTAAGAGTACCAAAATGTATCTTGATCTTCGACATACATTTTGGTAGAGCAATATGAAGAGAGAGATAGCGGGGTTTATCTCAAGGTGTCTAACTTGTCAACGAGTCAAGGCAGAGCATCAAGTGCCAAAAGTTCCATTGTAACCACTTGAAATTCCAGAATGAAAGTGGGAGCACATTACCATGGATTTATTTATTGGTCTTCCCAAGGTTTCTCAAGGCATAGATGCAATTTGGGTCATTGTTGATAGATTGACCAAGTCTGCTCATTTCTTACCGATACGAGAAACTTATAAACTTGAACGTCTTGCTCGTATGTACATAAATGAGATTGTAAGATTGCATGATATGCCAATATCTATAGTTTCTGATCGAGATCCAAGACTCACCACGATTTTGGGTTAGTTTGCAAAAAAGCTATGGGCACAGATTTACGATTTAGTTCAGTATATCATCCTCAAACGGACGGGAAGTCGAAGAGGACTATTCAAACTCTTAAAGATTTATTAAGACTCTGTATCCTTGACTTTAAAGGAAGATAGGACAAGTTCTTACCATTGATGGAGTTTTCCTCTAACAACAGTTATCAAGAAAGTATTGGCATGGCTCCATTTGAGGCGTTGTATGGAAGAAAGTGTTTATGTTGGGATGAGGTGGGTGAAGAAATGCTTTTGGGACCGGAGTTGGTACATATGACTACATAAATGATTCAAACTATCCGACAATGCATAAAAACTCACAAGATCGATAAAATAGTTATGCTGATCTTCATCGAAAGGACTTGGAATTTGATATAGGAGATCATGTGTTATTACGAGTTGCTCCGTGAAAAGGAGTTACGAGATTTGAAAAGAGAGGAAAGCTCAATCCTCGATTAATCGGCCCATTTTTAATCCTCGATCGAGTAGGAACTGTGGCCTATAGACTCGCTTTACCGCCAAGTATGTCTCGTGTTCATAACATTTTTCAAATATCCATGTTACATAAATATGTGGAAGACCCGAACCACATTATTAAGTTAGAACCAGACGAAATAGCGGAAGATTTGACGTATGAAGAGGTTCCTGTTCAAATCTTGGATAAGAAGGAACATATTCTACGCACCAAGGTTATACCTCAAGTCAAAGTTTTGTGGAGAAACCACGATGTTGAGAAAATGACTTGGGAGTTAGAATCTGAAATGAAATCAAGGTATCCTTACCTCTTCGACATACCAGGTACGTACCCTAATTTTGTTGGTAAAATTTTATAAGATGGGGAGATTGTAAAACCCCAACTTTTTGAATAAAGATAAATTTTCTATAAATATTATTTTTGAATATTATGGAGTGAAATTGGTATAATAGTTGTGGGTAATATTTATAAATTTTATAAAGTACGCAAGTTGTTATATAATATTCAATTGGTCGGGGAATATTTGTTTTAACAGGGAATATTCATACAACGGCATAATCATTGGTGGACCCCACAATGGAATTATTGTCGGATTGAGAAAAAAACAAAAATATTTTATTTTATTTTACCGTTAATACTATTGAACTACCTGGTAGTAAAAGAAAAGTAATACGCGTGGTTGCATAATAGCACACGGTATTGATTATCGATGCTTACGTGAGAAGTCACTCAGTTATACTCAACTATTGATTCAATTATAGCATGATATAGTAATTGCTGCATAATATCTCTCATATTATTGATTCAATTATTGTCACAGTATCATCTGCATAATATCTTATATTATTAAATCAATAATTGAGACGACAAAGTTATTCATATAATTATTTATAATATTGACAATGTCTAGAAAGTTCTGTCAATGAGATATTTGGTCACCTAATTACGCGCCAATATGGAGAAATTCTTATCGGAAAGCCCCCTATTTCCTGGGACTGATCTGGTTGTTTAATATTGTGAGTTATAATATTAATGATGAATAAGTTCGTGTTAATTAAAGATGAAATTAATATTTCTATTGTGTTTGGATTATTAGTGTTAGTGAAAATCGACATCTATTTCGATAATAATGAATGTCTGGTGGTTATATTGACCACTCGGGTAATTAATCAGATAAATGAGCAATTAATTGCTATAAATTCACATGCTTATAACTATTTGTTCACATGTGTGTACTATTGATTCACATGCATGTACTATTAGGGAAGGTGGTGCAAGATTGATAATACATGCATGACTAAATTAAAAATGGAGGTATAGATGAATGTATTATACTTTAATTAATTTTTTTCACATGATTATACTATTTATTCACATGATTGTACTATTGATTCACATGATGTACTATTAGGGGAGGTGGTGCAAGTTTGATAATACTTTCAGGACTAAATTAAAAATGAAAGAAAAGATGAAGGTATTATACTGTAATATTTTGAGCCCCAAAACGTGCAATGATCGAAACTATGTTTTCCTATAAATAGAAGCTCATTCTTCTTTCATTCTCACCAATTCACTAAGACTCACAAGAGAAGCTATAGAGAGAGAAGCTTTAGAGAGAAAGTAGAAGAGAAGTCTGATACCTCATTATTCCAGTATTCAGTCTTCTTCTGAGGTAAGGGATATTATTTTGATCAGTATTCATATGAATAATATTATCTTCCATACTCTGTAGTATGTGATTAATATTATTTCGTCTCGTATTCCTGATTATACCCTTATTTTGTTAAAGTATTGCTTCTATACTCCGTGAAATTAGTGGAATATCCTTGAAATTTGCGCTTCATCTAGTATCGTTTCACAAGGATATTTTCTACACATTTTTGTTCAATTTTAAGCTTTTCATGTCGGAGTACTGTCCATGAGTATTATTTATTTATACTTTACTATTCATAAAGTACTATTCACGAATACTATTCATAAAATACTATTCACAGGGTACTATTCACTCGGGTACTATTCACCCGGGGAATTATTCATGACAAAAATTGATTTCTTTGCTATCCAAATCATTTTTGATACAATATTATTCTTGAATTTTACTCCACAAAGCAGTATCATGTTGACAATTTGAACATTATTGAATTTTTGATAAATTAAGTTATAATCTTCAATAATTTATCCTTTGCTTTCTTTTAATTGAATTCTTATATCATTGTCATCATCCTCATGCTTATATTGTAATAAAAGTTATATGTGGCTTACGTGCATAGATGTACTATTGATTGGTATGATTATAACCAGGGATTATTTGGTATAATCACGACCGTAATGTTACAAATGATGTGGTAAAAATCTTCATTGGCCTATAGTGCATTGATGGACAGTTGTTGGTATGATTATGACCTGGGATTATTCGGTATAATCATGACCATTGATGATTACATGAATATCCTTGGCCCGTAGTGCAAGGATGATTTAATGATGTGGTTTATTTATTAAGCAGAGTCTAAGTGATAAAATTGATGATAAACTTTTTAAATCATAAAAGATAGTAGATATCATGCTCTACATGACTCTTCTAATGGATTGTTTCTTCCGCTGCAGTTAAACTTGATGTTTATTATATTTTATACATTTAACACTGTTGAAGGCTAACGATAATTTATTCTGCATTATCTTAGTCATAATATTTCTTACTGAGCTAGTTGAGCTCACCCCTCTTGCTTTCATTGTTCTCTTCCGAAAATGAGAACGTAGCTGGGACTAGTCGGGGAACGGAGTGACGGTCCAGATGTTTGCATTAGCAGTCCTCATTATTCAGTGAAATAGTGTTATAATAATTGTAATGAGGACTTTATTTGAGTTTGAATACTCTCTACGAGACATTATCCATTTTGAAACTCTCAGCTACGTTTTGTCGTATTGTATAAAAGAAGTTTTTATTTAAATTATGTACCATGTATTTGGCGACTCAAAATGGGTGATGTACACCTATTTTGGGGGCGTCACAGGTGGTATCAAAACTTAGGGATATGATCTCTGGCTGAGATGTGAGACTAGAACTAGGAGGGAAGAGATGAGAAATTCCTTCGCTAGTATGACCTACCAAAGTTAATTTGGTATTTAATTGGTCGGTCAGAGTATAGGGATAATATGTGACATGTTAATTAACCCTTGTTTTGTAGCAGTATTTGAAAATGGCATCCGAAAATGTTGAGATACACAATGAAGCACATGAGACCGTTGAGTCACCAATGATCAATACTCAGGATAATGTGCCTCAGGATGGCAATAATCCTCAAGAAAATAACAACGCTGACCAAATAATGAACGATGAGATGTTCAGAGGCTTTATGCAATTCATGCAACATCAGGCGAGAGCGGCTCCTGTTCAAAATGCAGGTGGAAACACTAGCAACTCTCGGACGGTCACCGCTAAACAGGTCAAGGAGCTGAGACCACCAGAATTTATTGGAGAACCAAAACCACATTCACCAAATGTCTTATATATATCATTAAGATCACAATATCAATTAGTTACCTTACAACTACCATTTTCAGTTTAAGGTCCCAATTACTTAACTTCACAATATTTAGCTCTAGGTCTAATTACATTAATCACATAGCACAAATTGAAATCCTTACCAGTATATAACATAAGTTTAAGTTTAACATTGTTATCCCTACAAACACCGAGTTTAAGTTTCTTATAACATATCAAATCATAACTTGTAATTTAATTTTGTGATTACAAACTCATGATACATCTGTATACATGTTTAAAGCTTCTTCATGTTCATTAGGTTAGGCAGGTTAACATCACCCCAATTGAACACTTAACAAAACAACATTGTTTCAGTTCAGGTGTTGGCGCGGCCGTGCCACCAATACCTTTACTTACTGCACGGGCACGCTCTAGAGCGCGGCGGCGCCATTTTTAACTTTGGCACCAGTACGGTCGCGCTGATGCGTTGACTTAGAATCTGCAGTCTGTTCTTCATACTTGTTGCGAACCAATACTCCCAAAACTATATATAAACAGCAATTTAGGCTTACCCAGTCGATATAAACTTTATAAACTCACTACCAAACATACATAGCATGATTCTAACAACTCAAACCAGTTATACAACCAAATTAAAACTCTCAAATTCCAAGTTCATGTTATTTTTCCAAATTTCACAAATTTAGCGATCCAACCACTACAGATTCGTTAATCAACCAAATTAATCCATTCAAACTGCATTCTTTTCATTTCTTAACGTATTAACACAAACTACTATCAATTTATAGATTATAACATGATTTAACCATCAATTTTTATTCTAAAATAAGCTGTTTTGTACACATTCAACCAAAAACTCAAATCTTCAATTTAAAACATGTTTTTCATAGATTTGATTATTGAATACTCAAATATATATGATATATAATGAATTGCTTGCAACCAAGAACACATATATAACAATTCACTTAACAACTTTTCCAACCAACCAATTATAAAGAAGTAAATTTGAAATAAAATAAGAATTAGAACTTTTAGTTAAATTCATACCTTTTAATTCATTGTTTAGATTAGCTAGATTGTGTAGAATGGCTTTGATAATCTTATACTTCCTCTTTGATTTAAAAAATTTCTCCAACACAGACACAGAGAACACAAACTCTCCCTATTGCCTTTCCTCCCTTACAACTCTATTTTCTCTCTTCTTAGACTAAGCCATATGAGATAAAATGCAAACATAAACTGATAGAACGTGGGTATCAGTTTAAATAAATAAGGGTCATCAGCTGTTACAAGAGGCAAAGGGTACAAAAGCCATATTTGTTTAGCACCCCAAACTCCTCTTTAATTTATTTTAATTTTTCTTTTAACATATGATCAAACATGTCACACATACTACACCAAACTTATTATTTCATATTTAAATTACATTAGTTTATTAATAAACATAATTTACTAATAAATCAAATTAAAACCAATAAATATAATTATAATTTCTATTTAGTCATTATAATTATAATTTTATTTAACAAATTGTTATTAGTTCAGTAATTTAATTATTTAATTAAATTTTGACATCACCAACATTTGAGCGTAATAAAATACGCATAAATTGTAAAATTATTTAACATCAATTTAATTAATATTACCACACTTAATTAAATTATTCTACAATAATTTCCATCAAATATTTATTTTATTTAATAAATAAATCAACTAAAATATTTATTTCCTTTGATAAATAATTTTAATTACTTACTGATAGGAATATTTTTATTTTATATTTTGATGATAACAATTATGTTTTAAATAAATATGTAATTATTTATATATTTTATTATTTTCTGTTTTTACTTGAATTAATTTTTATTGACCTTGATAAATTATATGTCAAGTTGTAAATAAATTAATTCATATAATATTCAAGGCAAGAAAACCATATTTCTTTTTCAAAACTAAAGTTGGGCAAAATGTTTTTATGCATGCATACTTCATATAGCAAAAATACTTATATATATTACTATCTTTAAAACTATCAGTACACTATATATATATATATATATATATATATATATATATATATATAAACCGTGTACTATATTTTTTATATATATATATATGTATGTATCATTTAAACATTATATGTATATAATATATATGTGAGTGTGTGTTAAAGTGCATGCGCTAAAACCGTGTGTTGGACAAAAATGACACTCATTTTGGGACTAAATTCAAATCATGTGTTGGCTGGCATATTGGTCAAAATAAGCAATAAATGATCAGTAGATGAAGAATGGCATTGGCAGTTTTTATTCCTCTACTGCGTAAAAGCTTGCTTTAATTTGAACCGTTCAATTCAAAAATATTTGATCAAAACCGTGCATTCAAAAATCAGTTTTCAAAATTATAATTTTGCCCAACTTCAAAAATTCAAAAACCTCTTAACACTCCTATGTCAACGACGGATAAATTATTTATTAACGAAAATAGAAAATCTGTAGACTCAAAGAAATATAGAGGATTGACCGAAAGTCAATTATATATAACTGCTAGTAGACCTGACATCATGTTTAGTGTTTGTAAATGTGCCAGGTTTTAAGCTGATCTTTAAGAATCTCACCTGACCGCAGTAAAAAGGATTTTTCGATATCTTAAAGGAACCACTGAATTGGGTCTATGGTATCCTAAGGATCAACAAGTTGTGACACCCCCAAAGTAGGTATACATCACCCATTCTGAGTCGCCAAATACATGGTACAGAAATAAATAAAAATTCATTAATACAATTGTCGTGTAAAATACGACAACACATACACTGTGAGTTTAAATACATATATTGTCTAATTTATAGCATACAAACTCAAAAGGAGTCCTCATTATAATTTTTGATACACTGTTTTACAAAAATAGTGAGGACTGCTAAAACAACTTTCTAGAATCATCACTCCATACCCCGACTAGTTCCTGCTAAATTTTCACCTCCTGAGAAGAAAAATGGAACAAAAAGGAAAAGAGTGAGCTCAACTAGCCCAGTAAAGAATATTAAGACTAAGATAATATACCACAATTTATCATTAGTCTTCAATAGGGAAAAATCTAATAGAATGTAATAGACAACAAGTTTTAAATCAATAACTGCAGCGGAAACAACAATCCATTAGAAGAGTCAAGTAGAGAATGAAATATACTATCTTCTAAGATTTAAAAGTCCATCATCAATATTTTATCCCTGTAACATCAATCAATATACATCTTGAATCAAATATTTATCTTTGCACTATAGGCCAAAGATACTCATTTGTATCACCAATTGGTCATGTTCATCTTAACACCTGTTCATCTTTGCAGTACGGGCCAAAGATATTCATTAGTTAATCATTCATCTTTGCACTACAAGCCAAAGATATTCAGTAATATCATCATTTAGGACTGAGGATGATGAAAAATATCTTTTAAAAAATGAATACAGTGAGATACAAGATCAAAGATTAAAGATTCATACTTTAGTTTATCCAAGTTCAAAAATACCTTATAATAATCAATTGTGGAGCAAAATTCAAGAATAAAGATCAAAACATGGATACAATCAAAGATAGTAACTACAATAGACAAATTGGACAAAGAAAAGAAATTTTTATTTTTTCTGTAAATAGTACCGTATTCGTGAATAGTGTCGTATACGTGAATAGTACCGTATACATAAATAGTAACCCCGACTCAAAAAGGTAAAAATTACACAATAAAATCTATACCAATATTTTGGTATAATGATATTGAAAGAATAATATCATTGTGAAGAAAATAACATTCCTTACCTCAAAAGAACAGTACTTCTGACTGAAATATCATATATAAGGCTGAATGAAACTTGCACTGAATAGCTACTCATAAAGTATCTAAATACTCACAAAATACGCTCGATAATATAGAGAGAAAGAGAAAACTTGTTCCTGGTGTTATTTTCAATTCTAACTAAGCACCCTATTTATAGGAAAATGCTTAGAACGCCATAGAAGACTAACCTGCTATCTGATGGCTTTACCTGTTACTATCTACGCCCACCACTTTTGAATAAAATTTCAACACATTTCTCACAAATCAAAATTGGGGCCCACCCATATTTTAAATAAAAATATTTTTATTTCTGAAACTTCAATAATTCATAATAAATAGTCTTTTATCAAAAAAATAAGAATTATATGTCCATTCCATAGGAAATTGAATTCTCTAAAACCTTGTAGAAGTAAGTCTTTCCAAATTTCAAACAGATAATGCCCGAAATCCGCATACAGACGATTTTTAATACCTCAATTCTGACAAAATACTGATAAAATACCTCAACATTAATTCCTTTATTTATATCCACACCAAATAAATATTTCTCTATCCTTCCACATAAAATAAATATTTCCTTATCATATAAATCAATAATTAATTATTCATAAATAATATTATAGAATCACAATTATGACAACCAGGTCGTTCCCAGGAAAGAGGGGGCTTTCTGATAAGGATTTCTCCTTACTGGCGCGCAATTAGATGACCAAACCCCTTTCCTAGACAGAACATCCTTAGACATTGCCAATAATGCTATCTAACAATATTATTCAAATAATATGAATTATTGATCTGATAATTGAGATATTGTGCAATGACAATTATTGAAACAATAGATAAAATATTGAACATTAATTACTGCAACAATTATTGAGTAGTGCCTTCTTACTTAAGAATCAATAATTCAAAAAATATTGTGCAATACCATGTGCTACGTACTATGCTACCACGTGTATTACTGTATTTTAACCACCGGATATTCCAACAGTGTTAATGGAAACAACTACGCCGTTATTTGTAAAAACTCAAACTTGTCGTTTTCTTTATCCGGCCATTTTTCGTTATGGTGCCCACAAATGGCTGCACCGTCGTACGAATATTCCCCGACAACAAGAATATTCCACGACCAAACGAATATTCCCCGACAATAATAAATATTTTATTACCACTCGCTTATTTTACAAAATTTGCACATTTCACCCATAACCAAAACATTATATCAAATTAACACCTTATTATTCACAATAATAAATAGAGGAAATTCGATTTTATTTATAAAAAGTTGGAGTCTTACACCAGTGGTACCTGCCAATTCCTAGGAGGATGTTTGGTTTCTTGGTTTTCTAAGAAACAGAACTTGGTGTCTATTTCGACCACCAAAGCGGAATACGTTGCAGCCGCACGATGCTGTGCTCAAATACTGTGGATGAAACAGACCCTTGCTAATTATAACTTGAAATTTGACCGTGTTTCAATTTTATATGATAATACTAATACCATAAATCTCAACAAAAATACAGTCTTGCATGCTAGGTCAAAACATATAGACATTAGGCATCTTTTTTTACGTGATCATGTTAAAAACAGAAGTATTAAGCTAGAACATATTGACACTGAATTAAATATAGCAAATATATTTACTAAACCACTAAGTTCGGACAGATTCTGCAAATTAAGAATTGAGTTAGGAATGCTAGATAATTCTTCTTAATTGTTTTATTTTTTATTTTGTTTTGTTTAAACTAATTTCCACTTAATTATTTATATATATATATATATATATATATATAGTATTTTTAATAAATTTTTATTAAATTAATTTATATTTTTCGTTAATATACATATAATTTTTAAACCAATTTTTATTTTCTTTTTCTCTCAAATTGTATGTATTTATATACATATATCTTTATAATTATTTTAAATAATTTTTATAAACTAAGTTAAAAATATAATTTTTCTATAAAAATGGTTATTTTATCATTATTAAAGTAAGGTATATTACATATACTTACTTTTTTAAGGAATAAATCTGCACCATCAAATCTTTATGCATATCCAATGGTCCAACTCATCCAAGCCGCGTTCCACATATCCAACCAATCCAATTCAACCATCAAAAGCACACGGATCATGCTCCAGAACCATACGATCAAGACTAAGCTTTGAACTTAGCCATTGGATCTTGTGTTTAAAAAAAAACACACACAACTCAGACAATTTGTGAACCGTTGATCTCAATCTGTGCCAATCCTTTACCGTTTGATCCAAAAAGTAGGTCAAATTATATATACATTTTTTGCAATTGTTAATTTCAATTATTTTTCTTCTTTCTCTCTCCCCTCTTACGTGTCTCTCATCTTCTCTCTCCTCTCATCTTCTCTTATCTCTTCTCTCTATTTGATCTAGTTTTCAGGTGTTGATCTATCTCCAATATTCAATTCTTCTTCTTCTCTTAATCATGATCCTCAACTTTTAAAAAAAAAAAATTATGCTTCTGGTATGCTCAATCGATCCATTTTTAAGTCTTACGCCAGTTAGGGTTTCGGTTAAATTTATGTCTATTGATTTTTTTTGTTTAGATCTGAAAATGCTTGTTCTACAGTTTTTGAACACTTGCAAGTGTTCTTCTTTTCATCAAAATCAAAAGATCTAAGATTCTCAAACTTTTTACTAAAAATCATATTTCTAGTTTTAAAATTTTAAGGTTTTAGTCATTTTTTTAACGCTTGTTCTAAGATTTCTGAACACTCGTAGGTGTTCTTCTTTTTTCGAAAATTCCGAGATCTTCAGTCTTAAAAAAATACTCGAAATTGCCTCTATTTTATTTTATTTTGTTTGAAACAAGCATTCCGTTTTTTTGGGTAACAAATTTTTGAGTTTTCTGATCTGTGAAACATCTGATGATCAACTATCTATAATTTTTTAAGGATTACGGTTCATCAGTTGAACCCATCTGCAAAACGTTCAAAAGGCATTTTTTTACTTCCCCAAGCCATCATTTCTAAGGCTTCGGTCAACGAATAATTTTTTTTCGTTCTATTTATCTTTTTGTTTCTACTTAAAACAATGTCTGAGTTAGTTTTTCATTTTCATTTGGCCTTAACCACAAATACGTTCTTACGATTCTCTTTAAATCCTCTGATGATCAAACCCTTCATAATATGTGTCCGTTTCTAGTGTGTCTCAAAACTTTCTGGTTAGGGTTTCTCTGAAATCTTCTTACAAGTCATTTTCATCTACTTCATCAGATCCCCTGAAGTTATATATATATATATATATATATATATATATATATATATAAATATATATACATATACATATATATTGCTATAACTGTGCATATACAGGAGTTGTTAGACAACAGTTTCATTCGTCCTAGTATATCTCTTTGGGGTGCTCCTGTTTTATTCGTAAAGAAGAAAGATTGGAGTATGCGACTTTGTATTGACTGCCGGGAATTGAACCATGTCACCATCAAGAATAGGTATCCGCTACCTTGTATTGATGACCAGTTGCAAGGAGCACAATTCTTTTCAAAGATCAATCTTCATTCTGGATATCATCAACTGAAGATTAAAACTGAGGATATTCCAAAGACTTCTTTCAGAACTCGATACAAGCATTATGAATTCTTAGTCATGTCTCTTGGATTGATTAATGCTCCTACTACTTTCATGGATATGATGAACCGTCTGTTCAAGGAATATTTGGATCAGTTCGTTGTTGTCTTTATTGATGACATCCTCATCTATTCCAAAAGCCGTGATCATGAGCGCCATTTGAACTGTGGTAACTGTTGTACTAGTGTGGTGAAAATACTAGCGTGGTAACTGTTGTTGTAACCGAACTCTCTGAGCGATAGATGATCATCCAAATTTCCTTTAAAGTCCATTATACAAGCTCTTAACATGTCTTCTAATGTCTGAATCGTTCTTTCACTATGTCCGTCTATCCGAGGGTGATAAGCCATACTCATTCTCAATTGCGTACCCATGCATTCTCGTAGTCGTTTCCAGAAGTTTGATGTAAAGTGTGGATCCCTATCAGAAATAATTGACAATGGAACTCCATGTCTCGATATAATATCTTTTAAATATTACCTTGCCAATTGATCTAAGTTGAATCTTATTATGATCGGAAGAAAGTGTACGAATTTTGTCAATCAATCAACGATAACCCATACTGCATCATTTCCTTTATGAGTTGTCAGAAGGCCAACCACGAAATTCATCGTGATATGTTGCCACTTCCATTCTTGGATTTCTAATGGTTGTAACAACCTACTCGGCCTCTGATATTTTGCTTTCACTTTTTGACATGTAAGATATTTGGCAACACACTCTACAACACCTCGTTTCAAATTTGGCCACCAGAAATGTTATCGAAGATCTTGGTACTACCAGGTTGAATAGAATATCGTGAGCTATGAGCCTTGCTCAAAATGTCTTCCTTAATCTCTGGCACTGGCGGCACCCAAATTATGCTATCAAATCTTAGTATTCCTTCATTGTCCATCTTGAATCTCGGTTCGGTTCCTTAGTATATCTTCTTTTTCACCTTTTCACATTCTTCATTCTGAAGTTGAGCCTCCTTAACTTTATCCAACAAAGTTGTACCAGCTTGCATCTGGAATAACTTCTCATCAATTTTCATAGGTTACTTCACTTCTAATTCTAGCTTCTCCATTACTGAAATTAACTCCTTCTGAGCGGTAAACATCATCAATTTCTCCCGACCCTTTCTACTTAAGGCATCAACAACCACATTTGCCTTACCCGGATGGTATAAAATCTCACAATCATAGTCCTTAATTAACTCCAACCACATTCTCTGGCGCATATTCAAGTCCTTATGTGTAAAAATATATTTCAGACTCTTGTGGTCTTTATATATTTTACACTTTTCCCCAAAGAGATTGTGTCTCCAAATCTTCAAAGCAAATACTACCGCAGCTAACTCCAAGTCGTGGGTCGGATACCCCTTCTCATAGTACTTCAACTGTCGTGACGGATATGCAATGACTCGACCATTTTGCATAAGCACACAACCAAGTCCTTTATGCGATGAATCACTATAAACTATAAAATTTCTTGTGTCACCCGGAAAAGATAACACAGGTACTGTACTCAACCTCTTCTTAAGTTTTTGAAAGCTTTCCTCACACTTCTCCGTCCAAACGAATTTCACAGCTTTCCTAGTCAAATTCTTAAGTGGAGTTACGATCTTAGAAATGTCTTGAATGAATCTATTGTAATATCCTGCCAATCCAAGAAAACTTCTTAATTTCGACGGCGTTTTTGGCTGATCCCAGTTCATCAAAGCTTCAACTTTGGATGGATCTACCAAAATTTCGTCCTTATCAATCACATGCCCAAGAAATTGTACCCGCTCAATCCAAAATTTGCATTTTGAAAACTTGGCATACAACTTCTCCCTTCTCAACGCCTCTAACATTACATTCAAATGCTCTACATGTTCTTCCTTGGTCTTCGAGTTTACGAAAATGTAATCGATAAACACCACCATGAATTTGTCCAAAAATGGCTTGAACACTCCATTTATTAGGCACATAAATGCTGCAGGAGCATTCATTAGACCGAATGAGAACACTAAAAATTCGTAGTTACCATATCGCATTTTGAACGCTGTCTTTGGTACATCTTCTGGCCTCATCTTCAACTGATGATAACCACTCCTCTAATCTATCTTTGAAAAGTATCTCGCTCCCTTCAATTGATCAAACAAGTCATCGATCCTTGGCAATGGATATCTATTCTTAATCGTTACCTTATTCAGTTCTCTATCGTCGATGCAAAGCCGCGTCATCCCATCTTTCTTCTTCACAAATAACATTGGCGCTCCCCACGGTAATACGCTCGATTGAATGTACTTCTTGTCTAGTAACTCTTCCAGTTGAACCATCAATTCTTTCATCTCTACCAGTGCCATCCGGTATGGTGCCTTTGATAATAGAGCCGTTCTTGGCGCCAAATCGATCACAAACTCAACCTCTCCGTGTGGCAGAAGTCCTGGTAGATCGTCTGGAAATACGTCAACGAAGTCCTTCATGACTGGTATCTCCTCTATTTTTGGTTTCTCTTTACGACTATCGACTATGTAAACAAATATCCTACACAGCCTTATCTTAACAACTTCCTGGTTTGCATCATCGTCAGATAACTCGCTTGTCTAGGTGACTTGTTGCCATAGAATACAACCTTTGACGGAGTCATAAGGTTAATACATTTCTTTTGGCAATCAATTATAGCCCCGTAATTGAATAACCAATCCATTCCCAAAATGACATCAAATTCCCCAAGTCTGATAAGGATATGATCTACATTCATAATATTACCCTTAATATCCACCCTACAATTCTTATGTATATACTTAATAGAGATTATTTCTCTATTCGCAATTTCTATGTTCATGGGGTATTCTAACTCATCCTTAGGCAACTCTAAGTTCTTAGCAAAGTCATTGAATATAAATAAACAAGTAGCACCCGAATCAAATAATACATAAGCATTAACTTTATTGATCAGAATGATACCTGACACCACATCGCGAGACTACACACCATCCTGCACTGTCATGTTGAAGGTACTGGCGGTCGATCGGTCGGTTGTGTTTGGTCCCGTGATAGTTAAAGCACTTCCACCACTGATTCACATGTTCCTTCCTGATCCTGCCCCTCCAGACCCCTTCTTATGACAGTCCCTTGCAAGATGGTCCTTTGCGCCATAAGTGAAGTAGGCGCCCTTCTTTGTGTTAGGACAGTTAGGTGCAATGTGGCCTTGATGACCACAATTGTAGCACACCATTTTTCACTTCATACAAACTCCCAGATGAGCTTTCCTGCAGGTCGGGCATGCTTCGATTCACTTCTTCTGATCTCCTTGCTGATTTCCAGTCGATGAGTTATTTGTCCACCTCATCTTCTGATTGTTACTTTCTCCCGTGTTACTTCCATTGGCTTTGTTAATTCCTTCATTTTCACTCTTCTTCTTTTTCTGATCCTGATTATACTTAGTCACAGCGTCGCTCCCACCTTCAGTGAGGATGGCCTTCTCCAATACTCCAGCAAAAGTTTTCAACTGAAACATTGACACTTTACTATTTAACCAGGGCTTGAATCCCTATTCAAACCTTGTTGCTTTTCTCTCATCCATGCGCACTTGATATGTGGCCAACTTATCCAACTCATTGAATCTTGCCGCATAGTCTGGTACAGGCATATTTCCTTACTTCAATTCCTAAAATTGTACCTCCATTTGGTTCTATGAGCTTGTCAGGAAGTACATCTCGATGAACCTCTCCCAAGTGATCAAACCTTCTCTTCCATGGACCTTATTTGCTTGCAATCAATAACTAGGTTCTGATTTCAGCATGAACGTTGCATAAGCAGTTTTCTGGTATTTTCTGACTCTGGCGACGTAAAAAACTTTTTTCATCTCCATAACCCAAGTTTGAGCTTTTATCGGGTTTATGGAGCCTTTAAACTCTGGCGGTCCTACCGCCTTGAAGTCCTTGAATGTTGTATTTGGTAGAGCTTGAGGTTGATTATCAATCGCTCTAGCTAGTAAGTTCACCAATTGTTGAACGAGGTTATCATTGGCATCGTTGTTGTTATTCGTTGACCCTTCTTGCCTGGTTGACGGTTTGGTCTTCTTATCGGTGGAATATTTCTGTTAAAATATATGCTTATTAGGTCTTTATTTAATTCTCTAAATATGTAAGGCTTAACTCAAACATTTTAATATAATCACTTAACACATTTTATCAATTAACTTGATATATTTATTTAATCAAAAGTTTTAACAAACTACGATAGCATCACTGCTATTTACATCAACTGTGACGTGCCCAAAATAGGTATACATCACCCATCTTGAGTCGCCAAATACATGGTACATAATTTAAATACAAACTTCTTTTATACAGTACAACAAAACGTAGCTGAGAGTTTCAAAACGGATAATATCTCGTAGAGAGTATCCAAACTCAAATAAAATCCTCATTACAATTATTATTATACTATTTCACTGAATAGTGAGGACTACTATTGCAATTATCTGAACCGTCACTCCGTTCCCCGACTAGTCCCAGCTACGTTCTCATTTCCTGAAGAGAACTGTGACAACCTGATATTTTCTATATAAATAAATCATAAATTTTGCGTATAAATTTTTTTTAAAATAAATATGAATGATATGTGTCAAGGTAATGTGTAATTATAATTATATGTGTGATAAATAAAATTTATTTATTACATTAAGTATTGCAAATAAATTTATTTTAGAATTATTGATTATTATCAATTATATTTTTATAATAATTAGTTTTATAGTAAAAATATTTTTAATGTTTATTTTCCATGAAAATATAATAATTATATTAATTGAATAATATATGATATGATTATAGAATTTTTATAATACTTATTTTATTATATGACTTTATTTCAGAATAATTTAGTTAATTATTTAACTTAATTATTAATGTTAAATATGAAAGATAAATCAGATATGGAATCCAAACCCTAATTCCGGGTTTTGATCAAGGAATGAGAATAATAATATTATATTATTATTTATCGATATTATAATTATGTATGTTATGTGTGTAATGTTAATGTGTTGAACAGTTTTATTATATTACTATCAAACCCTAATTATGGGTCTGAAATAAGGAATGATGATAATAATATAATAATAATAATTATATTCTTGATTTTTCAGTGCTATGAATATGTACTGTATTTCTGTATTGATAATGGTTGGTCAATTACGGTGTATTATGACCAAACCTTAGTAATAATGTTAAACCCTAATTTGAGATCCAAATTAGAGTGTAAGATTATTTTATAATTGTGTTATATAATTTATGGCGTGAATTAAATGTATTAATTAGGTAAACACTAATTAAAGTTCTAGAAACCCTAAATAATTTTTTAGAAAACTCTAAATTATTAAAAACCGTAATTTTTAGTGTTAAACCCTAGTTTGAAACTCAATTAAGAGTTCAAGATTTTTATGTAATGATGATATATGATTTTATGAATAATTAGGTAAACCCTAATTAACATTTTGAAATATTAATTTCTAAAAACCCTAATTTCTATATTAGTAACCCTAATTAGAAATTATAAAACCTAATTACTAATTATAAACCTTAATTGCTAAATTAGCAAAGTTAATTATAATTAGAGATGGTAAACCCTAATGTTCTTGTATAAAGTAATTAGAAAATTATTATAATTAACAAACCCAAATTGTCTAATTTTAGAAACTAAAATTTTTATTTCATTTTATTTTTATTTTGTGTAAACCCTAAAATATAATTCTAGAAGGGCTAATGTTGGAAAACCTTAGGGTTAAACCCTAAGGGTTTGCATGATTATAAGTTTGCCATTAAATGTGTTGGACAAAAGACCATTATACCCTTTTGTGCATGAAATAGGCTAAGATATAGGTTTTGACATTTAGGTTGAGTTGTTAACCAACTCTTACTAACCCTAACAACTCCACATGCTTATTTTTGCCAGCAAACCACTCTATTTCAGCCAATACATGCATCATCCTTGTCTATTTAAGGAGTGAAGGAGAGAGAAAATCTTTTGGCAAGCCTAAATTTGCACAACACCCAACCAAGACCTCCTCTCACAAAGCCCCACGAAATTATAAGACAAACTAGTACCAAGATCAGCCCCACGAACAACCACATCAAACTCAGAATCATTGCATCAAAAAAATTTTCATAGCAAGGTATAAAACCTACCCAAAAATCTGTCCATAAATTATGTGTTAGATGTTAAAATTTTTGTGTTAAATGTGTTGTTAGTAGTGTCTAATGATGATCTGGGTTGGTAGATGTTGGATCCATAACATCTATAAGCTCAAATCTAGTATTATTGAAAATCTGGAAAAATTTTAAAACCTTAGTCTGACAACGAATGTCAATGCGTCTACATCTTTGTGTGTTAAGTGTTATGTGTGTTTTATGTTATGGATAAGTTCTTTGTCGTATGGACTATGATCTGGAACTGGAAATAGGGTCAGATCATGGCTAGATAGTGAGATATAAGCGGTCAAACTGAGTTGACCGAGCACGAATTCTGGAAATATGGGTAAACCCAGAAACCCAGAATTTCTGACAAGGTTTTGTAACCATTAGATATGGCTTCTGGTAAGGTGTCTGGCCATGTTATTGTATTCCATTTGTAGACTGACATGTATGGTACATGATCATGCATCTGTAACATTTAGATCGTGCTTAAAATGAAAGATATTTCCGGTCAAAGTAGGGTTGAACGGTTGTTTTGTCTTAAATCTGGAAAACCGAGATTTCTTCATGAGCTATTTTTCTGACAATGTTTGACTAAACAAGATCTGCTTTGTTTGTTGTTTTTGGATCTATGTTATGAGTTATATTTGTTCACTTGCATGTTGTCTACACACTGAACATATTAGAACTCATAAATCAGACCTGTGAAGCAAGTTATGATTATCGAAAGAAGGCAGTATGAACTGTTCTTCATTTCTAGAAAACCCATAAATGAAGAACAACTCTGACAATATATTTGAGAGCTTAGATCTATCAGCTGAGATGTGTGTTATCCATGTTATCGATTTCTAATTGTAGTGTTGCACTTATATTACACTCCAAACACTTTAGGCTGACCAGAATACCTTAGGAGCATGGAGAAATTGTTGGTCAAACGTTACACCTTATCAATTGTACTTGAATGTCTGGGTTTGGCCAAGAACATGAAGAACAACTATAGCGACGGTTCTGTCGCTATAGGTGGTCTTTAGCGACAAATAGTATTTTATTTTCCGGAAATTAATTAATAAATAGAAAAAAATAGTTTTTAATTATTAAAAATACAAAATAAATTATTAAAAATTATTTTAAATTCTAAAAATTAGTTTTTAATTATTTTAAATATATTTCATAAATATTTAATATTTTTGGAATATTAAAAGTATTTAATTTATTTAATTAGAATATTAAATAAATTATTTAATAATGATTTTAATTCATGAAAAATCATTTAAAATTATATTATGATATAAGAAAATATTTTAAGTTATTTTTAATAACTTTCAATATTATTTGATAATTTTCATTAATAATTTAATATTAATGATAATTAATTTATTTGTTAAATGAATTAAATAATTAAATTAAAAATTATTTTATTATTTTAAAAATCATTTTAAATAATAATAAGGTATTTAAAAATATTTTAAGTTATAAAATATAACTTTTAATATTTAAAGGTTAAATTCATTAATTAATGATATTTAATGATATTAAAGTTATTTAATATTTATATTAAATAAATTTGTTTAAAAATTATTTTATTATTAAAAAAATCATTTTAAATGAAAATAAAGTATTTAAAGATATTTTAAGTTATAAAATATAACTTTTAATATTTAAAGGATAATTTCATTAATAATTTAATATTAATGATATATTAATGATATTTAATTTATTTAATAGTTATATTAAATAAATAGTTTTAAAATGGTTTTATTTATTTAAAAATCATTTAAAAGGGATATAAATGAATTTAAAATATTTTAAGTTATAATTAATAACATTTAATATTTAGATAATAGTTCATTAATATTTAAATATTAATGGTAATTATTTAATAATAATTTTAAATATTTTAAAAATCATTTAAGGGTAATATTAATACTTTAAAAGTATTTTTAGTTATTATAAATAACTTTAACCTTTTGGCAATGGTTTCATTAATCTATTAATATTTATAAAATGTTAATGATAATAGAATTGATTAGTATTTAAATCATTTAATAATGATTCTGATATTTCAAAAATTATGGTAAATGGTAATAAATATTTTATAATTATTATAAGGCCATGAAAAATAGTATGACTGATGTTTAAGTTAACTATTTGGATATTGAACTTTGAGATAGAGTCTTAGACTCGATTTTTACCCAATAAAGTTGTCGGTAGACCGACATGTTTCAGAAATTGATCTGGACTCAGATAATTGGCTAGATAAATGTCTATTTGTGATTCAATGGTTGTTAAAGTTGTATGACAATTCGATTAGGAATGTGTTGATGTTTGTTTGTGAGTCAATGACTATTGAACATGTGTGATAATGTGATTAGGTTATGTGCTGACTGCGAAATGCAGTACTATGTGTTATGTTATATTGTCCTAATCGAACGAATGATTTGATTAATGATAAGTCGTGATAGAAAAGATAAATCTAAGTTGCGTAATTGTAAGCAGCGCATCAGGCAAGTATCCTAACTTTGCATTTTCTTTATGCAATGGACAAGTGTTTCAGAATTATATTATTATTATACAGATTGTTAAACCTATATTATATAAGCCCATTGATTATCAACATGTTAGTATATGATAATTCAGTTATATATTCTATTCTTTAATTTCTAGAAATGATTATACAAGTGTCCCCACTTGGATAATTATTGTATTTAATCACATGTTAATACACCTTTGATATATATATATATATATATATATATATATATATATATATATATGTTGAATTATATAAGACCTTTGTTATGAAAACCCGACAGGTATGAACATCCCGATAATGGGAAAATTTTTATGTGCTACGGCGGACAAAGGATGAACGATAATATCGTTCTAGCAATGTAGTATTGATCAATACAGGGCCCATGGACTGTACACCCTCAGGCCCGTAAGCAATGCCGATTTACAGATGAATTTCTGTTTAACCTTTCGAAAATGAAAACAATGATCATAGTATGTCACAGAAACCCCATGTATAGTCAATACACAGTTTCAAAAATTTGAACGAGGGTTGTTATTTTATTATTATTGGTACAGATTACTTCACAACTATTGACTGGTTGCAGAAGAATATTATAAAGAAAACATTTAAATTCTTTCAGCTTATATATATATAATACTTGATGGGCACTCAAATGCTCATCCTTGCTTAATTTAAATGTTTTCAGCTAAGTGTGATCAGCTAGAAGGCTCGACCAGGATCAAGTGAAAAGGAAAGCAAACAGAATATGTTATTGGTATCATTTGTAATAGATAGACTGTATTAAGTTAATGATATGTATTATATATCATGTAAAGAATGTAGTAAAGGTTGCGTACTTGGGATTAGACTCTGATTAATGTAAGTTAAGTTTAAGTTTTATATTATGGTTATTATTATTAGTATTATTCCGCTCATAGAAATGGTATCGTGAAGTACCGAGTTCGGGTTTCAAGTATCCAGATTCGGGGACTTTACAAGAACAATGAAAGCAAAAGGGTGAGCTCAACTAGCCCAGTAAGAAATATTATGACTATGATAATGCAGAATTAATTATCGTTAGCCTTCAACAGGGTTAAACTGATAAAATATAATAAACATCAAGTTTAACTGCAGCGGAACAGGCAATCCATTAGAAGAGTCAAGTAGAGCATGATATCTACTATCTTCTAGGATTTAAAAAGTTTATAATCAATTTTATCGCTGAGACTCATCTTAATAAATAAACCACATCATCGAATCATCCCTGCACTACGGGGCAAGGATATTCATGTAATCATTAATGGTCATGATTATTGTGACGCCCCCAAAATTAGGTATACATCACCCATCTTGAGTCTCCAGATACATGGTACATAATTCAAATACAACTTACTAATACCACTGTCGTATAAAATACGACAAAATATAACTGTGAGTTTGAATACAATTATTGTCTACTAGAGATCATACAAACTCAAAAGGAGTCCTCAATACAATTATTGTCACACTATTTAACAGAATAGTGAGGACTACTAATACTATTCTCTGGTCCATCACTCCGTTCCCCAACTCGTCCCAGCTATATTCTCATTTCCTGAAGAGAACAGTGAAAGAAAGGGTGAGCTCAACTAGCCCAGTAAGAAATATTATGACTAAGATAATGCAGAATAAATTACCATTAGCCTTCAACAGGGTTGAACTGATAAAATATAATAAACATCAAGTTTAACTGCAGCAGAATCAGTAATCCATTAAAAGAGTCAAGTAGAAAATAAAATCTACTATCTTTTATGATTTAAAAGGTTTTTCATCACTGCTATAGCTGAGACTCAGCTTAATAAATATTCCACATCATCGAATCACCCCTGCACTACGGCCAAGGATATTCTTTAGTATCACGACCACAATTTTTCATGCACTACGTGCCAAGAATATTTGTGTATTCATTAATGGTCATGATCATGTCAACAACTGTCCATCAATGCACTACGGGCCAATGATGATTTTTAATTTTTACATCATTTGTAATATTACGGTCATGATTACACCGAATAATCCCTGGACATAATCATACCAAGTCCATCTATGCACTACAGGCCACAGATGACTTTCAACAAAATATAAACATGAGGATGATGATAATGATATAAGAATTCAATAAAACAAGTTCAAGAATTATTTTATCCAGAAATTATTAACGTCCAAATTGTCAACATGATACTATTTTGTAGAGTAAAATTCAAGAATGATCAAAAGAATATTTCCATAAAAGGATACTGGATGAAGCGCAAATATCAAAGATATTCCACTAATTTCATGGAGTATAGAAGTCAGAATTTTAATCAACTGAGTAATACCGAATACAATAACAAAAGATATCACCATGCATGCGATAGAGACCGCACAAACAGGTTATTTCGGCAGAATAATAATAACGGAACCTGGTCAGGTGAAATTCACACCGACGGGATGTTCTAACAGAATAATAAATGCGGAATAGTAAATGATGGAACCAGGTCCGGCGTATAGCACAGACAGGATATTCTTACAGAAATGTAAAGACGGAATAGTAAATGGAACCAGGTCCGGCGTATAGCACAGACAGGATATTCCGACAGAAATATAAAGACAGAATAGTAAATGGATGTCACCAAGTATAGGGTATTCCGCGTATACAGGTTATTCCAACAGAATAATAATGAATGGAATAACATAAGGATTTCACCAAGTATAGGGTATACCGCGTATACAGGTCATGTATAGGGTATGCCACTTTTACAGGTTATTCCAACATAATAACAAAGAATGGAATAACATAAGTTCTCTTCAAGAAGAAAGAATAACACCCCTTACTTTATTAGGAGATTGAATACTGCTGTAGTGTAGTAACCAAATACTCTTCTTCTTTCTCTCTTCTCTCTATAATTTCTCTCTCTATAGCTTGAACGAATTCGTGAAAAATAATGAAGCCCTATGCCTCTATTTATAGAAGATTTATTACTATTTACGAAAGTATTTACTATTTACGAAGGTAATTACTATTGACGAAGGTAATTACTATTTACGAAGGTAATTACTATTTATGAAGGTAATTACTATTTACGAAGGTAATTACTATTTATGAAGGTAATTACTATTTATATAAAAGACTCTTAGATGATGACATATGGCCCTCCATAAATAATTAAACTTACCACAAACATCTAATAATAGACTCTTTATATACATTAAGGATTGAATAAAAATTACCAGAAATCATTTTATTTTTAATCAACACATATTTAATCTTTCAACAATTATTAATCATTTATAACTTGTCGTCTCAATTATTGTTTAAATAATATAACATATTATACAGATGATACTGTGACAATAATTGAATCAATAATATAAGAGATATGATGTAGCAATTACTGTAGCAATAATTGAGTATAGCTGAGTGACTTCTCACGTAAGCATCAATAATCAATATCGTGTGCTACTATGCATCAACGCGTATTACTGTACTTTTACTACCGAGTAGTTCAACAGTTTTAACGGTAACACCTCCGCCATTATTTTATAGAAAGTTAATTTTGTCGTTTTCTTACTACGACAATACTTTCGTTGTGGGGTCCACCAATGATTGTGCCGTCGTACGAATATTCCCCGACAAAAAGAATATTCCCCGACCAAACGAATATTTTATAACAACTTGCGTACTTTGCAAAATTTATAAATATTACCCACAACTATAACATTATATCAAATGTATTCCATAAAAATAATAATTATAAAAATTAATCTTTATTTATAAAAACTGGGGTCTTACAACCTCCCATTCTTATGAAATTTTGCCCTCGAAATTAGGGTACGTACCTGGTATGTCGAAGAGGTAAGGATACCTTGATTTCATTTCATATTCCAACTCCCAAGTCATTTCCTCAACATCGTGGTTTCTCCACAAAACTTTGACTTGAGGTATAACCTTGGAGCGTAGAATATGTTCCTTCTTATCCAAGATTTGGACAGGAATCTCTTTATACGTCAAATCTTCCGCTATTTCGTCCGGTTCTAACTCAGTAATGTGGTTCGGGTCTTTCACATATTTACGTAACATGGATATGTGAAAAATGTTATGAACACGAGACATACTTGGCGGTAAAGCAAGTCTATAGGCCACAGTTCCTATTCGATCGAGGATTAAAAATGGACCGATGAATCGAGGATTGAGTTTTCCTCTCTTTCCAAATCTTGTAACACCTTTCCATGGAGTAACACGTAACAACACATGATCTCCTATATTGAATTCCACGTCATTTCGATGAAGATCAACATAACTCTTTTGTCGACTTTGTGAGGTTTTTATACATTTTCGGATCGTTTGAATCTTTTCCGTAGTCATACGTACCAACTCTGGTCCCAACAACATTGCTTCACCCACCTCATCTCATCAAACTGGAGAACGACACTTTCTTCCATACAACGCTTCGAATGGAGCCATGCCAATACTTGCTTGATAACTGTTGTTGTAGGAAAACTCCACCAATGATAAGAACTTGTTCCAACTTCCCTTGAAATCAAGGACACAGAGTCTTAATAGATATTCAAGAGTTTGAATAGTCCTCTCTGACTTTTCGTCCGTCTGAGGATGATATGTCGAGCTAAATCGTAAGTCTGTGCCCATAGCTTTTTGCAAACTAACCCAAAAACGTGAAGTAAATCTTGGGTCTCGATCAGAAACTATGGATACCGGCATACCATGCAGTCTTACAATCTCGTTTATGTACATACGAGCAAGACATTCAAGTGTATAAGTTTCTCGTATCGGTAAGAAATGAGCAGACTTGGTCAATCTATCAACAATGACCCAAATCGCATCTATGCCTTGAGAAACCTTAGGAAGACCGGTAACGAAATCTATGGTAATGTGCTCCCACTTCCATTCTGGAATTTCAAGTGGTTGCAATGGACCTTTTTGTACTTGATGCTCCGCTTTAACTCGTTGACAAATTAGACACCTTGAGATAAACAACGCTATCTCTCTCTTCATATTGCTCCACCAAAATGTATGACGAATATCATGATACATTTTGGTACTCCCAGGATGGATTGCAAACGGTGTATTGTGCGCCTCCATCATGATTTTATACTTTAAATCAGGGTCGTTAGGAACACAAAGTCTGGAGTTGACTCGAAGTATTCCTTCTTCATCGATTTTTTCTTCCGGCATAGCACCCTCTTGCACTTTCTTCCTCATACTCATCAACTCCAGGTCTGTAGCTTGAGCAGCTTTAACTTTATCGATTAAAGTCGGTTCTACTCGTATATTTGCCATCGTCACATGCGTCCCTGGAGTCTTTAACTCTATCTCCATCCTTTGCAAGTCACACAAAATGGGCCCTTGCGTTGACAATATCACACTCGTACTTGCATGTGATCTTCTACCACGTTTGCTTTTCCAGGATGGTATTGGATGGTATGATCATAATCTTTCAACAGTTCAAGCCAACGTCGTTGTCGCATATTGAGTTCCTTTTGAGTGAAGAAATATTTGAGGCTTTTATGATCCGTAAAGATCTCCACTTTCTCCCAATACAAGTAATGCCTCCAAATTTTAAGTGCAAAGACAACAGCTGCCAACTCTAGATCATGAGTAGGATAATTCTTCTCATATTCTTTGAGTTGTCGCGAGGCATAGGCTATGACTTTTCCATGTTGCATAAGAACACATCCCAGCCCTTTGCCCGAAGCATCACTATAGATGACAAAACCCTCCGAGCCAGATGGTATTGTCAGAACAGGTGCTGAAATGAATCTCCTCTTGAGTTCTTGAAAACACTTCCCACATTCTTTGCTCCAATCGAACTTTGTATCTTTCCAATTCAGCTGAGTCAATGGAGTAGCAATTCGAGAAAATCCTTCCACGAATCTCCGATAATAACCAGCTAAACCGAGAAAGCTACGTACTTCGGTCACTGATTTAGGTTGCTCCCAGCTTTGAATAGCTTCAATCTTTGCTGGGTCAACAGATATTCCATGATTGGATACCACGTGCCCAAGGAATGCTACTTCCTCAAGCCAGAACTCGCATTTCTTCAACTTGGCATAAAGCTTATATTCACGAAGCTTTTGGAGTGTCAGCCTCAAGTGTTGCTTATGATCTTCATGGCTTTTGGAATAAATAAGGATGTCATCAATAAAGACGACCACAAAGTGATCCAAATATTCCTTGAATACTTGGTTGATCATATCCATGAAGGCAGCAGGAGCATTAGTCAATCCAAAGGACATGACTAGGAATTCATAATGCCCGTACCGAGTTCTGAAAGCCGTCTTTGGAATGTCATCGGTTCTAATCTTCAATTGGTGATACCCGAAACAAAGATCAATCTTTGAAAAGAATTTGGCTCATTGCAACTGGTCAAACAAGTCATCAATATGTGGCAATGGATACCTATTTTTGATGGTGACATGATTCAACTCCCGATAATCAATACAAAGTCGCATACTCCCATCTTTCTTCTTCACGAATAGAACAGGAGCACCCCAAGGAGAAGTACTAGGACGAATAAAGCCAATGTCTAACAATTCCTGCAGTTGGGTTTTTAACTCCTGAAGTTCAATAGGAGCCATTCGATATGGGGCTTTAGAAATGGGTTTTGTACCGGGTTCAAGGTCGATACAAAATTCAATCTCACGCTCTGGGGGTAGGCCAGGAAGTTCTTCAGGGAATACGTCAGGAAATTCATTAACAATAGAAATATCGTTCAAAACTGACATATTTTTGTTTAAATCTGTGACATGAGCTAAGAAAGCTTGACATCCATTTTTCAATAAACGAATAACTTTATGGCTTGAGATGACCGTGATTGATTTTAATGGGTTGGTCGCTTGAATTTGCATAATAGGTTGATTAGGAATATGAAAGCTAACAACCTTATGGAAACAATCAATTTTTGCATGATGAGTAGTTAACCAATCAATCCCTAGAATCACGTCAAATGCAAGTATTTTCAATGAAATAAGATCTACAGGTAATGTGAGGGTACCGATTTGAACCAAACAAGACTTATAAACAGTGGATGTAATGAAGGTTTCTCCTAACGGAGTTTCCACAGATAAGTCAAAGTCTAATTTCTCCGGAGTCAAATTTAATCGATGAGCGCAAGTAGGAGAAATAAAAGAATGGGTAGAACCAGTATCAAATAAAGTATAGACTTCGTTAGAGTTTATGATAAGCTTACCCGTGATGACCTCATTCGGGTTCCTTGCTTTCTGGGAGGTCACAACAAACGCTCTCCCTTCCACTACCGGCTTTGACCTTTCTGGGACGGCCTTTGGTGCCTCCATCCTAGCTGAATTTGTCTTTGGTAAACGACAAAATCAGGCTAAGTGACCTTCTCTTCCACAATTATAACATGCTTTGGACGGCATCGCGCAATTTGGACTGATGTGTCCCTCCCCTCCGCATTTGAAGCATATGATAGGTGGTGTTTCTCCTTCCTTAACAACGGGTGCTGGTGCTGACGTCTTTCCATCATTGTTGAATCTCCTCTTCTTGAAATGTCCATTCTTATTGTTTTGGCCCTGATTACCACCGAAGTGGTAACCATTTCTGGCCTGCTGATTCCCTCCACGCTTGTTGTCACCGCTTCGATGACCACTCTCGCTGGTATTATAATTTTGCCGGCTGCTCCCTTTTAGTTGAGTTGACTCGTTATCGCGCTCCACTAACTGAGCCCTATTTACAACATTTGAATACAAACACAGTTTATGAGAAATAAGATGTTGACGTATCTCTGGCTTCAAACCTCTTAAAAACATTCGCGCCATTCTCTCTTCATTATCAACCAAGTGGGACGCAAACCGTTATAACTCTGCAAATTTTGCCTCGTATTGCGACACGGTCATATTATTTTGTTCCAACTTAATAAACTCCACCTCTTTCATGTGGCGAATACTTTCGGGAAAGTATTTGTCATTGAACAGCTCCTGGAACTTTTCCCAAGATATCTTCAGTACAGCAGGTTGAGTACGTTTTACCGATTTCCACTAGTAATCCGCCTCTCCGCGCAACATAAAGGCGGCAAAGGGAACCTTTTGCTCCTCGGAGCATCCCAAGACATCAAATATCTTGGTGATCTACTTTATCCATGTTTCCGCCATAAGTGGTTTTGGCTCTCCCTTAAACTCCGGTGGTCCCAGCTCCTTGAACTGTTTAGCGGTGACCGCTCGAGAGTTTCCCGTGTTTCTATCTACGTTTTGGACAGGAGTCGCTATCGCCTGCTGTTGCATGAATTGCATAAAACCTCTGAACATTTGATCATTCATCATTTGGTCAGTGTTGTTGTTTGCATGAGGATTGTCGCCTTCTTGATGCACATTATCCTGATTATTGATATGTGGTGAATCAACGATCGCCTGTGCTCCATTGCTATTCTCAACATTCTCAGATGTCATTTTCAGATACTGCCACAAAACAAAAGGTTAATTGACATGTAACATATTATCCATATATTCTGACCGACTAATAAAATAACACATAAACTTAGGTAGGTCATACTAGCGAGGGAATTCCCCGTCTCTCCCCTCCTAGTACTATTCTCACATCTTAGCCAGGGATCATATCCCTAAGCTCTGATACCAACTGTGACGCCCCCAAAATTAGGTATACATCACCCATCTTGAGTCGCCAGATACATGGTACAGAATTCAAATACAACTTACTAATACCACTGTCGTGTAAAATACGACAAAATATAACTGTGAGTTTGAATACAATTATTGTCTACTAGAGATCATACAAACTCAAAAGGAGTCCTCAATACAATTATTGTCACACTATTTAACAGAATAGTGAGGACTACTAATACTATTCTCTGGTCCATCACTCCGTTCCCCGACTCGTCCCAGCTATATTCTCATTTCCTGAAGAGAACAGTGAAAGAAAGGGTGAGCTCAACTAGCCCAGTAAGAAATATTATGACTAAGATAATGTAGAATAAATTATCATTAGCCTTCAACAGTTTTAAACTGATAAAATATAATAAACATCAAGTTTAACTGCAGCAGAATCAGCAATCCATTAAAAGAGTCAAGTAGAAAATAAAATCTACTATCTTTTATGATTTAAAAGGTTTTTCATCACTGCTATAGCTAAGACTCAGCTTAATAAATATTCCACATAATCGAATCACCCCTGCACTACGGCCAAGGATATTCTTTAGTATCACGACCACAATTATTCATGCACTACGGGTCAAGAATATTTGTGTATTCATTAATGGTCATGATCATGCCAACAACTGTCCATCAATGCACTACGGGCCAATGAGGATTTTTAATTTTTACATCATTTGTAATATTACGGTCATGATTACACTGAATAATCCCTGGTCATAATCATACCAAGTCCATCTATGCACTACAGGCCACAGATGACTTTCAACAAAATATAAACATGAGGATGATGACAATGATATAAGAAATTCAATAAAACAAGTTCAAGAAATATTTTATCCAGAAATTATTAACGTCCAAATTGTCAACATGATACTGTTTTGTAGAGTAAAATTCAAGAATGATCAGAAGAATATTTCCATGAAAGGATACTGGATGAAGCGCAAATATCAAGGATATTCCACTAATTTCATGGAGTATAGAAGTCAGAATTTTAATCAACTGAGTAATACCGAATACAATAACAAAAGATATCACCATGCATGCGATAGAGACCACACAAATGGGTTATTTCGGCAGAATAATAATAACGGAACCAGGTCAGGTGAAATTCACACCGACAGGATGTTCCAACAGAATAATAAATGCGGAATAGTAAATGATGGAACCAGGTCCGGCGTATAGCACAGACAGGATATTCTGACAGAAATGTAAAGACGGAATAGTAAATGGAACCAGGTCCGGCGTATAGCACAGACATGATATTCCGACAGAAATATAAAGACAGAATAGTAAATGGATGTCACCAAGTATAGGGTATTCCGAGTATACAGGTTATTCTAACAAAATAATAATGAATGGAATAAAATAAGGATTTCACCAAGTATAGGGTATACCGCGTATACAGGTCATGTATAGGGTATGCCACTTTTACAGGTTATTCCAACAGAATAACAAAGAATGGAATAACATAAGTTCTCTTCAAGAAGAAAGAATAACACCCCTTACTTTATTAGGAGATTGAATACTGCAGTAGTGTAGTAACCGAATACTCTTCTTCTTTCTCTCTTATTCTCTCTATACTTTCTCTCTTTATAGCTTGAACGAATTCGTGAAAAATAATGAAGCCCTATGCCTCTATTTATAGAAGATTTATTACTATTTACGAAAGTATTTACTATTTACGAAGGTAATTACTATTGACGAAGGTAATTACTATTTACGAAGGTAATTACTATTTATGAAGGTAATTACTATTTACGAAGGTAATTACTATTTACGAAGGTAATTACTATTTACAAAGGTAATTACTATTTATGAAAAAGACTCTTAGATGATGACATATGGCCCTCCATAAATAATTAAACTTACCACAAACGTCTAATAATAGACTCTTTATATACATTAAGGATTGAATAAAAATTAACAGAAATCATTTTATTTTTAATCAACACATATTTAATCTTTCAACAATTATTAATCATTTATAACTTATCGTCTCAATTATTGTTTAAATAATATAACATATTATACAGATGATACTGTGACAATAATTGAATCAATAATATAAGAGATATGATGTAGCAATTACTGTAGCAATAATTGAGTATAGCTGAGTGACTTCTCACGTAAGCATCAATAATCAATATCGTGTGCTACTATGCAGCAACGCGTATTACTGTACTTTTACTATCGAGTAGTTCAACAGTTTTAACGGTAACACCTCCGCCATTATTTTATAGAAAGATAATTTTGTCATTTTCTTACTACGACAATACTTTCGTTGTGGGGTCCACCAATGATTGTGCCGTCGTACGAATATTCCCCGACAAAAAGAATATTCCCCGACCAAACGAATATTTTATAACAACTTGCGTACTTTGCAAAATTTATAAATATTACCCACAACTATAACATTATATCAAATGTATTCCATAAAAATAATAATTATAAAAATTCATCTTTATTTATAAAAACTGGGGTCTTACAACTATACCGAATAATCCATAGTCATAATCATACCAATAACTGTCCATCAATGCACTATTGGCCAATGAGGATTTTTACCACATCATTTGTAACATTACGGTCATGATTATACCGAATAATCCCTGGTCATAATCGTACCAATCAATAGTACATCTATGCACGTAAGCCATAAATGACTTTTATCACAATATAAGCATGAGAATGATGACAATGATATAAGAATTCAATTAAAAGAAAGCAAAGGATAAATTTTTAAAGATTATAACTTAATTTATCAATAATTCAATAATGTCCAAATTGTCAACATGATACTGTTTTGTGGAGTAAAATTCAAGAATAATATTATTTCAAAAATAATTTGGACAGCAAAGAAATCAAATTTTGTCATGAATAATTTCCCGGGTGAATAGTACCCCGTGAATAGTACTTTGAGAATAGTACCCCATGAACAGTACTTGTGAATAATACCCATGAATAGTACTTTATGAATAGTACATATGAATAGTACTTTATGAATAGCACTCCGTGAATAGTACTTTGTGAATAGTATCATAAAAATGAATACTACTCATGGACAGTACTCCCGCATGAAAAACATAAAATTTAACAAGAATGTGCAGAAAATATCTTTATGAAATGATACTAGATGAAGCACAAAGTTCAAGGATATTCTACTAATTTCAAGGAGTATAGAAGCAATACTTTAACAAAATGATGGTATAATCAGGAATACGAGACGAAATAATATTACTCACATACTACAGAGTATAAAAGACAATATTATTCTTATGGATACTGGAAAAATAATATCCCTTACCTCAGAAGAAGACTAGATACTGGAATAGTGAGGTAGCAGACTTCTCTTCTACTTTCTCTCGAAAGCTTCTCTCTCTATAGCTTCTCCTTCTATAATTGCTCTTGTGAGTCTTAGTGAATTGGTGAGAATAAAAGAAGAATGAGCTTTTATTTATAGGAAAACGTAGTTTTGATAATTGCACGTTTTAGGCTCGAAATATTACAGTATAATACCTTCTTATTTTCCTTCATTTTTAATTTAGTCCTGCAAGTATTATCAAACTTGCACCACCTCCCCTAATAGTACATCTTTTGAATCAATAGTACAATCATGTGAATCAATAGTACAATAATGTGAAAAAATAATTACAGTAAAGTACCTTCATCTATTCATCCATTTTTAATTTAGTCATGCAAGTATTATCAATCTTGCACCACCTCCCCTAATAGTACATGCATGCGAATTAATAGTACACACATGTGAACAAATAGTTATAAGCATGTGAATTAATAGCAATTAATTGCTCATTTATCTGATTAATTACCAGATTGGTCAATATAACCTCCAGACATCCATTATTATCGAAATAGATGTCAATTTCTACTAACACTAATAATCCCAACAAAATAGAAATATCAATTTTATCTTTAATCAACACGAACTTATTCATCATTAATATTATAACTCACAATATTTAATAACCAGATCATTCCTAGGAAAGAGGGGGCTTTTTCATAAGGATTTCTCCCTATTGGCGCGCACTTAGGTGACCAAACCTCTACTTGACAGAACTTTCTTGACATTATCAATATTGCAAATAATAATATGAATAACTTTGTCGTCTCAATTATTGATTTAATAATGTAAGATATTATGCAGATGATAATGTGAAAATAATTGAATCAATAATATGAGAGATATTATGCAACAACTACTGTAGCAATAATTGAGTATAACTGAGTGACTTCTCACATAAGCATCAATAATCAATACCGTGTGCTACTATATAACCACGCATATTACTTTACTTTTACCACTGGGTTGTTCAATAGTTTAACGGTAAAACTTTCGCCGTTATTTTTATAAAAAGGGAATTCCGTCATTTTTTAACTACGACAATACTTCCGTTGTGGGGTCTACCAATGATTGTGCCGTCGTACGAATATTTCCTGTTAAAACGAATATTCCCCGACCAATCGAATAATATATAACCACTTGCTTACTTTGCAAAATTTATAGATAATACCCACAACTATAACATTATATCAAATCCACACCATAATATTCAAAAATATATTTCGAGATAAATTAATCTTTATTCATAAAAGTTGGAGTCTTACATCAACTATCCTGAGATAAAGAATCTACAAGATTTTAAACATAAAAATAATCCTCTGTTTATAAACACATCGAAATTTACATTTATAAAAACCAGATAAGTTTTCACATAATTAAATTATTCCTATTACTGCTTGCTAAGGCATTGAATAGCTTTGCTACGCTCTTCTTCCATAATGCGGGACATCGTCTTACGATCTAGCATATACGATGGTAGTCATTCGAACAGAATTGGGTATCTCATAACTCGATCCTGGGCCTCATCAATAACATTTTGAAGCGTAGAGTGCGTCTCCTCCAGCTTAGCCTTCTTCGCCTGATAGTTCTCTTCTGCAAGATCTGCACGTCGTGATTCCCTTACCTAGGCCTCCTCTGCTATGGTCAGCCTTGCTGAGTTCTCTTTCAGTTCATTCTTCAACTCCTCTATTTCCTCTGACTTCTGCTCGGTTTGACCCTTCTTGTGAACCAAATCCCACTCTGTGTTTCCCATACGTGTGTGAAGAGCCTCAACCTCCCTACCCCTTTGCTTAATGGTAAGCTGTTGAATAACCGTCCGCTCCTTCAGCTCCTAAACAGTATCTCATAACTCTATGTTACGGTCATATAGCTCATCCTACATCTCGGCAAAGATAGAGTTTGGTGGGAACTCGTCTTCTTCCACTTATTCCTTAGGATCATCCTCTAGATCAGACTCAGGCTCATGCTCCTGACCAACAACAGTGATCAACGGAGATGGCTCTCTTTGTACCAACTATTCCTGGATGACATGAATGTCTCAGAGCTCCTCCTCTCTAGGTACTCGGGGTTCCTCCTCCCCAGCTTGAATAGATCCTCTAACATCCGACATCCTGACAACACAGTTTTAAGTTTTAGTTAGTAATCGATACTCACGAGCACTTACGTTTATCACATAAGCACATAAAGTCTTTTATTATCTTCAATGAATTAAGGAATTCATTTCATAGAACTCGATAAGAGTTTATCACCACTATGTTCTCGTTCTTCTTTAAGGCTACTACCTAAGGTTCCCCCCCCCCCCCCCGCCTAAGGTTCATAACCTACAACTTTGATACCAACATGTGACACCCCCAAATTTGGGTACTTCAATTCCCATATGATTTGGTGTTCACTGTACAAACATCACATGTCTATGTACCCATAATAAATTAAAACCATAAAATAGATAGAAATAAATCCTCTTCTTAGGGAGTTACAACATCTGAAAATAAGTACATCAATCCCAGGTCATACTAACCTTAAATCTCAAATGCGGAAACATAAACAAATATTAAGTCTTACACAACATTGTCATAAGTCTGAAACATAAATATAATAAATAAACAACAAGTCTTCATCACTTGTTAATCTTGCCATTGCCTTTGCTAGTAGAAGGCTCGTCGAACCTTTTGTTCTTAACTGTAATGGTATTATTACGCCAGAGTGAGAATGATTTCCCACAAGTATAATAACATAACAACAATATAATAACATGCGAATAAATCAAAGACTTCTGAAATAAGAAACCCGACTTTTGAATCAAGAATGAATAACAAGAATCAAACGAACTCCTGAGGGTCATAAGTTCTTGAACTATGTCCTAGGTTGTCAAGTGTTTAAACTTGAAACCTTTAACAGTCATAAGACTATGGACTCTTCTACTCGTACTTAGGGGGAATAACCCTTAGTACCATACTGTGCACAATATCTTAACACTAACACATAATTAATCCCCTATAACAAGGTTGTTCATCTCAGTTTGACATTAGAGTCCGCAGTAATGGAAGTTTAGTTTGGATAAGCTCAACAAGGGTTCTAAAATTTAGAACGTTCATCAACTATGGACTAGTCAAACCAATAAGGGTTGGCTAGTCTTATAAGGTTCAACAATAAATGATATTCAAATTGAATAATAAACTCAAGAGGTATACATTGGGATAAGTATTGTATAATAGGACTCATGCTTTAAAAGATTGATAATATCTACTATGAAATCTTTAACTTGATCAATGAATAACAAGAACTTGATCGATATAGAATATAAGTCTAGAACTTGCTCAAATAAAGAGGTAAGCTTGAGAGGCTTGCCGCGTGCGAAGGTTACACGTTAATTATACACGTTCTTCGATTTAACCCTACACACCATTTACATTCACAATACTAGTCAATTATAACGTAAATAGCATCACAAGTTCATTCTCTTTTATCTAAACTCTAATTATGATTATACTAATCAAACCACAACATTTGTTTTCACATAATATCAGATTTCACGAACGACTAGCTAACTATGCGTTCAACAATTCAGTTAAACATGTAAGTACCTCATTGACGTGGTAAGAATCTATTTTAACATCACATTATATGTCTAACACATTTTTATGTTCATTAGATTAGGTTACTATTACATTCCCTGGACTAAACCAATTCAAACTCTCATTTCTGGACAAACTGCATAGTGGCGCTGCGGCGCCACCATATGGGCTATCCTTGGTGCTGCAACTTGGACTAGTGGCGCTGCAGCGCGGACATTAAGGCATGGAGCTGGCGCTGCAGCGTGACACTCCAGTTCTGGAATTCTACAGTTCGCGAAAAATACAGAACAAGGAAAAATCTTCCAATTTCTTTATTCACACTTTAAATTAAGCATACCCAGATACTAAAATTCATACATGAGCACTACCAAACCTTTATAGTATGATTTTAACAACTTAAAACATATAATTTCTTGAATCAAATCATATAATTTCACTATTCTTCGTGTTTTTGAAAGTTTTGAAGATAAAACATGAAATTTGCCATTACGGTTTCGTTATAACACATAATTTGTCCGTTCAAAGTTTGTTTTCTTCGTTTTGACATGTGCTAACATAATCTACTATTAAATTTCAAGTTAAACAACAATTCATGCATTGATCACATAATTTTTGTTTTACAGAGAACTCAAAACACCCATTAATGGAAAACTCTAATTGTAGAATGTTTACATGAAATCAACTACTCTAATCTCATGGATATATGATATAAACATATTGTAAACATATACTAACATATACATCAGATCATTACTAATTACCTCTATGAATCAACCATATACAAATAAGTGATAGAGTTGATTCTCACTCTGTGAACATTTATTCCCTGTGAACATAACCAAGCAAATGATGAAACCATCAAAGAAAAAGAGTGTTTTATTAAAATGGTTAATCTTACACACATTCATCATCATGCATCTTAAAATGTCATATCTAAATTGGATACATGCATAAATATGATTGTTGGTTATCAATATGATGAAAATTCAAATATATGAGGAACATGGATTTTGAAAGCTAACCTGACAGGACCCCTTTAACCATGAGTACCAAAAATAGAAATTTATCTAACTTGCAGGTGCTTGGTCTATCTAACCACACTAAGGAATACTGATGTAGAAGACTTCAGTCAAGAAGATTCAACCAGCAGAAGGCTTAAGACATATCAGAAATGTTTCTGACAAAATCCTTATTTGTCAAAGTCTGTCCTTGAAGACTTGTTGAGCTAACTTGAATGAAGCTCACATGGTTGCTGATCTCTATATGAAAGTAGACCATTCACCCTAAGATAAAAAGGGTCTTATATGCTCAATCATCCAAAGAATATCATCTGGGAAGAACCCTCGAGAAACTCATTATAGAAGTAGAACTACACAAGTATAAACTGTCAAAGAAGACTACGTTCGTTGTTCTGATAAATTATCGTAGAGTGATCAGTCCTGAAGATATCTATTTCTATGATCCAAGGAGGTTTAAATGATTGTGATGACTTCAGTCAGAATGAGATATGCAAGGCTGCCTTTTGATGCACATGAAGAAGAAGATCTTATACCTCTCTAAGAAGATAGTATCAACTATGGGGGAGCAGTGATCTTTAAGAAAAAACAGCACTGAAAGTATTAGAAATACACTATGAAGAAATGTACCAGTTACAAAGTCCCAAAACTTTGTGGCTGATGAACCAAATAAAGATCCATATTCAGTACGAACGTTTCAAAACGTGCTACTGATAACCTTGTCAACCACCCAACTCAAAAATCATGGAACGCCTACGATCAAACATCTGATCGTTGTGTAAGAGAATGAGAACACCACGATTACAGCCAATGCAAATGTCCAAAGTTGGTAGAGGAACTCCCCAGCAGAAAATGTTAAATGAGATATCAGTGCAAATCACTTCTAAAGTTTTTCATCTGGAAAATGCCTCAAGGAGAAACCTGACCCTTAGTTCACTCTAAGAGGTTGGCCCTTCCTGAGCTACCTTAACCAAGAAGAAATGCTTAGTCAAGTTCATCTCAAGGACAAGGACATACAACGTTCATAGAGCAGATTCTGAAGGGAACTCGAAGATCGTAGTACAACCTTAACGATGACAGAGTAGGCTCGACGATCGCAGTCTTCCCAAAGGATACACCAGCTCATGGGGAGCTCGAAAGAACTAGATACATGCCCAAATATTCCAATCGTATAGAGATAAGTTCGAATACAGTTTCGAAAGTTGCCCTGCAAACTCACCTCAAAATTTCAGTTCCCAAACTATCTCGGAGTACATCAGTGGTTAAGCCATGCAACTTCAAGATGAGGATTAGTGTCAAATCTTCCACTGAAGCATCTCTCAGAAGACGATCGTTGAGTCAACAAAAAAAATCGTAGAGTCCATAGCTACCTCACAAAGCTACTCTACGTACTAAAAGGGTCAACGATCAATCTACATCAGCAATGCTTACTCTCTGAAAAGAAAATTAAAAAATGTTCAGCTTATGGGGAGTTATAGTTTCTTACTAGGCATCGTGCAACCAATGATTGGTTGACACATCACAGCTTATGCAGAGTCAGAAGAAACAATCATAAAGACAAATTCAAAATCTCCAAAAAGTTATCAGAAGTTATCGAACCTTTCTCCATCCCTTTTTCAAACCCTAAAATCCGCTTCAAAGCTTGAATCCATTAAACCTCTAGATTCGCCCAAATCGTATTCAACTATCTCTTATAGGAGGTTTGAAACTAAGAATCCATAAATTTCGAACCCTCAAAATGGAAGAATGGCGTGTTATAACCGGAATACAACTCGGCTTCAAGAAGTTCGAAAGATCAGAAAAGAAGTTCAAGGATATACTTGAGCTTGTAAAGAATGCTGGGTTTTCTGAATGCTTAGAAGCTAAGACTCCAGTCAATACGGATCCAGTGAAGCAATTCTACTGCAATGCATCGATAGATTCTGGGCTTCTGTCCACAAAGGTCAAAGGAACAAGCCTGAAGATAAAGGCATCAGACATCAACCAATTTCTAGGGTTTCCCGACCAAGGTCTGATAAACCTCGAGGAAGTTGACATTGAAGACGGCAAGAGGTTAATGCATTACAGAAGGAACGTAAACCTGAAAGATATGAAGAAGAAGGAGTTTTCTGAAGAGTTTAAATTTTTGGTTGAGATTACAGGAAAATGCATCTTATGCAAGGACACTGCACATGATACTGTGAGTGATCTACAACTGAGAGTCATGACTTTAATTGTTATGAAATAACAGATCAACTTTGGAGCCCTTTTAATTGATTAGTTGACCAAATGACAAGAAAAGGCTGAGATGAAGAAGTCTACAGATAAACCACTCACAAAGGTTTTTCATGGAAGACTCTTGAGCATTATACTAAAGAAGAAATTAAAAAGCAAGATAAAGGAGGATGAGGGAGAACCATTGAATGTTCATAAAGTGATGTCCCCACAGCTGTTTGAGAACTGGAAGAAAAATCATAAGGAAAATAAGAGGCTAATAACTTCTAGCAGCAACAGCAAGTTCTCAGTAAAGAAGAGAAAGGCAGAAGAAGTGGAAAGCTCTCAATCTGATGACTCTATACATGTAGCAGCCACACCAAAAAAGAAGTCTAAGTGTGTAAAGAATCTAGAGGCTCCACCAAGTCGTCTCTCTACTGACAATAAGAGGCATGAAGTAGGAGAAGAAAAAGTATCAACTGCAGAAACCCCAAAAAGAAGAAGGAGTAACAAATTACTCCAAGTGCCATCCAAGAAGAAAGCAAAGGTGATAAAGAAGTCAGCCCCAGTTCCCCAAGAAAGTATATCTAACAAAGAAGAGAACGTATAGTCAAAAGATGAGAAGGGAACTGAAAGCCTCAAGAATAAACCTTAAAAGAGCAAGTTCATCAGTGAAGAAGAAGTTGAAGCTAAATCTGATGTTTAAGAAGAATGTACAAGTCCTATGGCTAACCCTCAGAGCATCAACTCTACTGCTAAGAAAGTTGGAATGCTGAAACAACTCCATCTCTTACTGCTAAAGTCCAAACAAGTTCATCTGATGATTCAAAAGATGTTGAGTCCAAAGAAGAATGACCTGTCCCTACTGATGCTGAACATCAAGGAAGCTTATCTGATGATTTGAAAGCTTCGAAATCTAAAGATGATGAAAGGCCTGACTCTCTTATAGTTGACCCTCAAAGGAGAGGAAAGAGCAACAGACTGCGTGCCAAATCTATCCCAAAGAAGTAAGGAGAACCCTCTACTGCAGTCATTAAATTGAGTAATGATAAGTCTGAATCTAAGGGAGAAGATGCTGAAGAAGGCACTAGTAATGAAAATCAGCATGAAGGATTCACTGATGAATCTAATGAAAGAAGTCAGAATTATTCAAGCTCATAAGGTGAATAAATGGAGAAAGATTCTAGTTCTATAAATCAGGAATCAGAGGAATCAGCAGACTATCATGTTCTCTCTGCAGCAAGAATTAGCAAAAGAATGGTGGTGGAAGTTTTTGTTGAACCACCAGATGTACCAGTAGAAAGATGGATAAACTATGGAAACGAACAACTCAAAGTTGTAAGGTGTGTTTAACAACTAGAACAACATGGAGTTAGACTGCACTACAATTCTGTACAATCCTGATGACCTTCTGATGAGATGGTTCTTTCCATGGATGCCCTGGTTAAAGGTATATACTAAAAATGATGGAAGTTACTTCAGCTGGTGTTACTCATAGTTTCATAACCTGGAGCTGGTGTCACATAACTTTCCAAGGGTAAATGTAACACCCCGAAATCCGATCTATCTTCACACCCGGATTCTGTACGTCACGAGTACATCATTCATCCAACATACATCATTGTATACTGAAATATAACAACATACATTATCAAATTCCAGGTTCTATAAACCTTATAACCTCTTTCATTACAAATAATGATAAATACATTATTCATTTCATCTTACACGAGTGACTTTTATCCACCACCAATGATGAATAACAGTTAATTAAACTAGTCTATAGTTCAATTTCATCTTTCTACATTCCAAGTCTTCACTTGATCTTCTTGCTCATTCACATTCTGAATGGCACTTCATCTGGATACAGTAAGCTTGATCTTTATGGGATCCTTAAGTTCTTCTACCTTCGTTTGCTAAAATTTTTTTTCATTTAAAGCAAGTGTGAGATTTTAATTGCCCAGCAAGTCATAACAGTTGAACAAACAACTTCAAAAATTCAAACATTCCTTTAGAACTTAGATAATTGAACAAAGGTTATGAAGCAAGTTGAATAATAGGAATAATGTCGATTGCTATCATTTTAAAACAATATTCACTTTCACTTTGAAATACTTTTATTCTTTTACCTTTTTTCATACACATTCTATCTGGCTAGAATCATTAGTACAGATTTAATAATAACAGATCATGTATAAACAGAGCATTCTCTTATTGAACAGTTTAATCACAGAACAATTTATCTCATAGAAACACCGAAGTGTTCATATTGTGGCACAAGGCCTCATATGTTCTACCACCTTGCACAAATATCACACATTCGCATATAGACATAACTTCTCAAGTTCAACATCTGAGTAGTTTAAGAAACTAGTATTCATTTAGAATATGAATGAATTTAGGAAACTTGCCCTACACACAGCTACAGCTTACGCTGAACTGCTCATTCCAATTTCTATATAACACATAAGGAAAAACATAAGCACCAATTAGTCATATATTTGACTTACGCATTGGTTTACTTAACTTTACTTCTTAGGGTTCTCTTTCTTGCAACCTATGTTTATATGACCAACTTTCATTACTGGTTTATGGCTTCATGACATACAGAGATGTCTTACTCAAAACGTTCATCATCTTTGATGATTTACATTCTTATCTTCTTCTTATAACTTCTATAGGACTTAGCACACATCACTTCTCTACTAGTAGTCCATATGGTAATCTGAGTGATTTCCCACAAACAACCAACAAATAAGTTCCCATCTCATCTACACTGCCATCACAGTGAGTTAGATCGATTTCCAGTTTCGTATATACCTTTTCTCTCTGAAGGAATTGTTTATCCCATCTCCCATATGTCAACCATCAAAGGTTACGATTGTACCACAACCTAACTTATCATAACTTATTCAAACAATTAACTATAATGTTCGTTAAGTCAATTTTTTATTCCATACGGCTTTCTGGTAACTAAACGCCATACCTCAGGATTCATTCTTTATCGTCCAAGTTATATAGTCTTTTGTATACTCAGAGCGATAATTCAAGTTAATCATTAACTCGGCTTTGTTATGTTAACGTCATTGTCTTAATTCAGATCTTTACCATTTATGGTTTAATCATTGATCTTCATTATCTTACGGTCAAACCATACATGGGGTGTAGGTTATATCCATTTAGTATTTGTGTACACTCAATCTTCACGCAGGTTAAAATGTCTAACACTTACATTTCATTCTAACATTCTCCATCTAAATCATTATCGGCTTCCATTAATCTTATTACCATTTGTTGCGGATTTCTTGATACCATTCGTATCTTACATAATACTTTTGTTATCCATTACTTGAACCCCATGTTCGTTACTCATTCTTAATGTCGAAGCCATACCGATCGTTGTATGCTAAGACCGATCATTCATCGCAACAACGTTGCGTTCACAACGTCTATACACTTTACATTTATCTCTCATTACCACAACATAACATCAAAATGTTATTCATTACATTCATCACTCAACGTCTAAGGAATCACAATCATAGCAATCACTCACATTCGTTCATCACGACTACGGTCCCCAGATATTGGTTACGTAATCAACCACTTAAATTCTATCTTTTAATCTCGTTTAATCTTTCTGTTCAACCTTTACTAAAGGTTTAAATGACTTGATTAAGTGTTACATTAGTTGAACATTATGTTCTTTATCTTCTCATACGTTTCCCCCAAGAGCTGAGCAGTTAAAATTTCTTCTCTGGCTTTTTCCCTACACTAGCGCTGCGGTGCCATTCTCTTCTATATCTCTCGTGCTGCAGCGTGAGTCTCTAGTACCTAGCTCCCTAGTCTGGCGCTGCAGTGCCACCTTACAAGGCATGGCTAGCACCGCAACGCCAAGCCCTAATTCTTGAAATTTTTGTCTAAGTGTTTGATCGTTCTGAGACGCTTACTTCCCGCTTCCCTAACTTCTTCGCTATAACTCAGAACGAAGACGTTCCAAATCCATTCTCTTCCTTATCTTACGTAATTCAATACCCCTTAGATAGAACTTCATTCTAAATCCATTAACGTGCCATTCGATTGGCTTGATCTTCACCCTCTGTTCATTTTTATGTTTTTAACGTTCTTCGTTCGTTCGTCCGTAATTCGATCATCCGAACTTGGAACTCGTTCGTTCTTGAGTCCACAACTTATTTTTTCTACGTTCTCTTACATTCTTATGAAATCCTACTCATTCAGGTTCATTTACTAACTTTCTAATTCTTGTTCGTCATTTACTAAATTTTTGCCATAACTTCGTTTTAGCTAAGTTTAATCCGTTCTTCATGACTGTTTCAACCGTTCCTAACCAAGTAATAAGCATCTAACTTATACGCGATGGTTTTAAACTTGTCCATCAATAACAATTACACTATGATGGTTTTAAATTTGTCCATCAACAACGTTCTTCGTGTTCTTCGTTTTTAATCGATATTTTGATTACGGTTTCACATTTTATTGGAATTTGATGTTATAAAACACCATTACTTTTTTATTTCACCGAATCATTTATATGATTCATTCAGATTGTTCAAATTCATTACAAATCTTATACTTCCTTAAGAAATTTATTTACTAAACTTCAAATTCTTGATTCTTCATTTTCTTATGATTTCAACCATATGAAATCATTTCTAACATCTTTTACTTCTTATTCTCATTAAGTTATGTTTTAAACATATAAAACCTAAAGAAAATTAATTCAGAAGTTAGGTTTTCGATACCTTTCTTCTTTAATCTCCTTCCGCTAGACAATGTTTGCTCACGAGCAACTTTTCCTCCTCCTTTTTCCTTTTCTTTCTCCCATCCAAATTCTCTCTCTCTCTCTCCATGTTGTAGGATTTTCAAAATCCAAAGCAAACGAATTTAGCTTCCAATTTATTGATTTTCATGGCTAGGGGCAAAAGTTATTTTGCCCCTCCGGTTACTATTCACACCTCATTACTATTCCACCTCCTTACTATTCACGTAGCTTCCCTTGGAAGTTTCATGGTTCCGTCTTTCGGGTTTAGTCCGACAGTTCAAAAACTATGATTCTCGGAATCCAAATATTTTTGGATATTTTGTCTTTCATTTATCGATTAACTTTTACGTATTCTTCGGATCTCCAAAAAACTAAAAAACACTTTTCACCATTAAGTGTTTTCCTTTTCGTTTTCCCCTAATGTAGTTAAACGAGTGAAAAGTACATAACAGTACTTTTCATCATTTTATTTCGTCCAATTTCTGCACGTTTTTTAAAAAAACTTTTATCGGCTTACTTAACTTTGCACGATATATTATCGTCAAATCTTTCAACGGAATGTCATTTCGATATTCCGAACTCTTGAAAAGGCTTAGGTTATTCAAACCCTAACCCTTAGGCTTTGTCGGGTGAATAATTCATATTTCGTCCTTTTTTCTGAAAAATATTTTGTTCCCAAAAATTTTTTATTTTCGTCTTGAAAATTCTTACTCGTTCAGTCTAACTCGTAGGAAAAATCCTCCCAACTTATAATTATCCTAGGTTATAGAACAATTAATAAATACATAACACATAATAGTATTAATAAAATTTTATTTTATTACTGCCTCTGTCCTAGGATAAAAGTCCTGGTGGACTTTTCACGCATATTAAGAAGAGGAATAAAATGACAAAATTTTCCATAATAATGTCATTAAACATGGAGAGAGAATTAAAATAAGAAAAATATGAGATATTTAATGCTACGGGTATACTAGGAAAAAATATGTAAATGTTTGGTTATTAAAAGAAAGAGGACATTTAACATGGGACAACCCAAAATAGTAATAAGGACTTTTATCCTGGGACGAAGGGAGTAATAACTAATTCTTTAAACTTAAATTCTAGAAAATCCGAATTTCTGGGTTGTTACAGTAAAGAAGTTTGCAACCAAGATGATCAAAGACCAATCACACTTCAAAGTCTACCGACATGCTGGTAACCACTACATTCCCTACGATAGTAGAGTGGTTTCAGACGGCAGAAGGGTTATGCCCAAGCATATGATCATAGAGTCCATTCACTCTACCACTAAAGATGATCAAGTTCAGTCAGAGAAGCTTCTATCTGTCCAAGCACAATTATCTTATAATCCTTCATCCTCTAATAGTGATTGGCATTCAACAATTTACCAGATTCTCACTGCTTTCGAAAAACTGTCAGAGAATGAAAATCGTAGAGTGCAATCTGATGTTCAACAAGAGTCTACTCAACCAAATGCCCAAACTTCTACAGAGCAGGAGTTACTGAAGAATTCTGATGAGTTGGTTGAGAAGATATCTATTATCACTAAAGAGGCAAAGATGTTAGCAGAAACAGAATATAATGCGGTTCAAGACAGACTCCAAGCCACTATGTCTAATATATCTCTCAAAATCAAAGAGAGAGATCAAATCTATCTAGATGCTATGAATGATCGGAATTAAAAAGCTCTACGAGCACATAAGGCTAATGAAGAGCAAATCATATCCCTCTCTGACAACATTGACAATCTGAATCAGTCTCTCTCCCTACAAATTGAGCTGAGCCAACAAGAACTCAAGATTGAGGTTGGTAAGTCATCTTACCTCATGGAGCAACTTATGTCACACATGGAGCAGCTTTCACAAGTGATTAATAACAAAAAGGTTGAGAAAAAGAGACATAGGAAGAAGCACTCAAGGAAGAGCAAGGAGAACAAAAGAAAAGAAGACAAAAAAGCCAAGAGAAAGGCAAAGGAACATAAGAAGAAGATATCATTAGCAGAAGCATACTCATCATCTGAGGGGGAGCCAAAGGATGATGATCCCATGAATACAAAGTCTGAGGGGGAGCCAAAAAAAGAAGAAGAGTATGAATCTGAGGGGGAGCAGAGAAAAGAAATGAAGTCACCGCCCCAGGGGGGAGCAGCAGCAATAAGATCAAATAGATAAGTAGCTGATCAACAGACATCCAAGAGACACACATAAAGCCTAAAAGGAACATCTCTATCTAGTTAGGTATGTTCTGGATCCAGGATGTAAATTTTCATAGTTTGTGTAATTCCATATTATTATCAATGACATTCATGATTATGTGTTTAAGAAATACAACTGCTCATTATATATAAGATTCATTCATCTCATGCATATACACTAATTATTTTTGTCATAATCAAATAAGGGGAAATTGTTAGGAATAAGCATATAAATGATATTCCTATTTATATATGATTTGATTATGATATAAATGAATGAATATAAAAGTATGCATGCATTAAGAAAAGATGTAGAGTCCTTTGATAGATAACATGAATATATCTATAAGGACTTAGAATGAATTTATCAAATATTTTAGGTTGATCCTACATAAGCAAAACACCTTTGTAAAGTCCTTAAAAATAAATGATGTACACGAACTATAAATATAGAAAGATCAAGCTTGTTAGGTTGATCTTATAATGTAATAGATAGGCTTGTATGATCGTCGAGCACTGCACCAGAAATCGTAGTCTTCTAGGAGAGTCAAGGAAAACTCGAGAACTATCTAGGCAGAATTGTAGTTTGCAAATAGTAGATCTCAGAGTTCGTAGAATGTTAGGAGAGATGAGGAAGGATCGTAGTGTGTCGAGAAGAACTTTCTCGGAGCTGTAGTTTGCTGAGGAAGTCATGTTCAGAATCGTATAGACAGCCTGTCTAAGAGCCGAACGAGCATCTACCAAAGCTTAGTCAAGAATCGTAGACCACACTCGAAGTCGTAGAGTCTACTGATCATACCAGAGGCAGAGATCGTAGTCGAGCAAGATCAGATGAAGACAACAAGCATAAAGATAGAAATTGTAGAGTGTCATGATGTGATCTTAGAGTCATAGTGTCTGCAGAACCAAAGTAAAATCGTAGAGTGTAGAACTAAGGTTTCAACAAAGGTTCTCACAACGCCAAGGCAGAATCATAGAGTAAACATGATTCTCAACATATGAGCACTCCCAGAATATCCAAAGTGTGAAGCCTCTGGTCTGACCCGCTAAGATACATTCCACCTGAAAGAAACTAGAGAGCACTCAACGAATTGTATGCAAGCTAACAGAAGATCTAAGCACCAACCCAATCAACATTCGGATTGAGTTGTGAAGTCATTCAAGATGAAGTCTTCCACAATTTGATCAGAAGAAGACTTCAGTAAAAGTAACTGACTAAGGAAATTCAGTAAGTGTAGTAGCTTTCAAAATAACAAAAGACAACGATCTTGGGATTTACCAGGATCAAAGTGTTTGCCAAACAAAGCAGGAACTAATAAAGTTTACACAGAGATACTGGTCAACTTATAAAGAATAAGGCAAAAGTGATTAAGAATTGGGTCAATCCATTGATGATAAATGAACGGGAGATCACAAGGAGAAAGCGAGCTAGGCATGCCACAAATTTGATGTGTCTTGCTATTCAGAAGAGGTCAGTACAAGAAGTCAAGCTATCAGTTCCTGAGATCAGTCGAGGCAAATAGAAGTGTTGAAGCACTGCATAAGAGAAGGAAAATGTGTTCTACATTGAAGATCCAATGAACACACTTCAAGATCGTAGTGTTGTCTCAACCTGTCAATGAATATAATTCAACAAGACACACTACGATCAGGTCCAAGAACATCTGCTTCAGAATCATAGAGTTAGGTCATCTGAAGATTGAAGCATTGGCAATGGTTCAATCTGAAGACTGATATTTAAACATTGCTAGTTGAGAGCATCGATGCAAAAGGACATCTCATGAAGTTCTAATAAAGAAGTCAGAAAGGAGAAATAAAGATGACTACCTGCCCGAGACATCAAAGTGACATCTCTGACGGGGTAGGTGAAATAGTAGACTGCAGTGTCAGAAAGTCATAAAGGAACTGTCATGTCACATCTGCAGTCTACACCAAATAACTCGAGATCTGCGAAGCAATTCAAATAACTTTCAACGACTGTATTCCAACATAAAGATTTGGAAGGATTATATATCAGACAGAGTTTCAAAGATTAAGGGTTGCTGAGTTGAAGGATTATAGAGTTATTGGAATGCTACATTGTTGACTCTACGAGTTCCACCAGAACTTAACAGATTAAGTCTTAGTGACAATGAGACTACAAAGGTGAAAGTGAAGCAGCTTTGAAGAAGGACTTGAACAGACTGAAGCATCACTCAACAAAGATGAGAATGCCACTGAAGATGGCAGCTAAACTGAGAGCGGAGAAGGTCTAGAAGATATCATTCAGAAAAGTTGCAGAGCACAAAGAAGATCCAGATAGCGACTCTATGAATCACCGTGAACCAAAAGCTATAACAGAATAGATGTAGAAACCTTGTCTGCAAACCACTCAAGAAGGGTTCAGGGAATGCAAAGTGCAAGACAAAGTCTACTAAAAGCTCAAACACTTAGCAAACCTAAATGGTGATGGTGCACAGCTGACATCGGATGAAGATGATCAGAACAGAATGAAGATCAACTCCACCAGAGAAGATGTGGTCCAGAATCTACGCATAATGCAAAGAGGACCATGCCAAGCTGTTAAGTACAAAAGATGTTCAAGCTTAAAGACATCTTAGCAGTAAGGCACCAACAACAACTACACTAACAAGTAGCCAGGTCCTGAGGGGTCCTTGTCCGGAGGGACTAAATGAAGTTCTAAGCCTGCTGGGCTTGAAGAGTTCCTAGGAAACTAGAGGAGTACCATGTCTGCTAGGTTTGAAGAGTTCTTAGTGAACTAAAGTTCCAAAGCTGCTGGCCTTAAAAGAATCTTAATGAGTCATGGTGATGCCCTTCCTTAGTGGAAATCCTGCTAGTTAAAGAAGAAGAGTGGATTAGGAGCTTGAGTCTCTTAACCACTTAAAATCCCTTGTGTCTTTTACATTCAGTCATTTACATTATGTACCTAACTGCTAGAAATGCTATGATGTATTAACTACTTACAACTTAACTAACTATACGAATAATGTATATATGATCATGAATATATCAATGAAGGGGATCTTTTACTTATTTCGTTGTGCTTGAAAAGATTCTTATGTTTTTCATATGCTAATTGTGACAACCCAAATTTTTATAAGTTATTAAAATAAGAATTTAATAATTAAAATTCTTATTATGAGATGTATATATTTTAAATTATGTGTTTTGGTGTGAGGAAATTAAATTTATATGAGATTTAATAGTTGATTAAACTATTAAAGAAAGTGAAATTAGTTATGAAAAAGGAATATGGTGGCAAAAGAAATTAACTAAAATTAAGATGGAAATTATATTATGGAATAATATAATTTAATTAGTATGCCTAGTTGGTAATGAAATTATCATGAATTTAATCTCGTAAATAAAGCGAGTAATTCACTTAATTTAAATAATGAATTAATGTAAATATAATTGTTTTAATAAAGTGGGAAGGTAATATATTACATGTACGAGTACTGCGTTTATGTAATGGCTTAATATTTTATATTTAGCCAATTGAATGTAAATTAACTATGAGAATGAGAATGACCAATATAATTATAAATAAATATTAGTGTTTGGATTAATGAATTAAATAAATATTTAAGATGTGATTAAAAGTATGAATTAAATAAATTGTCTCGGGACAATTTATAGAAGGAAAGAAATTGATTACTTATACATAATAATTGTATAATTTATTAAAATGATTAATGGATTAAATACTTATCATTTTAATGAAATGTTTATTATTTTACATCGAGGTGTTTATGAATATAATTTCATAATGTATAAGTATAATAATTATACATATTATAATTTTATAATTATTTAGTTTAGCTAGCTAAGTAATTTAATAGTATGGTTAAAGTGTGACACTTAGAGAAAAGAAGATATATTATATAATAAGGAGATCATAAAAATAAATTAGAAGAGAATAATTGGGTTCTAGCCAAACATGGCCTTGAGACCTTTGGTTTTTGCAACTGCTGAGACTTTGGGCTTTTGTAACGTGCTGGGAAATAAAACTTACGCCTATGTTTCACAAGGCTAAGTTAGAGAGAAATTGAGAGAGAGAACTCTCTGAGAAAGTTGAGAGTAAGAGGAGTTCTGTAATTCAAGTAAAAGGAAGAAGATTAACCAAGTTTTCTACTCATATGAACTCGATAGATAAAGTATGGGTTTAGACCTAATCATAGTAACGCGTGATTGTGATTTATGCGTATTGTTGGGATTTATAATTTATGTCTAGGATAGAGATATACCTATTCATCGCACGTAATCTTGTAATAACTTGTGATTAAACCTTCTTTAATTGTAATTCACATAGAGATATAGTGAATTAGTTAATTAGGGTGTTCTTCTTAATTTTATCATCTGTGGATTTAAGTTGATACGGGTATAATGCATTGAGAGATGGTTATATCTACCATTGTGTTCTTGATTAACGAACTAGAATAGTTAATGTGAATTAAAAGGAAATGTGTTAGTCTAAGTCAAGCATTAAGTGAAATTGTAGGCTTTATTTTCCAATATCTGATTAAAGTTTATGGTAGTTAGTTAGTTTATTAGTGGTTTTTGTAAATTCGTATCACTTAATCATTAGTTTAATAAAATTGAGATAATATAAAATTAGTAGTTGTTAAAATAAAATTTAGTTATTTACTCTGTGTGAATGATACTCGACTTATCACTTTATTACTTGTTGACCACGTATACTTGTGTGTTATGCGTAATTGGATTTTACACCAACAAGTTTTTGGCACCATTACCGGGGAACAATAATTGTGTTTATTACTTTAAATATCAGTTTAATTATATCAGTTTTAGTTAAACACTTTTCTTTTTGTTTTTGTTTTTATTTCTTGTTTCAGGTTCTCTTGAATAGTGCATACAAACTCGATCAAAGAAGCCAGAACTAGTACCTTACGAGGACGATATCGAGAGAAAGTTTCAACGGTTGAGTAAGTGGATAAACCCGAGAGAACTTAGAACAACAAGAGACAATGGTTGTGCATAATCAAAATGCATTACGGGATTATGCCACACTAAGGGTTACCGAGATTCAATCGAGTATTACCAGACCTGCTATTACTGCTAATAATTTTGAGATAAAGCCTGATACAATTCTGATAATTCAAAACTCTGTGCAGTTTGAGGCTTTGGCTAACGACTATTCGAATGAACATCTTGTGAGCTTTATAGAAATATGTGATACCTTCAAATATAATGGAGTATCGAATGATGCAGTGAGGCTTCGGTTATTCCCATTCACACTGAGAGATAAGGAAAAAAGTTGACTACATTCATTACCAGCAGGTTCTATTACTATTTGGGATGACCTAGCTCAGAAGTTCTTCATGAAATTCTTCCCACTGGAAAAAATAGGAAAAATGAGGAATGAGATTACTAATTTTGAACAACAGCATGGGGAGTCAATATATGAAGCTTGGGAGAGGTATAAAGAGTTATTGAAGAAATGGCCACATCACGGACTACCCAAGTAGTTGCAGATGAACACCTTTTATAATGGGTTGAACAGTAATATTTGGACAACATAGACGCAACGTCGGGAGGAGCATTTATGACTAATAGGTCTGAGGAGGCTTACGATTTGATAGAAACTATGGCATCTAATAACTACCAGTGGCCAACAGCAAGGATGACTTCACCTAAGACAGCTGAAGTGTTAGAAGTGGATGGAGTTACAGCTTTAGCAACTCAGATATCTGCACTATCAAAGAAAATGGATGCTCTCACGGGAGTACAGGTTCAGCATGTAGCATATGTATATGAGTTATATACAGGGGAACATCTGAAGTATCGATGTGCAATAAATTCGGCAGCAGTACAGTTTGTGGGTTGTTACAATCGACCACCAAACCCGTATTAGAACACCTACAATCCGGGGGTGAGAAACCATCCTAATTTTTCATGGAGCAACAATCAGAATCAGCAGCAAGCTCCACGACCATCATACCCCTCCCCCCCCCCCCCTTTTCAAAATCAACACCAACAGTCAGCTCCGCAACATGAGAAGAAGACGAATTTGGAGGAGCTACTTTTGAAATACATAACAGGTAATCAGGCGACAATTAAAAATTAGGAAAACAAAATGGGGAAGTCAAGAGCAGTGTCAAGCTATTACAATTCAAAGTGGAAAATAGTTAGATGGGAAAAGTGCAGAAAATTCAATAGTAAAGGAAGATGCTAAGGAAAGAGAACCAAAAATAGTTAAAGAAAAAAAAGGTGAAAAAAGACCAATGACTAAGGAACCGGCAGTTGTTGTACCAGTTGTCTATCCACCACCACCTTTTCAACAACGGGTCTAAAAGTAAAAGTTATTTAAACAATTCTCTAAATTCCTGAAAATCTTCAAGAAGATACAAATAAATATTTCATTTGCAGAAGACCTAGAACAGATGACGAGTTATGCTAAGTTAATGAAGGGTATTTTGTCAAGAAAGAAAAAATAGGAAGATTATGAGATAGTAGAATTGATGAAGGAGTGTAGCGCGGTTTTGCAAAGGATGGTGCCTCCATAGTTGAAGGATCCGGGTAGCTTCACCATTCCTCGTACTATTGGAAACATGTCCTTCAACAAATGTTTGTGTGATTTAGGTGCAAGTGTTAATCTCATGTCGTTATCAGTTTACACTCAGTTAGGTTTGTCAGAACCAAAACCAACGAACATCTCATTACAGCTTGCGAATAGGTCAATTACGTACCCAAGGGGAATTGTGGAAGATATACTTATAAAAGTGGACAAGTTCATATTTCTAGCTGACTTCATTATCCTTGATTACGAAGAAGATAAGAACATTATGATTATTTTAGGGAGACCATTCTAAGCAACTGGGAGGACTCTCATCGATGTGCAAAAGAGAGAATTAACTATGAGAGTTCAAGACCAAGAGGCTACGTTTAATGTATTCAAAGCTATGAAATTCCCTACCGATGAGGAAGAATGTTTTAGGATGGATGTGATTAAGAAAATGGTGAGTGAAGATTTGATTCGAGGCATGGATAGGGAATCATTCGAAAACACATTGTTTGGAGATGTTGACTTAGACAATCCTGAGTTGATTGACTATTTACACATGTTGGATGTATCAGCTAGAGTAAACAGATCAAGATTCCGTTTGCACCATTAGAAACTGCAGAAAAATTATTTGTACCGATGAAACTTTCACAAGAGAAACCACCCACACTTGAACTTAAACCTCTTCCTACACACCTCAGGTATGGACTTTTGGGTAATTCATCTACTTTTCATGTTATTATTGCATCTACACTTAACGACTTGCAGGAAAGTAAGATGCTAAGGGTTCTCCGAGAATACAAATCTATTATAGGATGGACCATTATCGATATCAAGGGGATAATCCCATCATTTTATAAGCATAAGATCTTCTTGGAAGATGATACAGAACCCACAGTAGAACACAACGAAGGCTCAACCCAATCATGAAAGAGGTAGTGAAAAAGGAAATTCTGAAATGGATCGATGCTGGGATAATTTTTCCTATCTCAGATTGCTCATGGGTGAGCCCAGTACAGTGTGTCCAAAATAAAGGAGGTATGATGGTCATGACTAATGAAAATAATGAGCTGATATCGACTTGGACAGTGACTAGTTGGAGGGTATTCATAGATTATAAGAAACCCAACAAGGGAACCCGAAAGGATCACTTTCTTTTACCTTTCATTTATCAGATGTTAGATAAATTGACGGGACATGATTACTATTTTTTGTTAGATGGATATTCGGGTTACAATCAGATTTTAATTGCACCAGAATACCAAGATAAGACACCGTTCACATGCCCATATGTCACTTTTTCCTTTAGGAGCATGCCATTTGGAATTTGCAGTGGCAACTTTTCAGAGATGCATGATAGCAATATGTTGCCTAATTTTTAATAGCACTTTATCACGCAAGTATACGCGTTCAATTGTAATATTCAGCAAGCAAGGATATCGTTCCCACGAGGAAATAGACTAATATTTATCAATTACTAACTCTAATGCAATTAATCCTACTTTAAACTAAGAAAATTTTGTTTGTGATTTGAAATTTAAACTTAACAAACTAATAATTAAAATAAGAATTTCACAAGAATAATTGCAGATTTAACAGGTTAAGATTACAACTTCCCTTGGTATTTCATTTAAACTAACTTACTTCCCATATAAAATAAATCAATTAATAGGAATTGTTATCCAAGAATGCTCTATAAATATTCATGCTCTTCTTCCAAAGACACATGAACAAATCCTCCTAAATCCAATCTTTAAGATGTAGAATTATAAGGAACACCCCAATTAATCAACTCACTATATTCCTATGTGAATCAAGTTAATTAGGATTTATGCACAAATTCTTTCAATGGATACAAAAGACACATAGGTATATTCCTATCCTACATGCTAATCATATTAACCCTATTCAGATTATATGAACAGATGTTATTATATCCAGATCTCAATCTATACTCCATCTTCCAATTTTATATAGATTATCACAGTAATTGTTGATCAGGCAATTAATCAATAAGCATAAGATATAATAAACAATTCAATAAAAACTAACTTTCATTCAATGGGAAGCTTGCAATTTAAACTACATACCAAGTTCCGTTGCAATCTTAATTAAAATTTAGTTCATGATAATAATAAAGAAAAACATAATCAAAGTTAATAAACCAAACATCCCAGATAGTTACAAAAGATAAAACTAGAGAAGAGAAGAAGAAACTCTGAATTTGCTCTTAAACTCTCTCTTAGATCTTCAGCCTTTGCAATTCTCCTTCGTGCTTTTCCTCCTTTGTTCTCTCTGCAAATCTCTTGAAAACTTGATTTTCCTTGTCAAATTCGTCCCCCTCGCTTTTCTAGAATCCTCTCCTATTTGTATTGGTCTCAGCCCTCATTCAGACTCCTATTTGGCTTCAAAAACCCACTTGACAGCTGAAAACGCAACTTTCTACGCACTAGAGCGCCTAGGCGCTCATCATAGGGCAATTTCAAGCGCCTAGGCGCTTGGGCTGAATGATGTTACTGACTTTGAGCGCCTAGGCGCTTGAATTAGGCATGTATGGAGCGCCTAGGCACTTGGCCCTTTTTCCAACATTTTCTGCTCCGACGTCCTTTGGGAAAATGGCCATAACTTCTTCGTCCAAACTCCGATTTAGATGATTCAAGATGTTCTGGAAAGAGGAAAAGTAGATCTACAACTTTCATTCTTGAAGTTTCACGAAATAATATCCGGAGCTATGGTCAAATTTGCTCTGAAGTGACTGCTGTGTAAATAACAAGCCGAAAACGCGCATCTAGCCACCCCAAACATCGATCCAAGTAACTTTTATCCCAATTCCTACAAAACAATATAAAACATGCATAAATAGACACAAACACATGAAAACATCCTAAAAGACTCGAGATCAACAATAAATTAAGCTCGAATGTATCCAATTCATGTGTATAAAACTCACTCATCAAATACCCCCAAACTTAAACCTTTGCTTGTCCTCAAGCAAAAACACAAAAATGTTATGCAATGCAATGTAATGAAACTAATCTATATGCCTACGAATCCAACAGTAATGACAGAAACAAGTCTATTTAACTGGCCTTAGAGAAATCAAGTAAACATGATAATACATCATATTTAAACAAATCAGTAATTTCTCAATCAATCATCAAATCTTAGACTGTTATCACTGATATAGTGCGTGTGTGCTCCACAACAATGTTAACTGATATAAAGTCAAATTTAAGACATAATAGATATCTTCGAAGGCATCATACAGTGCAAATTCACAAAATTCACGAACAAGCTAGATCCAACTAAAGTCAAACATCCACCAAGTTCAAGAGTCCAATCCGGGATACTTATGCTTTACTTTTCATCACGGGGGCTTTTTGCTCTTTTCCCGTTTTATTGTTTTTCTTTTTTTATTTATTTATTTTTTTAACCATGACTGTGCAATGTCTCATTCCATTAGGCTAACAGTGTCACCCCTTAGCGAGCTTTCGACCAACGACTCCCAGACCATATAAGACCTTAGAGCGCTGGGTTTTAAGATACCCCTTCGGGCGTACTTGCTCGAGTAACAAAGGCCTCGAAACAAAACTATCCACAGAAATTTTTATTCTATTTTTTCCTTTCTTTTTCTTTTTTTTAACGAAGCTTATATATCCCAAATTTTCCCCCCAAACTTAAGTTTTTATCAAAATTTAGCCATCTCCGCCTATTCATGTCTTTCATTCCTTCACATTAGTATTATCTTTAAGAAATTCATTATGTATCAATTTAAACTTAATCAGTCAACATATCTGTTATTAACGTGCTAACCTTAATTATACCAGTTTCAAACAGGAAAAGATTCAATTCATAACAAGAAATCACATCAAAGTCTTAACAGACAATACTATACTTGTCTACTCAATTCCAATCTCATCACTGGCCAAAACAGACTTAAACTATCTAACGGCTGGAAACATGCAAAAACTACAATTTTTTTTTTTTTTTTATGAATGCAAACTACATGAAAAACTATTAACTGAATACTATATGAATGCACTAGATGAATACTACATGAATGAACTGGAGCTGGACAATTACACCCCCAAACTTAACCAATGCAATGTCCTCATTGTAAGAATATAACGATAAATAGAAGAGAACTTCCCTGTAATCAGCTAAGCGTGAGTTGATGGTGGCGATGGCGACGACGATCATTTTGCTATCCATTGGACCTCCAATACCTGCAAAGAAGAGAGACAACATGGATTAGATTATACGAGAACTTAATAAGCAACTTAATTCCTATCTACTAAATAAACTAGTAAAGCATATAAATATAAAAAATTCCTGGGTTGCCTCCCAGTCAGCGCTTGATTTATAGTCTTTCAGCCTGACTTTGTCTGGTCAATGCTATCCAATTCCTCTTCGAAAGTTGAGCAACCCTCCATCCATCGGAAATAATATAGCTTTTGGTAGGTTCCCATTTGAGATAGCCATCAAGTTAAAGTCACCTAGCATGCTTTGTTTATATAAGATTAGATTGAAGAACGTCCAACATCTAGGCGTTTTCTCCATTGTGTCTGCGAATAAATTCTGGCATTGAGGCGTGTCAGACACAACAATCTCTTCTTCTATCTTCTCCAACTCATCGCACCATGGCTTCGAAGTTGTACTCGCTTTTACGTCACATGGAGTATTGCCAATGACATGACTACCAATTGGACAAGTGATTGCAAATCTAACCGGATCCTTAAACTTTGGTGGAGAAGATATATGGGGCACTATCAAAATCGGTTCATCTATGTCAGAACTCAAGGCTAGATCTTTGGCGACCTTCTTTTCCTGCTCCCCACTTGTCTCCTCCCTTTCCTGATCCTTTTCTTTTGGAACATCCGATTCCAGATTTAGCATGGGCAATCCATCAGTCTCGGGAACCATGTTGCTTGACACTTCACCTTGAGGGCGATTGATGATGTCGTTGAAAAGTTGTCCCATCTGGTTCTCAAGATTTTGAATCGACATCTTATGACTATTCGTCTGCTCCTCAATCAAAACCATGAACTTGGAAATAAGTCCTTCCAATCTTAAAATCCTTTCTTCTTCATGATTAGGGAGTTGAACTTGTAATTCAGGAGTGTATGATTGGCATGGAGCAAAGGGTTGTGCTAGATTGTCATCGCTCCATGAAAGATTTAGTGGATTCCCCCACTCATGATGATAATTACTGGAATAATCATAATTGTTGGGATAATCGCTGAAGTTACCACTATATTGTAATGACTCGAAACTGATGGTGCATTGATGACTCGGATGGTTTCCCCCACAATACTCACATATCACCGCTACACTTTGAATACGTTGTGCTGATAAAGCATCAATCTTCCTTGAAAGTGTCTCAAATTGTGCTGACAATTCATCGAGTCCATAATTCTTTGCCTCCCTTGGCCGAGTCATATTCAAATTTAGCCAATGATAGTCATAGTTGTTCATGGTGCCTGAAAAGGAATTAGACTAGAAAAAAAAAAGTTTAAATTAAGATTAACGCTATAAAAATCAATAATGACAAAATATTAAACTAATTTCCCTGGCAACGGCGCCAAAAACTTGTTGCCTAATTTTTAATAGCACTTTATCACGCAAGTATACGCGTTCAATTGTAATATTCAGCAAGCAAGGATATCGTTCCCACGAGGAAATAGACTAATATTTATCAATTACTAACTCTAATGCAATTAATCCTACTTTAAACTAAGAAAATTTTGTTTGTGATTTGAAATTTAAACTTAACAAACTAATAATTAAAATAAGAATTTCACAAGAATAATTGCAGATTTAACAGGTTAAGATTACAACTTCCCTTGGTATTTCATTTAAACTAACTTACTTCCCATATAAAATAAATCAATTAATATGAATTGTTATCCAAGAATGCTCTATAAATATTCATGCTCTTCTTCCAAAGACACATGAACAAATCCTCCTAAATCCAATCTTTAAGATGTAGAATTATAAGGAACACCCCAATTAATCAACTCACTATATTCCTATGTGAATCAAGTTAATTAGGATTTATGCACAAATTCTTTCAATGGATACAAAAGACACATAGGTATATTCCTATCCTACATGCTAATCATATTAACCCTATTCAGATTATATGAACAGATGTTATTATATCCAGATCTCAATCTATACTCCATCTTCCAATTTTATATAGATTATCACAGTAATTGTTGATCAGGCAATTAATCAATAAGCATAAGATATAATAAACAATTCAATAAAAACTAACTTTCATTCAATGGGAAGCTTGCAATTTAAACTACATACCAAGTTCCGTTGCAATCTTAATTAAAATTTAGTTCATGATAATAATAAAGAAAAACATAATCAAAGTTAATAAACCAAACATCCCAGATAGTTACAAAAGATAAAACTAGAGAAGAGAAGAAGAAACTCTGAATTTGCTCTTAAACTCTCTCTTAGATCTTCAGCCTTTGCAATTCTCCTTCGTGCTTTTCCTCCTTTGTTCTCTCTGCAAATCTCTTGAAAACTTGATTTTCCTTGTCAAATTCGTCCCCCTCGCTTTTCTAGAATCCTCTCCTATTTGTATTGGTCTCAGCCCTCATTCAGACTCCTATTTGGCTTCAAAAACCCACTTGACAGCTGAAAACGCAACTTTCTACGCACTAGAGCGCCTAGGCGCTCATCATAGGGCAATTTCAAGCGCCTAGGCGCTTGGGCTGAATGATGTTACTGACTTTGAGCGCCTAGGCGCTTGAATTAGGCATGTATGGAGCGCCTAGGCGCTTGGCCCTTTTTCCAACATTTTCTGCTCCGACGTCCTTTGGGAAAATGGCCATAACTTCTTCGTCCAAACTCCGATTTAGATGATTCAAGATGTTCTGGAAAGAGGAAAAGTAGATCTACAACTTTCATTCTTGAAGTTTCACGAAATAATATCCGGAGCTATGGTCAAATTGGCTCTGAAGTGACTGTTGTGTAAATAACAAGCCGAAAACGCGCATCTAGCCACCCCAAACATCGATCCAAGTAACTTTTATCCCAATTCCTACAAAACAATATAAAACATGCATAAATAGACACAAACACATGAAAACATCCTAAAAGACTCGAGATCAACAATAAATTAAGCTCGAATGTATCCAATTCATGTGTATAAAACTCACTCATCACAATATTTTCAGATATGGTGGAACACAATGTAGAGGTATTCATAGATGACTTTTTAGTGTATGGGGATTCTTTTGACAACTGTTTAGAGAATCTGGTCATGGTACATAAAATATGCGTTGAAACTAATCTGGTGCTTAATTGGGAAAAGGGTCACTTCATTGTTGAATAAGGAATCATCCTTGGGTATAAAGTCTCTGCAAAGGGGTTGGAAGTGGACCGTATCAAATTAGAAACAATTGAAAATCTTCCACCATCGACATTAGTAAAGGGGATACGCAGTTTTCTCAGACATGCTGGATTATACCTCTGGATCATAAAAGACTTCTCCAAGATTACAAAACATTATGCAGTTTATTGGAGAAAGCTGTACTTTTTAGATTCGATGAAGAGTGTTTATCGGCGTTTGAGGAGCTAAAGAAGAAATTTGCAACAACACATGTAATCGTAGAACCGGACTAGACTATGCCATTTGAACTGATGTGTGATGCTAATGATTATGCGATAGGGGCTATTTTGGGACAACGCCGAGATAAAAAATTTCACACAATCTACTATGCGAGTAATACTCTCACGGATGCTTAGCTGAATTACACAACCACCGAGAAGGAATTACTTACGATCGTGTATACCTTTGACAAATTTCGCTCGTATTTGATTAGAACAAAGATTTTAGTTTATACCAACCATTAGACTATAGGTTACTAATTTCCAAGAAAGACGCAATGCCTAGACTGATTCTGTAACGCCAGAGAATTTTAGATTTTGAATGAATAGAATTTTTATTTGATTATATGAATTAAATGAATTTAATTGATTTATTATGTGAGTAAGATGTTTGAAGTTCGTTCTATGACCTAGAATGTACGGATGTGGTTAGTATTCTGGCTTTGTGCTAGGATTAATTGTTATGAATTATCAAGACGAAAACGAAGGTTTTTTGAGAATGTTTTCGTAAAAATATTATTCATCCGATTTCGTTTGGAGCTAGGGTTTGAAATTTTGAGAAACGTACAATGATAGAATATGAAGATATTATGGAATAGCCAATAATATTTCCGTTATGGCAAACAATGTTTTCGCTTGCGGACGTAAAACCTAAGGGTTTGTGAAAGAGGTTTCCGAAAGGGAAATGAAATGCGTATTGTCATTTTGAATATTATACATATGAAATACGAGTATTATATTAGTATGAATACGCGTATGGTATGAAAAATAGTATAACGTATAATACGAATATCGTATTGAATATTAGACTAAGAGAATACGTGAGTTATACGTATAGAATACAAGAAGTTCTAATGGATTAGGAGTTAAGGGTTTTGGTATAATCTATTTGTACTTAAACCAATACCAAGCCCAATGAATTAAGTATACAAGCTCAAGTTACGGCCCAACGTTAAATTATGTCAAGCCCAATCAAAAAAGTAAGCCGCAGGTCGAACCTGTGGATCATGGGATGGGTAAAACCCATGGGGCAACCCATGGGATTATCCAAGAGGGAGTGGGCCGACCACTTGGTGGTCAAGTAAAGTGTCAACTTGCTCACCAAGTACTTTACGTGGTGGCAAAGTTGATAAAGGAGGTGGAATAGTAAGGAGGTGGGGATAGTTGACCATTTTGCCCCTTAGTTGGTTGCCTATAAATGCAAAGATTTGGTTGATTATTTGTTGTTTTGAAAATCTTGTTCAACCTATATTGAGAGAGAGAAAAGCTAGAAACGTTTAATCCTTCAACTTCCAAGCAAATCTTTAGACGTTTATCAAGAATGTGAATTACTTCAAAGGTAAATTCTCATAAACCGTAATCTTCATCTTTTTCGATTCTTTCTCGTAGAAGAATCGTAGATTGGTGGAGCATGACCAAATAGAAATCGTAAGTGTTTACGTGAGTCAAAACCGTAGAAAGTCTTGAACGTTAACTTAGTTAGAAATGAACGATTTAAAATCCGTTATAGCTAAGGAATGTGCCTATTGTTTTTTTAGGATGACTATGATGAATCAATGGAGTTTTCCATTTGATTTGGCTTATAAAACACGATTAACGAAGTTATGTAACAGCCCGATATTTTCTATATAAATAAATAATAAATTTTGCGTATAAATTTTTTTTTTTTTTTTTTAAAGATGAGGATTTGTGCAAAATATTGTGTATATGTATTTATGTGATAAATAAAAATATATTTATTACATGAATATTTACAAATAATCTTATTTTAGAATTATTGATTATTATAAAAGTATATTCTTATAATAATTACATTTATGGTAGAAATGTTTTATTAATTATTTTCTATGAAAATATAATCATATATTATTTAAATAATATATGGAGTGATTTTTTAGAATAAATATAATAATTATTTTATTATAGGATTTTTAGTACAGATTATTAAGTTAATTATTTTACCTTAATTATTAAGGTTAAATATGAAAGAATAATCAGATATGGAATCCAAACCCTAATTTAGGATTATTGTCAAGGTATGAGAATAATAATATAATATTAATTATATTTTGATTTTTCAGTGCTATGAATATGTACTGTATGTACGTAATATTGAGGGTTGGTCAATTATGGTATATATTGACTCAAACCCTAGCATTAATTGATTTAACCACGTTTATCAATGTAAATGAAAAATTTAAGACGATTATATAACTGTGTTATATGATATATATATATATATATATATATATATATATATATATATATATATATATATATGTTGTATGTTATACAAATTAGGAAACCCTAAATATTAAATTTAAAACCCTAGTTTATATTTGTATTTTCTAAATATTAGAAAACCCTAATTTGAAATCTAAATTGGAGTTCGTGATCAGTCAGAAATTATGTTACTGTGTTTAATAACACGTATGATAGACTTTAATTACTATTTAAGGTAAACCTAATTAGTAAATTAAAACCCTAAAACCTAGAACCCTAATTTGATAATTAGAAAACCCTAATTATAATTATTTAACCCTAATTATCAAAACCCTAAACCTTAATTGCTATTTTGGCAAGGTTAATTATGATTAGTGGCACAAAACCCTAATGTTCATGTATAATATAATTACTAACTTACCTAATTAACAATTTTAATTTTTCAAAATTTTAGAAACTAAAATTTATTTTATTTAATTTTATTTTTGTGCAAATCCTAAATTGGAAATCCTACATTTGATTTGTTTTAAATCTTAGGGTTAAACCCTAAGGGTTTGCCAAATGACAAAATAGCCATAAAATTTCCAAGTGAAAAGACCAAAATACCCTATTGAATTATTGGATTTTGACAAGTGTTAGAGTTGTTGGAGTTGGTGAACAACTTTGTTGACAATTGTAACTTACAATCTCAGCAACCAGCAATATACATCAGCCCATACATGCATCATACACATTATATAAATAGATTTGGAGAGAGAAAAATCTCATTTGCCAACTTATTTTGCACAAACTCTCATACTAGAGCCTCTCTCTCTAAAACCTACGAATTATCCTTCATAAATCAATCACAAAACAAGCCCCACGATCAGCCATAACAAATCAGAAGCCAGAAATCAAGATTAGTTCATAAAAGGTATAAACCCTAGCCCAAAAATATATCCAATTTTTGTTGTTAGATTTTATGTTTGATGTGTTAAATATGTTGTATACGGTGTCTAAGGATGATCTGGGTTGCTAGATGTTATATCCATAACATCTAGATGCTCGGATTTGAAGAACTACAAATTCTTGAAATTTTTTAAATAATCGTCTGACAACTAATGTCAGGTCGTCTAGGTCTCTGTAAGAGTTTGATTTTTATGTTTTAAGTGTTTAAGCTTGTAGTGTGTCATGAGATCTATCTTCTGAAATTCATAAGAGGTCCAGATTGGGCCTAGATTGATAGGTATTTTTGGTCAAAGGTCGTTGACCGACCATAACCAAACCATTTCTGGGCAACCCATAAGGTTATTTCCAGCGTCTGACAATATGTTCAAGCAGCTAGATCTGACAGTTTGTTTGATGTTTTGTTATTATTCTTGATTCTAGGTTATAGTATGTTAGTTTACCTCTCGATCCATGCTTTTAGTGACTTCAGATATCAAGTATACAGGACTTTGTGGTTGGTCAAAGGAGGGCAGAAGTTCATGACATCGGTTTTCTGGGTAACCCAGAAAACTGATGAACATGACGACTGACAGCCTTTGACCAGCATGTATCTTTATGTCGTGTTGTTTTTATGTTAATGTTTGGTGATAGATCTGTAGTACTACATATGTTCTAAAACCTAGATCTTTTAAATCGCTAAAACATCATTTATATCACAAGTTGTGAAAGCCCAAATATGAGTAGTTGAACTGTTCTTCATTTCTAGGTAACCCAGAAAATGAAGAATAGCTCTGACAACCACTTTGGACAATCAGATCTGCTTTGTTATGTATTATATGATTTTTATTGTTGATGTATCATGTAGAACTACATTAGTTCTATACGTTTGGAGCAATAGATAGTTCAGAAACATCATGAACCGATCAGAAATTGTGGTCAAAGGAGGCCACTCGGTAACTGTGTATGAAGTTCTGGGTTTACTCAAGAACATGAACAACACCTAAAGAGACAGTTTTGTCACTATCGGTGACCTTTAGCAACAGACAGTATTTTATTTTCCGAAAATTAATAAATATATAGATAAAAATATTTTTTAATTATTAAAAATACAAAATAAATTATTAAAAATTATTTTAAATTCTGAAAATTAGTTTTTAATTATTTTAAATATATTTCATAAATATTTAATATTTTTGGAATATTAAAAGTATTTAATTTATTTAATTATAATATTAAATAAATTATTTAAAAATGATTTTAATATTTGAAAAATCATTTAAAATTATATTATGATATAAGAAAATATTTGAAGTTATTTTTAATAACTTTTAATATTATGTGATAATTTTCATTAATAAATTAATATTAATGATAAATAAGTTATTTATTAAATGAATTAAAAATGATTTTATTAAATTAAAAATCATTTTAAATAATAATAAGGTATTTAAAAATATTTTAAGTTATAAAATATAACTTTTAATATTTAAAGGATAATTTCATTAATAATTTAATATTAATAATTATTAATTTATTATTAATGATATTAAATTTATTTAATAATTATATTAAATAAATAGTTTAAAAATGGTTTTATTAATTTAAAAATCATTTAAAAGGGATATAATTGAACTAAAAATATTTTAAGTTATAATTAATAACTTTTAATATTTAGATAAATAGTACATTAATATTTTGATATTAATGGTAATTATTTAATAATGTTTTTAAATATTTTAAAAAATCATTTAAGGGTAATATAAATGTTTTAAAAATATTTTGAGTTATTATACATAACTTTAATATTTTGGCAATGGTTTCATTAATAGTTTATTATTAATTAAATATTAATGATAATAGAATTGTTTATTATTTAAATCATTTAATAATAATTCTGATATTTCAAAATTATGGTAAATGGTAATAATTATTTTATAATTATTATAAGGTCATGAAAAATAGGGCGACTGTTGTTTAAGTTATCTATTTGGATATTGAACTTCGGAATAGAGTCTTAGACTCGATTTTTTACCCGATAAAGTTAGTTAACTGTTTATTTGTGATTCAATGGTTGTTAAAGTTGTGTGACAATATGATTAGGAATGTGTTGATGTTTGTTTGTGAGTCAATGACTGTTGAACAGGAGTGATAATGTGATTAGGTTATGCGCTGACTGCGAAATGCAGTACTATGTGTTATGGAATATTGTTCTAATCGAACGAATGATTTGATTAATGATAGGTTGTGATATAAAAGATAAATTTAAGTTGCGTAATTGTAAGCAGTGAATCAGGCAAGACTCCTAACTTTGCATTTTCTTTATGCAATAGACAGAAGTGAGAAGTTCAGAATTATTATTATTAATGTACAGATTGTTAAACCTATATTATATACACCCTTTGATTATCAACATGTTAGTATATGATAATTCGGATATATATATATATATTTTGTTCGTTAATTTTTAGAAATGATTATACAAGTATCCTCACTTGGATAATCATTGTATTTAATCACATGTTGATACATCTTTGATATATTTATATGTTGAATTATATATTATTGTTGAACAAGATAAGACATTTGTTATGAAAACCCGATAGGTATGAATATCCCGATTGTGACAACCCGAAAATTTGGGCAATTTATTAAAATATTAAATGATTGATTTAAGGTCAAATATTAGACCTAGACAGAAAATAAGTGAATGCGTTTAATGTTATTGGGATTGAATTTTGAGGATTTCAAAATTCGGTGAAGGATATAGGTGAATTATTCAGGATTAAGTATTTATGTGATTAAATTCTGTGTCTATGGTTAGTGATGTGTTCAGAATGTGGTTAAGGGTCATGGGTTGATCAGATAAATTACATCTGTGATAAACCCTAAGTATATATTAAGAACGACAGCGTTCTGTTAGAAAACCCTAACGTCTGATAAGAAACCCTAGTTTCAGTTCCAGGAATCTGAAACCTTAATTCGGTGCATGAAACTCTAAATCGGGAACTTAATGTCATAAGTGTAAATAATTAAAAGATTAATTAGGGTTAATCTTAACAAATTGATTTCAAAACCCTAATTCCACAATTTGAAACCCTGATACTTTATCTGAAAACCCTAATTTCAGATATTGATAAAATGAAGCCCTAATCTGGGAATATAACGGAAAATTTTAATGCTTAAGTGTTATTAATTAAGTATTAATTAGGGTAATGGTTAATTAATTTACAAACCCTAACTTCCAATTTTTGGAACCCTAATTGTTCCGTCAGAAACCCTATTTGTTCAGTGGTGGAAATTAATGGCTAAAATTAGCAATGCTAATTAGGAAACCCTAATCCTAATTATTTCAAGTTATGAGTAATTAGAAACCCTAATCTAATTACGATGTTTAATTTCTAAATTAGAAAATTAATTTTTCTATTAGAAACCCTAATTATTGGATTATAAACCTTAATCTGTGATTTTGACCCTAATTGCCTAATTAGCGATTTTAATTAAGAAATACTAATCCTAATTAGTAAGATTTAAAGTATGATTAAGAAATTTTTATATAATTAGAAAAAATTCTAATTATAAGTAAGAAATATTAAATTTTTATTTTTGAAATTATGAGTTTGGAAAATGTTAGAAACTAAGTTGCTAAATTTTTAGGGTCAAACCCTAAACTCTTAATGATCCAAATTCTAACCCTAAGGGTTTGCAATACATGAAAAATCCTAGAAATAAGTGGAAAATGTCCAAAATGCCCTTATATCATATTCTTTAATAAGGTAACTTGCAAATCTAGATCAATCTTGGGTTGTTCAACAATCCTAAGCCTAATCCTAGCCTAGCATTTGACAAATATGGCAGCTATCTCAGCCAACTAGCAACAATAGATTAAAGTAACATTTATTTGGCAATTTTTAGTGAGAGAAAGCTCACTTTCATTCTCTAAACTATCCAAGACCTTCTCTCTCTAGTTCTTCTAAATTTAGAGTGAGAGAGTGAGATATGATAATCCAATGTCAGTGTATAGCTTTCCATAAACAGATTCAATGGTCAGAAATCAAAGATCAAAGTTTTAGAGGTATAAAACCCTAATCTTAGAAATCTTTAGATTTTATGTTATATGTTGTAATTTGTTGGCTAGATATGTGTTAGAGGGTGTCATTTGATGATCTGGGTTGTCAAAACTCAGATCCATATCATTTTGATGCTCGAAATTAAAGTTTAGGAAAAATCTGGAAAAGTGAAAAAATGAGACCTGACAGCTTAATGTCAGAGCCCCTAGATCATTCTGTGTTTGATGTTTAGTGGGTTTTATGTTATATATGTGTTCTATGCCATGTCGACTATGATCTGAGACTAGAATTAAGCCCAGATCATTCATAAATTGCAAGATATTCGTGGTCAAACCACGTTGACCATTCACGAAAAATGAAATTCTGGGTAACCCAGATTTCTCAAGAAGTCTCTGACAGCCTTTTTGGGACCTCTGATCTTGCTATGTTTAATTTATTATGTTGATTTGTTGGTTGGATCTTGTTTAATGGCATGTAGTCTGTTCATATATGCCTTTATATTATCTAAAACATGAACAGAATTGAATCAGTGACCAGTCAAACAATCGTTGACCAAACTGTTCAAGAACATTTCTGGAAAACCTAGAAATGTTCAAGAACAGTCCGGACCCCTATTTTGACCATGCTAGATAGTGAACATTTGATGTTGTTAGATTGATTTGGTGTTATGGTCGTGTACCCAGACATTTGTACTACAATATTAAACCTTAATATTACTTAAACATAATACGGAAAGCTTTGATTCAAGGCTTCAAAGTGGTACCTTCGAACCGCTTGAGTTTCTGGGCAGCCTAGAAACTCAAGAACAGGTCTGACAACGACTTCTACATATTAGATCTCACGACTGTGTTATGATTTGGCCAGGAAACTTGTCTAACGTTGTAGTACTACATTAATACTACAAGATTAACTCAATTACAAACCCAGAAAACATTGGGATCATAGCTTAAAAGCCGGTCAAACCAGCCCTCTCGTTCACTGAGTTGTCAGTGTTCTTGAGTGAAGAACACCTATAGCGACAGACAAGTGTTGCTATAGGCCTTTAGCGACGGTTTATTTATTATTTTTCCGGAAAATATTTTAAAATTAGAAAAAAATGGTTTTTAATTATTAAAAATACAAAATAAATTATGAAAAATTATTTTTAAAGTCTGAAAAATAGTTTTTTACTATTTTAAGTATATTTCAAAAATATTTAGTATTTTTGGAATATAAATGGTATTTATTTATTTAATTATAATATTAAATAAATTATTTAAAAATAGTTTTTAATTCATGAAAAATAATATTATGATAAAAGAAAATATTTTAAGTTATTTTTGATGACTTTTAATATTTTGGGATGAATTTCATTAATTAATCAATATTAATGATAATTAGTTTATTTAATAGATATATTAAATAAATTAAGGAAAAATGGAATTAATGCTTTATAAATCATATAAAAAATGATTTAAGTGCTATAAAAATATTTTAAGTTATAAGATGTAACTTTTGATATTTTGGCATTAGAATATTAATATTTTAATATTAATAGCAATTATCGGATAATGGATTAAAGTGTTGGAAAATCATATAAATATGATTTTTAAGGTATTAAAAATACTTTGATATATTATAATTATATTATAATATTATATAATGATTTTCATTAATATTTTATAATAAATAAATATTAATGATAAGGAATTATGTGGTATTAATTCTTTTTAAATACGGTTTTAAGGATTGAAAAATGTTGATAAATGGTAATAGTTATCCGAAAATTATTATGAGCCTAGGAAAAATGTTTTGACTGATAAGAAAGTTATCTGTGATATGGTTAAGTATTAAGTCAGAGTTTAATGGAACTTAAACTCAATTTTTATCCGACTAGACCGTCGGGATATTAGAATTGTGTCGGTTTCAACTCAGACTTAAATAGTTTGACTTGATACCTAGTCTTATGTGTTGTAAAGACTGATAGGGTTATGTGGTAATGTGTTTAGGTTATTCTGTGGTTATAAATATAACAGTAATATACTGTGATGATAGTATTCTAATATTGGAGATCTATATTATTAATATTAGGTCTTCGGATAAAGTGTTATTAAATTGCGTGCGGTAATCAACGGTTCAGGCAAGTTTTCTTATACTTAACTCTAATAAGAGTAGTTTCTTCAAGCTATGGTTAATCTTTGATGATTTCCATGAAAATTGAAATCTGTACATCTTGCATGTATAAGTCAGGTATGAAAGGCTGATCACCTTCATTACCAGTTGGTTCAGAAATGTTTGTTCATATATAAAACTTGTTCAGTCAAAAGTTTGTTCGTAATAATTCTCAACTATATTGATGAATTATAGTCAGTTTATTATTCATACTCTTCAATCATGATATATCGTTATATTGTTGTATATAAACTTGCTGGGAAACTTTCATGTTCACCCTTGCTATATCATGATAAAACATTGCAGATAAATTGAATGCGTTCGGATACAGGAAACGATTAAAGTCAAGCTCAGCTTGGGATATAAAGTGCAGCTAGTTGTAATAGCGTATTGTAATAAATGTTGTTGTGTAATAGATATTTTAAGAAATGTGTATTAAGTTAAGGTTACTCGACCTTGGGGAAATAATGTGTAATGTAATGTATAAACAATTTATGTTTATATCTTTCGCAATTAGTGAAAGAATTAGTGTACCGAATTCGCGGCGATTTGGGGCCTGGATTCGGGGATACTACACCGATAATGGGAAAATTTTTATGCACCCAAGGCGGACAGAGTGAACGATAACTTCGTTCTTGTACATGTAGTATTGATCAATACAGGGTACACCGGGGCTGATCACCCTCCGTGCCCGCAAGTCATGACGGTTAACAGATGAATTTCTGTTTAAACCTTTTCGAAAATGAAAACAATGTTCATAGTATGTCACAGAAACCCCATGTATAGTCAATACGTATTTTCAAAAATTTGAAAGAGGGTTGTTATGCTATTATTATTGGTACAGATTACTTCACAACTATTGATTGGTTATAGAAGAATATTATAAAGAAAACATTAAAATTCTTTCAGTTTATATATATATATATATATATATATATATATATATATATATATATATATATATAAAAATACTTGCTGGGCACTCAAATGCTCATCCTTGCTTAATTTAAATGTTTTCAGCTAAGTATGAACAACACGAAGGATCTGCCAAGAACAAGGGGAAGGGGAGAGTTGCTGAATGACTTTTTATGCTATCTTCTGTAATAGTTTAACTTTATTAGGACATGGATGATAAATATTATTATTATCATGTAATAAATGTTAAAGGTTTCGTACTTGGGATTTGGGAAACTTTGATAATATGTAAATTAAATTTGATAAATCTATATTATTGTTATTATCAATAGTATTATTCCGCTCATAGAAATGGTATCGTGAAGTACCGAGTTCAGGTTTCAAGTATCCGGATTCGGGGACCTCACATCATGGTATCATAGCTATAGGGTTAGAAACCTTAGGTGGGTTAGACCTTAGGCTATAACCTTAGAACAGAGGGAAATGTTGAAAATATAAATAACTCATATAGAGTTTAAAATAGATGAATCGGATAAATTTATCGTCAAACAAACTAAAAGATAACTTATATAAAACCTTTATGTGTTATGTGTATATATTATATGCTAATCAGGATAATTGCTGTGTGTAGATGTCAGGTGAAAAAGGATTAGGATACCCACGGATCGTAAAGAAAGAGCTAATATCGAAGCCAATAGCGGAAATAGAATCTCACAATGAAACAAACTCGGACGAGGTGGTTATCGTGGAAAACATAGTACCAGATCCGAAAATAGTGGATTTGACAGATAGTGATTCAGACCCTAAAGCTGAAGCTGATCAAGCATCGATGGAGGTGCAGGATTTGAGGAACAAGGTTTCTTCTCTAGAAGGGTTGTGGGAGATAGAAAAGCTGCGTAATAGTCAATTGTGTCAAGCGTTAATAGAATCAATAGAAGAGCAGGATAAGCTTAAACTCAAAATTAATTAGATGGGAGCCTCAAGCAACACTTTGTGTGCAGCTCCGAGAGATAAGGGAAAAAGGAAGGTAGAAGACCATGATTTAGGAAAACCTGGTAAGAAGAAATGGAAAAGAATATGTTATCTTTGCGGTTATGAAGGGCATAACACTCTGTATTGTCCTGAATATAAACGAGGAGCATGTTTTGTTTGTGGAAAGGAAGATCATCAGGCGAGAAGCTGTCTAAGAAAGAAGGCTTAGTAAATAGGTAGTGTAGGTTCTGTTCTGTAGACATGTTTAATATAATATGTGTGTTTAGTATGTCTGTGTAATATATTATTCTAAACTTTTGTACAAGTGGTGAAGTAAATCCCGAATTTTGCAGTCACAAAGGGATAACTGATGTTTAAAACACTATGTGCTGTGTTATGTAAGTATTTTGAAATCAATGAATGAATATGAATCAAAGTTTGAGTTATGAAACAAGTTTAATACATTAAACGTATATGATAATGTTTAGAATGTAAGATAATTTATGGTTTTACTTAACCAGATAATGCCGCCAAGACGTTAAACTCGAAATCAGAGGGCAGAAGAGTCTGTCAACAACGTTGAAGGACAACAACAAGCGGTCCCAATGCAGCAGTTTGCAAATATGGTAGCCCAAGCTATGCAACAAGGGAACCTGCCAGATAATCACTTAGAAAATTTCAAGGACTTTAAGGTTGTAGGACCGCCAGAATTTAATGGTACGACTGACCTTGTAGAAGCCCAAACTTAAGTTAAGGAAATTGAGAAGGCGTTTGTAATAGCTAGGGTAGCTGAGGGGCAAAAGACCTCTTTTGCCACCTACATGATGAAGGGTGAGGCAAATTTCTGGTGGGAAGCGAATTAGGTGAGGGCAGGAGCAGGTGTGGTAACATGGGATAGATTTAAGACTTTATTTTTCGAGAATTATTTTTCAGTTAGTATGCAGTCTAGAATTGAGGAAAAATTTCTGGAGTTGAAGCAAGGGGATATGTCGGTGGCGGAATATGCCGCGAAATTCAATGAGTTAGCTAGGTTTGCTCTGTATCAAGTTGATACGGAGGCTAGGAAGGCGAGGAGATTTGAGCTGGGATTAAAACCCTGGCTCTATAATAAGGTGGCAGTGTTGTAGATTCTAACATTTGTAGCACTCATGGAGAAGGCAATAATTGCTGAGGAAGGGAGTGAGACTATGAGCCTCTACAACAAGGAGAGGAAAAACAAGGGCAAGGTCGAGGGAGCTGAAAAGGTGAGAATTAATAGTGGAAGCAGGAGTGTTAATGGAAAAAGGAAGGGAAACTACTTTGGAAACGTGCAGGTGAAGCAAGAGGGAGTGAAAAGGCAGGCGGTTCAGTGCAAGACATGTGGAAAGAACCACTCTGGAGAGTGTTTGAAAGGGAAATTTGTCTGCTACAAATGCGGGCAGGAGGTCCATATCTCTCCCAACTGCCCAAATCCTAGAATGAACAGTGGTTGTTTTATTTGTGGATCAATGGAGCACAGGGTGAAGGATTGTCCGAACAGGAGGGTGGAGGCAGGAAAGGAGAATACTGTTAAGGGTAGTGGAACGTTAGCAATCACGGGACTGACATCATCGAACAAACTAACAAAATCAACATCAAGGGTCTTCAACATGACGGTTCAAGACACGGTGGCAGCTGACAATGCAGTTCCAGGTAATATTCGAATAACTTTTAATTGTATATTTATAATTTTTCTATTTATAGTAAATTATTTTATAAAGAAATTTGAAGGAGAAATTTGAGTTCTTTTAGAAATCAAATTTTCGTTTAATCAAAAAGACAAGCTTTATGTAATTAGTTAAAGATCAGTTCGATCAAAGATGATCGAGATCTACCAGAGAAGATTTTGTATGTTATATACCCGGATATGTGTAGGTTTTAAAGTGGTGATTCCGGGGACGGAATCTTTATAAGGGAGGGTGAATGTAACAACCCGATATTATCTATATAAATAAATAAAAAATTTTGCGTATAAATATTTTTTTTATTTTAAAGATGAGGATTTGTGCAAAATATTGTGTATATGTATTTATGTGGTAAATAAAAATATATTTATTACATGAATATTTACAAATAATATTATTTTAGAATTATTGATTATTATAAAAGTATATTCTTATAATAATTATTTTATGGTAGAAATGTTTATTAATTATTTTCCATGAAAATATAATCATATATTATTTAAATAATATATGGAGTGATTTTTTAGAATAAATATAATAATTATTTTATTATAGGAATTTTAGTACAGATTATTAATTTAATTATTTTACCTTAATTATTAAGGTTAAATATGAAAGAATAATCAGATATGGAATCCAAACCCTAATTTTGGATTATTGTCAAGGTATGAGAATAATAATATAATATTAATTATATTTTAATTTTTCAGTGCTATGAATATGTACTGTATATATGTAATATTGAGGGTTGGTCAATTATGGTATATATTGACTCAAACCCTAGCATTAATTGATTTAACCACGTTTATCAATGTAAATGGAAAATTTAAGACAATTATATAACTGTGTTATATGATATATATATATATATATATATATATATATATATATATATATATATATATATATATATATATATATATATATATGTTGTGTGTTATGCAAATTAGGAAACCCTAAATATTAAATTTAAAACCCTAGTTTATATTTGTATTTTCTAAATATTAGAAAACCCTAATTTGAAATCTAAATTGGAGTTCGTGATCAGTCAGAAATTGTGTTACTGTGTTTAATAACACGTACGATAGACTTTAATAGCTAATTAAGGTAAACCTAATTAGTAAATTAAAACCTTAAAACCTAGAACCCTAATTTGATAATTAGAAAACCCTAATTATAATTATTTAACCCTAATTATCAAAACCCTAAACCCTAATTGCTATTTTGGCAAGATTAATTATGATTAGTGGTACAAAACCCTAATGTTCATGTATAATATAATTACTAACTTACCTAATTAACAATTTTAATTTTTCAAAATTTTAGAAACTAAAATTTATTTTATTTAATTTATTTTTGTGCAAATCCTAAATTGGAAATCCTATATTTGATTTGTGCTAAAACTTTGGGTTAAACCCTAAGGGTTAAACCCTAAGGGTTTTCCAAATGACAAAATGGCCATTAAATTTCCAAGTGAAAAGACCAAAATACCCTATTGAATTATTGGATTTTGACAAGTGTTAGAGTTGTTGGAGTTGGTGAACAACTATGTTGACAATTGTGACTTACAATCTCAGCAACCAGCAACATACATAAGCCCATACATGCATCATACACATTATATAAATAGATTTGGAGAGAGAAAAATCTCATTTGCCCACTTATTTTGCACAAACTCTCATACTAGAGCCTCTCTCTCAAAAACCTACGAATTATCCTTCATAAACCAGTCACAAAACAAGCCCCACGATCAGCCATAACAAATTAGAAGCCAGAAATCAAGATTAGTTCATAAAAGGTATAAACCCTAGCCCAAAAATCTGTCCAATTTTTGTTGTTAGATTTTATGTTTGATGTGTTAAATATGTTATATACGGTGTCTAAGGATAATCTGGGTTGCTAGATGTTAGATCCATAACATCTAGATGCTCGGATTTGAAGATCTACAAATTCTGGAAATTTTTTAAATAATCGTCTGACAACGAATGTCAGGTCGTCTAGATCTCTGTAAGTGTTTGATTTTTATGTTTTAAGTGTTTAAGCTTGTAGTGTGTCATGAGATATGTCTTCTGAAATTCATAGGAGGTCCAGATCAGGCCTAGATTGATAGGTATTGTTGGTCAAAGGTCGTTAACCGACCATGACCAAACCATTTCTGGGCAACCCAGAAGGTTATTTCCAGCGTCTGACAATATGTTCAAGCAGCAAGATCTGACAGTTTGTTTGATGTTTTGTTATTATTCTTGATTCTAGGTTATAGTATGTTAGTTTACCTCTCGATCCATGCTTTTAGCGGATTCAGATATCAAGTATACAGGACTTTGTGGTTGGTCAAAGGAGGGCAGAAGTTCATGACATCGGTTTTCTGGGCAACCCAGAAAAGTGATGAGCATGACGACTGACAACCTTTGACCAGCATGTATCTTTATGTCGTTTTGTTTTTATGTTAATGTTTGGTGATAGATCTGTAGTACTACATATGTTCTAAAACCTAGATCTTTTAAATCGCTAAAACATCATTTATATCACAAGTTGTGAAAGCCCAAATATGAGCAGTTGAACTGTTCTTCATTTCTGGGTAACCCAGAAAATGAAGAACAGCTCTGACAGCCACTTTGGACGATAAGATCTGCTTTGTTATGTATTATATGATTTTTATTGTTGCTGTATCATGTAGAACTACATTAGTTCTATACGTTTGGAGCAATAGATAGTCCAGAAACATCATGAACCGATCAGAAATTGTGGTCAAAGGAGGCCACTCGATAACTGTGTATGAAGTTCTGGGTTTACTCAAGAACATGAAGAACACCTATAGCGACAGTTTTGTCACTATTGGTGACCTTTAGCGACAGACAGTATTTTATTTTCTGAAAATTAATAAATAAATAGAAAAAAATACTTTTTAATTATTAAAAATACAAAATAAATTATTAAAAATTATTTTAAATTCTAAAAATTAGTTTTTAATTATTTTAAATATATTTCATAAATATTTAATATTTTTATAATATTAAAAGTATTTAATTTATTTAATTATGATTTTAAATAAATTATTTAAAAATGATTTTTATATTTAAAAAATCATTTAAAATTATATTATGATATAAGAAAATATTTTAAGTTATTTTTAATAACTTTTAATATTATGTGATAATTTTCATTAATAAATTAATATTAATGATAATTAAGTTATTTATTAAATGAATTAAATGAATGAATTAAAAATGATCTTATTAAATTAAAAATCATTTTAAATAATAATAAGGTATTTAAAAATATTTTAATTTATAAAATATAACTTTTAATATTTAAAGGATAATTTTATTAATAATTTAATATTAATAATTATTAATTTATTATTAATGATATTAAATTTATTTAATAATTATAATAAATAAATAGTTTAAAAATGGTTTTATTAATTTAAAAATCATTTAAAAGGGATATAAATGAATTAAAAATATTTTAAGTTATAATTAATAACTTTTAATATTTAGATAAATAGTACATTAATATTTTGATATTAATGGTAATTATTTAATAATGTTTTTAAATGTTTAAAAAAATCATTTTAGGGTAATATAAATGTTGTAAAAATATTTTGAATTATTATACACAACTTTATTATTTTGGCAATGGTTTCATTAATAGTTTATTATTAATTAAATATTAATGATAATAGAATTTTTTATTATTTAAATCATTTAATAAGGATTCTGATATTTCAAAATTATGGTAAATGGTAATAATTATTTTATAATTATTATAAGGTCATGAAAAATACGGCGACTGTTGTTTAAGTTATCTATTTGGATATTGAACTTCGGGATAGAGTCTTAGACTCGATTTTTTACCCGATAAAGTTAGTTAACTGTTTATTTGTGATTCAATGGTTGTTAAAATTGTGTGACAATATGATTAGGAATGTGTTGATGTTTATTTGTGAGTCAATGACTGTTGAACAGGAGTGATAATGTGATTAGGTTATGTGCTGACTGCGAAATGCAGTACTATGTGTTATGGAATATTGTTCTAATCGAACGAATGATTTGATTAATGATAGGTCGTGATATAAAAGATAAATCTAAGTTGCGTAATTGTAAGCAGCGAATCAGGAAAGTATCCTAACTTTGCATTTTCTTTATGCAATGGACAGAAGTGAGAAGTTCAGAATTATTATTATTAATGTACAGATTGTTAAACCTATATTATATACACCCTTTGATTATCAACATGTTAGTATATGATAATTCGGATATATATATTATGTTCGTTAATTTCTAGAAATGATTATACAAGTGTCCCCACTTAGATAATTATTGTATTTAATCACATGTTGATACACCTTTGATATTTTTATATGTTGAATTATATATTATTGTTGAACAAGATAAGACCTTTGTTGTGAAAACCCGACAGGTATGAACATCCCGATAATGGCCAAAATTTTATGCACCCAAGGCGGACAGAGTGAACGATAACTTCGTTCTTGTACATGTAGTATTGATCAATACAGGGTACAACGTGGCTGATCACCCTCCGTGCCCGTAAGTCATAACGGTTTACAGATGAATTTCTGTTTAAACCTTTTTCGAAAATGAAAACAATGTTCATAGTATATCGCAGAAACCCCATGTATAGTCAATACGTATTTTCAAAAATTTGAAAGAGGGTTGTTATGCTATTATTATTGGTACAGATTACTTCACAACTATTGATTGGTTATAGAAGAATATTATAAAGAAAACATTTAAATTCTTTCAGTTTATATTTATATATAAATACTTGCTGGGCACTCAAATGCTCATCCTTGCTTAATTTAAATGTTTTCAGCTAAGTATGAACAACCCGAAGGATCTGCCAAGAACAAGGGGAAGGGGATAGTTGTTGAATGACTTTTTATGCTATCATCTGTATTAGTTTAACTTTATTAGGACATGGATGATAAATATTATTATTATCATGTAATGAATGTTAAAGGTTTCGTACTTGGGATTTGCGAAACTCTGATAATATGTAAATTAAATTTGATAAATCTATATTATTGTTATTATCATTAGTATTATTCCGCTAATAGAAATGGTATCGTGAAGTACCGAGTTTGGATTTCAAGTATCCGGATTCGGGGACCTCACAAGTTATGGTAAATTTTGCAAAAATAGACGTTAAAGGTTGAAAACGTAAAAATCTCGAATTAAAGGTCAAAAGTTGTCGTGTGACTTGAAAATGTTAGTTTTCAATGTCAACACGTGAGATAAGGTAATTAAGAGTCGTTGGCGCAATAATCGTCGCATTCTGACTTATAACGAAGAAAACGAGTATTGAACGGTCGAAAACGTTAAACGAACGCTTAAAAATGAACTCAAATGTGAATTTTGAGTTAACGGAATCGAAAATGTGAAATTCTTATATGAACATATAAAGGATGTAATTTGTGAGTTGTAGGCTTTCGAATGGGTCAATTCGGATGCAAAACAAACAGATTAGGAAGCTTTGAGTTTCGTTAGAAAAGTGGACTATTTTGGGAAATGGTGCACAGAGGCGGCGACGCAGCGCCAAAACCAGTACAAAGTGGTCGTGACGCAGCGCCAGATTCAGCTGAGTCCCCTGTTACCTCGCGCCGCAGCGCTGGTAGTAGAAAAATGTTGACCAAGTTAGGTTTTGTTCCATTTGAATGTAGACCTAAGGTAAGACATTGAATGTACTTAATATACATAATAAGACTGAACTTAAATCATTTATAAGGTGATAATGTAAGAAGATTTAGTAAGGTTTAGTAGAAATTAAACGAAGAACGCGAGAACATAATAAGTAAACCGTAAATGACGTTAAAAATTAGTACTTAACCAATAATGATCGAATGTCGGTTAATGACATAAGAACGTTAATGAGCCGTAACAAAGTATAGAAGTCGAATCGACTTTAATAATGAAGTTAATTCAAACAGACATAGAAGAGAAAGAAGTTGGTTATAGACAATAAAGTTAGTTTGTTTGATAACTAATTACAGTGTGCTATGTGAATATATCATGTAGAACATGTAAAGACTGAGAATTGTTGAATTATTTATTTGAAGACGCTCGAAGGCAAGTCTTTCTTAACGTTTGTCTAACCTTCGTGTTAGCCAAGTTTTATGTGATGCATGTTATACAATGTATGAATGGTTTTAAAGAAAGAGTTGATGCCTGTTTTAACTCGGCTATACAAGTATTTAGGAATGAATTATTTTGTTCACAAGTCTTTCGATATAGAACTGTTAACGCTATCCTATGCCAAGTATTTGGTACGGATGAGAAGGTAAGTTTATCTATGTACAAACATAAGTATTTTTCATTGGTTATTTGAGGGGCGCGCGAGGTTGCCAAATTGTTAAGCTCAAATACGTTTAACGTAAGAGTGTTGATCAACAGAGAGTACAATAGGCTGATCACCTATAAGTGCTCGTCAGTAAAGACGGGTGGATGGCCTTAGTGCCGGATATCCTTTTCAAGTATGAAAACAAAAAGAGTAAGTTCATGGTCTATTGACCGGTTCATCATTCCTAAGCTATTATATATACTTTAGAATTGTTGTTATGACATGGGAAGTACTAGTCAAATGTTTCATAGTGCTTCGCAGTTAATTGTTCAAATATGAAAATAAAACATGTAATTGTTAAGGTGATATTCATATGATTCTTTCTTAAGACTTACTGAGCTAGTTATGCTCATTCTTACTTGAAGCATATGTTTGCAGCTAAAGTCGAACGAACTGAGACTTCTAAGAGAGATAAAGGCAAGGCTAAAATAGACAATTAATCGTCCTGTAATAGATTAGTGTATTTGATTGTAATATACTCATGAAGAACAACGAATGTATTCGGTTTATGAACCTAGGAAATGATTTATTACAAATATAATACAAAGATAGTAATTACACTCATTTTATTGTTATCTCAATGGAATGATTATATGGATTGTTGTATCGTGGAGAACCATTTGTCAGGTTGGATGATATCCGAATTTGGGGGCGTCACAAGTTGGTATCAAAGCATTAGGTTATATAACTTAAGGGGTAAAGAACCTTAGGCTAATAACCTCGTTAGGAAAGGAAGTGTCCGAAGAAAGTTAACTAGAGTCAAATGAGTTAATAAGGTATTGAGGAAACTCAGTACCGAAAGATTTAAAAGATGAAAAGTAATCCTAAATTGATTAAATATGATTTGTGCTTATATTATTGTGTATTATGTACTGTTCAATTTGTTATATGTTATTGTAGATGTCGGTCGATAGCATGATGTATAGGGATATACATGTGGTCAACGAGGAGTCCGTGAACAGAGTTGAGATAGTACCTGTACCTATAGCAGACATACCTGTAGTGATTCTAGAAGAGTCAGAGCCCGAGGAATATTACACGGAGGAGGACTATTCTGAGGAAACCATAGGAACATCATCATATCTGAATATGATGATAGATGTGGAGGATGATATGGAGGTAACATCGATTAATACGGTGATTCCTGCCCTAGAGTCGACAGCTACAGAGACTATGAGGACAATGTACCTCTCAGTTCTTGACCGTAACGTGCAATTGCACAATATGGTGCAACACCAGAAGGAAGAGATCAGTTATCTCTATGGTGCGAAGGAGTCTGCAGAGTCAGACTATGAGATAGAACATGATGAGAAAGTGTTCATGACTGACAAGGCTAGGGACTATAAGAACGAGGTCATAGAACTTCGTAAGAAACTGCCTGAAAAAGACCAGAAGATACCACGAATGTCATATATAAATGACAGTGCGCATGGGGATTTGAAGCTTAAGATAGCTTGTTATTCTATTGAGTCGGGACATACTCGACATACTATAAGTCTAGATATTGTGTCGATTCTAGCGAACGAGAAGCATGAGATTGTTGTTATGCAGTATTAGGAGTTAGTATGGTACATACTTTTGTGTCGTGACGTAAAACCCTCTTTTTTATAATTAAAGGGTAATCTTTTTTTGTAAATCCCAATTTTTTTTGTGGAAGTCAATCGCGGGATATATATGTAATAGCTTTTGGGCTATGGAAAACAACTTGTAAATAGTTCTGATCTATAAAGATGCATTTTAATATAAGTTAGTTTTTATTTTAATTTGCTTTGTTGTGTATGAGTTATTGTTCAGTTGTTTGATGACTAATAACGAAGTAAGCAAATAAGTAATGACGAAACTTTATTTATTTAATCGGAAATGCCGCCAAGAAGAAGACAACGTAACCAAGAGTCGAAATCGCAAAATGATAACGAGGGGGGTCCTAATAACCCAATTCAAGAGTTCGTTAATTTATTAATGACTGCATTTAACCAAGCTAGGGGTAGAGCACCCACGGGACTTAGGGTAGCCCGAACGACTACCTTTAAAGAATTTCAGAGCGTGGGTCCACCCGAATTTAAGGGAACGACGGACCCAATGGAGGCCCAGACACGGGTCAAGGAAATTGAAAAGGCATTTGTTATTACAAGCGTAGCTGAGGTGTAAAAGACCTCTTTTGTAACCTACATGATGAAGGGGGAAGCCAACTACTAGTGGGAGGCTCACCGGGGTGGGGTTGCAATAGGTATTGTTACATGGGAACAATTCAAGAGGGTATTCCTTGAGAACTACTTACCTACTAGCATGCAAGGGAGAATGGAGATTAAGTTCCTAGAACTTAAACAGGGGGACATGACTATTCCCCAATACGCGGCCAAATTCAACGAATTGGCAAGGTATGCTCCAAACCAAGTGAATACAGAGGAGAAGAAGGCTCGTAGGTTTGAGCAGGGCCTAAAACCCTGGCTCTATAGTAGGATATCAGTTTTTTAGAGTGCTTCCTATGGGACCTTTCTGGAAAAGGCGATAATAGCAGAGGCTGGTAGTGAGGCGTTGACCCAATTCCACAAGGATAGAAAGAATAAGAGTAAGGGAGAGGAAGGAAATAAGGCAGAGATTTCCAGCGGTAGTGGCAATGTGCCTAAGAGGAAAAATTTTAACCTTGGGAATACTGGGGTGAAACAAGGGGATCCTAAACGTAGGATGGAGGCATGCAAAACATGTGGCAAGACTCATCTGGGAGTCTATCTGAAGGGGAAAACGGGTTGTTATATATTTGGACAGAAGGGTCACATATCTCCCAATTGTCCTTATCCTAAGAAAAGCCAGGGCTGTTTTGTTTGTGGGTCGGTGGAACACATGGCAAGAAATTGCCGGAAGAAAGGGGCGGAGGGTAGTAATGGTTCTGGTAGTTGCAATTTGGCCATTACTGGACCAACGCCATCATTGGGTAGACCCTCAGCCTGAACGTTTAATATGACCGTCCAAGATGAGATTGCATCATCAGATGTAGTAGCAGGTATCATTCCAGTCAAAAAATAAATGCTTACGTGTTATTTGACTCGGGTGCTACTTGTTCTTTTATAGCATGTGGATTTGCTAAGAAATTGGGATTAAATCCTGAAAAGTTAGAAATACCTTTAGACGTTAAGGTAGCAAACGTGGAGATAATTCCCATTGAGCATATTCATAAGAATTGTTTCGTAGATATCAGGGGTAACAGATTATCGAAAGATCTTTTACCGATAAGGTTAAGAGAATTCGATGTGATTCTCGGTATGGATTGGTTAATTAACCATAGAGCAATAATAGATTGCCATAGAAAGAGTGTGAACTTAAGGCTTTCTAAGAAGCCTGAGGTGGTGTTTTATGGAAATAAATCATCGGGACGTTCTTGTTGTCTAACCATGACAAGAGCTAGAAAGATGTTGAAGAAGGGGTGTAAGGGTTATCTGTGTCATGTGGTTGATACCCAAAGAGTGGAAACATCATTGGAACAGATAGCAGTAGTTCAAGAGTTCGCGGATGTGTTTCCGCAGGAATTACCTGATATTTCGCCAGATAGGGATGTAGAATTCATGATTGATTTGTTACCGGGCACGACACCAGTTTCAAAGGAACCATATAGGATGGTTCCAGTTGAGATGAAGGAGTTAATGGTTCAGTTACAGGAACTGTTAGATAGAAAGTACATTCAACTGAGTGTGTCTCCGTGGGGAGCACCGGTATTGTTTATAAAGAAAAAGGACGGATTGTTACGACTTTGTATCGACTATTAAGAGTTGAACAAGTTAACGATTAAGAATAAAAACCTGTTGCCGAGGATCAATGATCTATTTGATCAATTGAAAGGGGCAAAGTATTTTTCTAAAATAGATTTGCGGACGAGGTATCATCAACTGAAAGTGAGGAAGGAGGATGTACCTAAGATGGCGCTCAGAACTCGTTACGGGCATTATGAGTTTCCGGTGATGTCGTTTGGGTTAACAAATACGCCAGTCGCATTTATGGATATGATGAATAGTGTGTTCAAATAGTTTTTGGACAAGTTCGTTGTAGTGTTCATTAATGATATTCTAGTCTATTCTACGATGCCAGAAGATCATGTTGAACATCTAAGAATAGTGTTAAAAACACTACGAAATGAGAAGTTGTATGCAAAATTCACTAAGTGTGAATTTTGTCTTGAACGAGTGCAGTTTCTAGGACATGTTATAGACAAAGATGGCATATCCGTAGATCCAGTGAAGGTGGAAGCGATGAATGAGTGGGAGCAACCGAAAATGCCAACTGAGGTTAGGAGTTTTCTAGGTTTAGAGGGATACTATAGAAGGTTCATTCAAGACTTTTCTAAATTAGCTACTCCATTGACGAATCTAACAAGGAAGTCGGTGAAGTATGAGTGGACATAAAAGTGTGAAAATAGTTTCCAAGAACTAAAAAGTAGGTTGAGTGAGGCACCTGTATTATCTTTACCAGATGATACGGGGAATTTTGTAATTTATAGCGATGCTTCGCATAGAGGACTAGGTTGCGTGCTCATGCAGCATGGCAAGGTCATTACGTATGCGTCACGTCAGTTAAAGGATTATGAGAAGTTCTATCTTACTCATGACCTAGAATTGGTAGTTGTAGTATTTGCTTTAAAAATATGGAGACATTATTTATATGGGGAGAAGTGTGAGATATACACGGACCATAAAAGTCTAAAATATATCTTCACACATAAGGAGTTAAATATGAGGCAGAGAAGGTGGTTATAGTTGATAAAAGATTATGACTGTGATATCTTATATCATCTGGGGAAGGCGAATGTAGTAGTCGTCGCGTTAAGTCGGAAGGGTAGAGAAAATCTATCAATGTTAATGACACAGAATGAGTTAATAATAGAGATGGAAAGGATGGAGTTAGAAGTTAAGATGCCAAGGGAAACAGTAGAGATGTTATTCTCAAAAGAGACTCGACCAACGATAGTGGAATGGGTTAAGGAAGTACAGATAAGTACGGAAGAATGCGAGCGAATGAAAAAGATAATGAAGACTGACGGGAAGACTAAGTATAACCTTGATAAAGAAGGTTTACTTCGTTTTGAAGGAAGAATTTGGGTTCCAAATAATTCCAAGTTGAAAGAAGAGATTATGTGTGAGGCCCATAGTTTGAGGTACTCGATACATCCTGGTAGTACTAAGATGTATTAAGACCTTCGTCAGAACTTTTGGTGGTCGAACATAAAGAGGGAGATTGCATAATACGTTAGTAAGTGCTTAACTTGTCAGAAAGTTAAGGCTGAACACCAAAGGCCGAGTGGATTATTGCAACCACTAGAGATTCTGGAGTGGAAATGGGAGCATGTCACCATGGACTTTGTGGTGGGACTTCCAATGACGAGAAAAGGATACGATGCTATTTGGGTAATAGTGGACCGGTTAACTAAATCGGCTCATTTTCTACCAATAGGAGTTAGGTATAACCTAGAACAATTAGCTAAGCTTTATGTCAAAGAAATCATTTCCAAACATGGAGTACCTATTTCGATTATGTCTGATCGTGATCCACGATTCACGTCAAACTTTTGGAGGAGTTTTCAAGAGCAAATGGGAATGCATTTGAGGTTGAGTACGACATAATATCCACAGACGGATGGACAAAGTGAATGAACGATTCAAACGTTAGAAGATATGTTAAGATCTGGCGTTATGGATTTCAAGGGGAGTTGGGACGAACATCTACCTTTTGGTAGAATTCGCTTACAACAATAGTTTTCACGCTAGTATTGGCATGCCGCTTTACGAAACGTTGTATGGAAGGAAGTGCAGAACACCACTTTGCTGGGATGAAGTAGGTGAACGTCGAATGTTGGGACCTAAAATGGTACAACAAACGGCAGACATAGTTGAGCTAATACGAACTCGATTGGTAGCAGCTCAAGATAGACAAAGGAAGTATGCAGATCCTCATCGAGAGAAGAGGGAGTTTGAAGTAGGTTCATATGTTTTTCTAAAAGTATCGCCCTAGAAAGGGAAGATACGTTTTGGAAATAAAGGGAAGTTAAGTCCAAGGTTTATAGGACCTTTTAAGATTTTAAGAAGGGTAGGAGAGGTAGCTTATGAAGTAGCCTTACCTCCAAAAATGGAAAGAATACACAATGTGTTTCGCGTGTCTGTGTTGCGTCCTTATAAACCAGACTACAAGAACGTAATAGAGTATGAATCTATTCAAGTAGAAAAAGAATTAACGTATGAAGAACTTTCAATTCAGATTATTGATAGGAAGGAACAAGTCTTGAGAAATAAAGTAATACATTCAGTAAAGGTAATTTGGACTAACCACGATGCTGAAGAAGCGACGTGGGAGCTCGAAAGTAAAATGAAGGAAAAGTTTCCTCATTTTTTTATGTAAGAATAACTAGATTCTGGGGACAGAATCCTTATAAGGAGGGAAGAATGTAACGCCCGAGAATTTCAAATTTTGAATGAATTGAAGTTTTATTTGATTATGTGAATTAAATGAATTTAATTGATTTTTTATATGAGTAAGATGTTCGAAGGTCGTTCTATGACCTAGAATGTACAGATGTGGTTAGTATTCTGGCTTTGTGCTAAGATTAATTGTTATGAATTATCAAGACAAAAATGAATGTTTTCTTAGAATGTTTTCGTAAAAACACTATTCATCCGATATCGTTCGAAGCTACGGTTTGAAATTTCGAGAAACGTGTAATGGTAGAATATAAAGATATTATGGAATATCCAATAATATTTCTGTTATGGCAAACGATGTTTTCGCTTGTGGAAGTAAAACCTGAGGGTTTATGAAAGAGGTTTCCGAAAGGGAAATGAAATGTGTATAGTCATTTCAGATATTATACGTATGAAATACGAGTATTATATTAGTATGAATATGCGTATGATATGAAGAATAGTACGACGTATAATACGAATATCGTATTGAGTATTAGACGAAGAGAATACGTGAGTTATACGTATAGAATACGAGAAGTTCTAATGGATTAGGAGTTAAGGGTTTTGGTGTAATCTATTTTGACTTAAACCAATAGCAAGCCCAATGAATTAAGTATACAAGAACAAGTTAAGGCCCAACGTAAAATTTTGTCAAGCCCAATCCAAAAAGTAAACCGCGGGTCGAACCGGTGGGTCATGAGATGGGTAAAACCCATGGGGCAACCCATGGGATGATCCAAGAGGGAGTGGGCCAGCCACTTGGTGGTCAAGTAAAGTGGAAACTTACTCACCAAGTACTTTACTTGGTGGCAAAATAGATAAAGGAGGTGGAATAGTAAGGAGGTAGGGAAAGTTGACCATTTTGCCCCTTAGTTGGTTGCCTATAAATGCAAAGCTTGGGTTGATTATTTGTTTTTTTGAAAATCTTATTCAACCTATATTGAGAGAGAGAAAAGCTAGAAATGCTTAATCATTCTACTTCCAAGCAAATCTTTAGACGTTTATCAAGAACATGAATTACTTCAAAGGTAAATTGTCATAAACCATAATCTTCATCTTTTTTGATTTCTTTCTCGTAGAAGAATCATAGATTGGTGGAGCATGTTTATTGAGGAGATATAAGGATGTCTATTAATGACCAAATCATTGATAGGTCATGACCAAATAGAAATCGTAAGTGTTTAAGTGAGTTAAAACCGTAGAAAGTCTTGAACGTTAACTTAGTTAGGAATGAACGATTTAAAAACCGTTATAGCTAAGGAATGTGCCTATTGTTTTGTTAGGATGACTATGAGGAATCAATGGAGTTTTCCATTTGATTTTTCTTATAGAACACGAGTAATGAAGTTATGGAAAATTTTGCTAAAATAGACGTTAAACGTCAAAAATGTAGAAATCTCAGATTAAAGGTCAAAAGTTGTCGTGTGACTTGAAAACATTGGTTTCCAATGTCAACAAGTGAGATAAGGTAATTAAGAGTCGTTGGCGCAAGAATCATCGTATTCTGACTTATAACAAAGAAAACGAGTATTGAACGGTCGAAAACGTTAAACAAACGCTTAAAATGAACTCAAATGTGAATTCTGAGTTAACAGATTCGAAAGTATGAAATTCTTATATGAACACATAAAAGATGTAATTTGTGAGTTGTAGGCTTTTGAATGGGTCAATTCGGATGTAAAACGAACAGATTAGGAAGCCGGGAGTTTCGTTAGAAAAGTTGATTATTTTGGCCAACTGGTGCACAGAGGCGGCGGCGCAGCGCCAAAACCAGTATAAAGAGGTCGCGCCGCAGCTCCAGACTCGGCTGAGACCCCTGTTAACTCGCGCTGCAGTGCCACTAAAATACAAAAGATGTCGTACCGCAACGCCGACAGTAGAAAAATGTTGACCAAGTTAGGTTTTGTTCCATTTGAATGTAGACCTAAGGTAAGACATTGAAGGTACTTAATGTACATAATAAGACTGAAATTTAATCAATTATAAGGTGATAATGTAAGAAGATTTAGTAAGGTTTAATAGAAATTAAACGAAGAACGCGAGAACGTAATAAGTAAACCGTATATGACGTTCAACGTTGGTACTTAACCAATAATGATCGAATGTCGGTTAATGACGTAAAAACGTTAATGAGCCGTAAAAAAGTATAGAAAGTTGAATCGACTTTAATAACGAATTTACTTCAAAAAAGACATAAAAGAGAAAGAAGTTGGTTACAGACAATAAAGTTAGTTTGTTTGATAACTAATTACAGTGTGCTATGTGAATATATCATATAGATCCTATAAAGACTGAGAATTGTTGAATTATTTATTCAAAGACGCTTGAAGGCAAGTCTTTCTTAACACTTGTCTAACCTTTGTGTTAACAAAGTTTTATGTGATGCATGTTATACAATGCATGAATGGTTTAAAAGAAAGAGTCGATGCCTTTTTAACTCGGCTAGACAAGTATTAAATAATGAATTGATTTATTCACAAGTCTTTTGATATAGAAATGTTAACGCTATCCTATGCCAAGTATTTGGTACGGATGAGAAGGTAGGTTTGTCTATGTACAAACAAAAGTATTTTTCATCCGTTATTCGATGGGCACGCGAGGTTGCCAAATTTTTAAGCGTAAATACGTTTAACGTAATAGTGTTGATCAATATAGAGTACAATAGGTTGATCACCTAGAAGTGCTCGTAAGTAAAGACGGGTGAATGGCCTTAGTGCCAGATATCCTTTTCAATTATGAAAACGAAAAGAGTATATCATGGTCTATTGACCGGTTCATCATTCCTAAGCTATTATATATACTTTGGAATTGTTGTTATGACATAGGAAGTACTAGTCAAATGTTTCATAGTGCTTCGTAGTTAATTGTTCAAATATGAAAATAAAGCATGTAATTGTTAAGGTGATATTCATATGTTTCTTTGTTAAGACTTGTTGAGCTAGTTATGCTCATTCTTGCTTGAACCATATGTTTGCAACTAAAGTCAAACGAACAGAGACTTCTAAGAGAGATAAAGGCAAGGCTAAGATGGACAATTAATCGTCTTGTAATAGATTAGTGTATTTGATTGTAATATACTTATGAAGAACAATGAATGTATTCAGTTTATGAACCTGGGAAAGGATTTATTAAAAATGTAATACAAAGATAGTAATTACACTCATTTTGTTGTTATCTCAATGGAATGATTGTATGGATTGTAGCATCCTGGAGCACCATTTGTCGGGTTGGAAGATACCCGAATTTAGGGGGCGTTAAAGATTCATTGGATTCAACTCCTTCAAGAGTTTGACTTAGAAATCAAAGATAGGAAGGGGACAGAAAATCAGGTGGCTGACCACCTTTCAGGATTGGAGAATCCGGACCAAGACAAGGTAGATAATGTGTTAATCAATGAATTATTTTCGGATGAAGAGTTATTTGGGGTTAGTTCCAAATTTCCATGGTATGCAAATTTTGTTAACTATTTGGTGAGCAATATCCTTCCTTAAGACTTAACACGTCAACAAAAGAAGAAATTCTTACATGATGGAAAATGGTATATATGGGATGAGCTGTTTTTGTTTAGACAGTGTGCGGATAAAATGATTCGACGGTGTGTGCCACAAAGCAAAATGGACAGTATCTTGTACGCATGCCACACATCCTTATACGGGGGACACTATGGAAGTGAAAAAACGACAGCCAAAGTATTTCAAGCAGGATTTTATTGGCCCACCGTATTCAAAGATGCACATCAGTTTGTGAAAAATTATGATCGATGCCAAAGGGTGGGCAACATTTCCAATCGGAATATGATGCCACTCAACATGATTTTGGAAGTGGAAGTATTTGATGTATGGGGAATCGATTTCATGGGACATTTTCTGCCTTTATACAACAATGTGTACATCTTGTTGGTAGTAGACTACGTGTCTAAATGGGTTAAAGCTATAGCACTCCTGAAAAATGATGCCAAATTCTTCTTGAAATTTCTGCAAAATAAAATCATCACAAGATTTGGTACCCCAAGAGAAATTAACAGTGATGAGGGAAGTCACTTTTGAAATAAATATTTCATAGCTCTCTTTGCTAAATACGGGGTCAACCATAGAATTGCTACTGCTTATCAACTCCAAACCAATGGTCAAGTAGAAGTATCGAATAGAGAGGTGAAGAGGATTTTGGAGAAAATAGTGAACCCAGACAAAAAAGAATGGACTCTGAAACTAGATGACGCTCTATGGGCCTATCGCACAACATACAATTGATCGGTATGTCTCCATATCAACTCGTCTATGGAAAAATGTGCTACCTCCCAGTCGAACTTGAACATAAAGTATATTGGGCCATACATAAGCTAAATTTTGATCTCATAATAGTGGGAGGAAAAAGACTATAATATCCTTCGCTAGTATGTGTCCTACTATTGGGTAAAATCTATATACACACAACACGCAAGTATACGTGGTCAACAAGTAATAAAGTGATAAGTTGAGTATCGTTCCCACAGAGAATTAGTTAATAAAAATCACCAAGTACTAACCCGTAACTAACTCAATCTTATTTAAACAAATGAATTTAATGTTATAAATTAAAATATTTAACTAAACTAATTCTAATTACCACTAATTAAAAATCAGATTATGGAGATTTAAGATCACAACTTCACTTATTGCTTCATTTAGGTTAACACACTTCTCATCAATTATTCTCTATCCCGAATTGTTAATCAAGAACACGAAAGTAGTATTAACCACCTCTCGATGCACTAATACCGTATTAACGTCAATCCACAATTAAGATAGAAATTCGTTAAACACCTTAATCAACTAACCCACTATATCTCTATGTGAATTACAATTGAAGAAGGTTGAAGAATAAGTTCTCTATAAGATTACATATGGCGTCAAGCATATCTCTACCTTAACACTCATCAAGTTTAAGCTACTAACAAAATCCTGAACACATGCTATCATGATTAGATCTAAATCTATACTTCATCTCTCGAGTTCATATAGATTATCACGGTAATTGATGGCCAAGCAATTAAACAATTAAGTCCAAATCACAATAGACAATCCTCTCAATAGAACATAATAATTGATAACGAAGCATATTAAAATAAACTACATAATAAGATACATTGTAATCTCAAACAAAGAATTAGTTCATGATTATTGAATTAAAGCTAAAAATCCACAATTGAATAATCATTAAAAGATAAAGATAGAAGAAGATGAGAAGAAATAATCTATTGTCAGTAGATTTGACGCTCCCTCCTTGCTCCTACTTCAAATCTTCAATGGTCTCCAAGTTGCATCAATCTCCAAATCTCATAAAAACTAGTGTTTTTCTCTAATTTACTCTAATCTAATTTAATAGAATGCTCTCTAATCTCCTAATAATCTCCTCTAATCTGTGTTATTCCCCTCCTTTTATAAGCCTTTATAGATGTTTTTAAGTCCTCTTGGAAGTCCTTGAATCAAACAACTTGAAATAATCCTTTTCGGACTCAAATTCGGACAAAATCCGCTCATTTTCGCGTATACCCAGCCCCGGCTGGGTATTTGCCTTGTAAAGATCTAGCCCCAGCTTGCTAGTGATCTGCTAAAGCTCCCAGACACCCAGCCCCGGCTGGGTCCTAAGGCTAAAAACGCCCAGCCCCGGCTGGGTACCAATCTGCCAACAAAATTTTCTGCTGGAACCTCCTCTGCTAAAACTGCCATAACTTCTAAACCGAGAAGAGTTACGAGTCCCGCGACCTATCAAATCGAAGATATCGACGAGATCTACAACTTTTATTCTTTGATCTTTGAGAAATAACGAACGCATGATAGTCGTAATTGGACTGGAAGTGACTGCTACGCAAAATGACCACCCAAAACGGTGAAGCTCAACGTCCGTTGGTAGAAATGTCATAACTCTTTCATCTGAACTCCAATTTGAATGATTTAAGATGTTCCGGAAAGCTAAGGAAACGCTATAAAATATAGTCCAAGCTCCAAGCCAAGAACATGAAATGACATGAAAGCACAAACAATATCCGGCTTGCTTTTGTTTGCATTTTCCGTGCTTTTCCTTACCAATAATCGCTTACATCGCTTCCGAACGTATAACCTACAAAACGAACACAAAATGTAAGAAAAGTAACTAAGACATATGAATAAGAACAACTAATTCAAGTAAAAGATACCGGATAAGTAGGTATAAAACCTACTTATCAAATACCCCCAAACTTAAACCTTTGCTTGTCCTCAAGCAACACAACATAATGCAATGCAATGCAATGAAATGCAACTAATCTATATGCCTACGAATCCAGCAGTATTGATAAACACGAATCTATTCACTCGACCTTAGAGCAATCAAGTAAACATGATAATACTTCATATCAAAACCAATCAACAATTTCCTAGTCAATCATCAAATCATAAACAGTTATCACTGGTATAGTGCGTGTGTGCTCCACAACAATGTTAACTAATATTAAATCAAATTTAACACATAACAAGTCTCTTCGAAGGCATCATACAGTGTAAACTTAAGAAATCCAAAAATAAGCTAGATCCAACTAAAATCAAACAATTACCAATATTAAGAGTCTAATCCGGGATACTTAGGCTTTACTTTTCATTACGGGGGCTTTTTGCTCTTTTCCCGTTTTATTATTATTTTTTCTTTTTTTTTTACTTTTTAACCATGACTGTGCAATGTCTCATTCCATTAGGCTAACAGTGCTACCCCTTAGCGAGCTTTCGACCAACGACTCACAGACCATATAAGACCTTAGGGCGCTAGGTTTTAAGATACCCCTTCGGGCGTACTTGCTCAAGTAACAAAGGCCCCGAAATAAAACTAGCCACGGTATATTATTTTTTTCATTTTTTTTTCTTTTCTTTTTTTTTGAAGCTTATATATCCCAATTTTTTTTCCCGAACTTAAGTTTTTATCGAACATTAGTCATCACTACTTATTCTTCTCATTCTTTCATTCAAACTAGCATTATCCTTTAGAGTCCCATTATGTATCAATTTAAACTCAATCAATCAACAAGTTGTTTTTAATGTGTTATCCTTGTTATACCAGTTTCAAACAGAAAAAGATTCAATTCATAACAAAAAATCACATCAAAAGCTCTAATAATCAGTATTATACTTGTCTACTCAATCCCATTCTCATCATTGGCCAAAATAAACTGTAACTATCAAACAGCTGGACTCATGCAAAATAAACATAATAATTAACTATTATTTTTAAATTTTTGAATTTTTGATTTTTTTTAATAATGAACCTAAACTATATTAACAACATATGCAAAATAACATAACATAAACTAAACATGCGATAATGAACCTAAACAAAACTCCCCCAAACTTAGCAATTACAATGTCCTCATTATAAGAATATAGCGGTAAGTAGAAGAGAACTTCCCTGTAATCAACTAAGCGTGAGATGATGGTGGCGATGGCTGCGACGATCATTTTGCTATCCATTGGACCCCCAATACCTGCAATGAAGAGAGACAACATGGATTAGATTATAAGAAAACTTAATAAGCAACTTAATTCCTATCCACTAAATAAACTAGTAAAGCATATAAATATAAAAAAATTCATGGGTTGCCTCCCAGTCAGCGCTTGATTTATAGTCTTTTAGCCTGACTTTGTCTGGTTAATTCTATCCAATTCCTCTTCGAAAGTTGAGAAACCCTCCATCCATCGAAAATAATATAGCTTTTGGTAGGTTCCCATTTGTGACAACCATCAAGTTAAAGTCACCTAGCATGCTTTATTTATATAAGATTAGATTGAAGAACGTCCAACATCTAGGCTTTTTCTCCATTGTGTCTGCGAATATATTCTGGAATTGAGGCTTGCCAGACACAACAATCTCTTCTTCTATCTTCTCCAACTCATCGCACCATGGCTTCGAAGTTGTACTCGCTTTTACGTCACATGGAGTATTGCCAATGACATGACTACCAATTGGACAAGGTTTTGTAAATCTAACTAGATTCTTGAACTGTGGAGGAGAAGTCACTTGATGCATAAATAACATCGGCTCATCATCGTTGGTTCTCACAATTAGTTCTTCACCGACCTTGTTGTCATTATCCCTACTTGTCTCCTCTTTTTCAACATCTCGAGGCTCATCTAGTTGTAGATTTGGTTCAGGTTCTTCGTCAATTTCGTCATCCATGTAATAAAACCAAGTGTTTGGAGGAAGGTTGCTTACGACTTTGGTTATTTGCTCTATCTAATCCGCAAGATTTTGAATTGACCTCGCTTGATTACTCATTCTCTCCTCATTTGATGTTATGAACTTGGACACAAATTCCTCCAACCTTGACTTTTCTTTTTCAGTCTCGGAAGCCATGTATTGAGGACCATTGGTTGAGGCAGTGAGGAGTTGTTCCATTCGATTATTAAAATTTTGGGTTGATAACTCCTGACTCATTATCATCTCTTCTTTTTCTGCTATAATCCTTAACATAAATTCCTTGAAATCTGAATTGTCTTCTTGTTGCATTGGAGGTGGATTTGAGAAATTTGATGGATATGTTGGATTTGGAGCAGAGTTTTGGTCCTGATAGTTGTAGCTCCATGAAGAATCCGGGTGATACCCTCAAACTTGATGGTAATTATCATATGCATACTGGTTGAGGTATACACCACCTTGTTTTCGCCGCCCAAAACTAACGGTGCATTGATGACTCGGATGGTTGTCAGCACAATAGTCACACATGATTGCCATTCTTTGACTCTGTTGGGCTGCGATAACGTCCAACTTCCTCGAAAGTTCTTTAATTTGTGCTGACATTGCAGAAAGTGTCGCGAGTTTGTCAATCTTCTTTTCTTTTGGTTGAGTCATGTTCGTGTATGGCCATTGATACGCAAAGTCATCCATGGTACCTGAAAAGAGAGAAATATAGGAAGAGAATTAAAAATAAAAATAAAAATGTTTAAATTAAGACTAATTTGATTGAAGCTAATATTGATAAAACTGTATTAAACTAATTCTCCGGCAACGGCGCCAAAAACTTGTTGGGTAAAATCTATATACACACAACACGCAAGTATACGTGGTCAACAAGTAATAAAGTGATAAGTTGAGTATCGTTCCCACAGAGAATTAGTTAATAAAAATCACCAAGTACTAAACCGTAACCAACTCAATCTTATTTAAACAAATGAATTTAATGTTATAAATTAAAATATTTAACTAAACTAATTATAATTACCACTAATTAAAAATCAGATTATGGAGATTTAAGATCACAACTTCACTTATTGCTTCATTTAGGTTAACACACTTCTCATCAATTATTCTCTATCCCAAATTGTTAATCAAGAACACAAAAGTAGTATTAACCACCTCTCGATGCACTAATACCGTATTAACGTCAATCCACAATTAAGATAGAAATTCGTTAAACACCTTAATCAACTAACCCACTATATCTCTATGTGAATTACAATTGAAGAAGGTTGAAGAATAAGTTCTCTATAAGATTACATATGGCGTCAATCATATCTCTACCTTAACACTCATCAAGTTTAAGCTACTAACAAAATCCTGAACACATGCTATCATGATTAGATTTAAATCTATACTTCATCTCTCGAGTTCATATAGACTACCACGGTAATTGATGGCCAATCAATTAAACAATTAAGTCCAAATCACAATAGACAATCCTCTCAATAGAACATAATAATTGATAGCGAAGCATATTAAAATAAACTACACAATAAGATCCATTGTAATCTCAAACAAAGAATTAGTTCATGATTATTGAATTAAAGATAAGAATCCACAATTGAATAATCATTAAAAGATAAAGATAGAAGAAGATGAGAAGAAATAATATATTGTCAGTAGATTTGACGCTCCCTCCTTGCTCCTACTTCAAATCTTCAATGGTCTCCAAGTTGCATCAATCTCCAAATCTCATAAAAACTAGTGTTTTTCTCTAATTTACTCTAATCTAATTTAATAGAATTCTCTCCAATCTCCTAATAATCTCCTCTAATCTGTGTTATTCCCCTCCTTTTATAAGCCTTTATAGATGTCTTTAAGTCCTCTTGGAAGTCTTTGAATCAAACAACTTTAAACAATCCTTTCCGGACTCAAATTCGGACAAAATCCGCTCATTTTCACGTATACCCAGCCTCGGCTGGGTATTTGCCTTGTAAATATCCAGCCCCAGCTTGCTAGTGATCTGCTAAAGCTCCCAGACACCCAGCCCCGGCTGGGTACCAATCTGCCAATAAAATTTTCTGCTGGAACCTCCTCTGCTAAAACTGTCATAACTTCTAAACCGAGAGGAGTTACGAGTCCCGCGACCTATTAAATCGAATCTATCGACGAGATCTACAACTTTCATTCTTTGAGCTTTGAGAAATAACGAACGCATGATGGTCGAAATTGGACTGGAAGTGACTGCTACGCAAAATGACCACCCAAAACAGTGAAGCTCAACGTCCGTTGGTAGAAATGTCATAACTCTTTCATCTGAACTCCGATTTGAATGATTCAAGATGTTCCGGAAAGCTAAGAAAACGTTCTACAATATAGTCCAAGCTCCAAGCCAAGAACATGAAATGACATGAAAGCACAAACGATATCCGGCTTGCTTTTGTTTGTATTTTCCGTGTTTTTCCTTACCAATAATCGCTTACTTCGCTTCCGAACGTATAACCTACAAAACGAACACAAAATGCATGAAAAGTAACTAAGACACATGAATAAAAACCACTAATTCAAGTAAAAGATACCAGATAAGTAGGTATAAAACCTACTTATCACCTACCTAAGCTGAATTTTCTTACTTAATAAATTGACAAATTGTGATATGTTAATTAACCTTTGTTTTGAAGCTGTATCCTGTAATGATATCTGAAATACAAGAGATGAGCAATGGGGAAATTATGATACAGAGGACATAACCGGGAAGATACAATCTGAAAAGAAAGTAAGGTATTCTCATCTCTTCGAACTACTAGGTACGTAAATTTCGGGGACAAAATTTCATAAGGAGTGGAGATTGTAAGACCCCAAATTTTATGAAATAAATGTATTCAATTTTCTTATAATTATTATTCTATTAAGTAAATGGCTAAATTGATAAAAGATTAAAGTTAAGGGTGAAATGTGAAAATTTTACAAAGTAAGCGAGTGGTCATAAAATATTCGTTTGGTCGGGGAATATTCTTTTGTCGAGGAATATTCGTACAACGACGCAATCATTGGTGGACCACACAACGGAATGACTGTCGAATATAAAAAGCGACATAAATTATCTTTTTATAAAAATAACGGCAAAACTTTTACTGTTAAACTGTTGAAATATTTGGTGATAAAAGTATAATAATACGCGTTATTACACAGTAGCATATGGTATTGCATAGTATCTCTGATTATTGATGCTTACGTAATAAGTCACTCAGTTTTATTCAATTATTGCAACAGTAGTTGCTGCATAGTATCTCATATTATGGATTCAATTATTATCGCAGTATCATCTGCACAATATTTTATATTATTAAATTAATATTTGAGATGACACTGTTATTCATACTATTATTTGCATTATTGACAATGTCTAGAAAGTTCTGTCGAGGAAAGGAGTTAGGTTATTTAATTGCGTGCCAATAAGGAAAAGTCCTTATCGGAAAGCCCTCTCTTTTCTGAAAATGATCTGGTTATAAATATTATGAGTTATAATATTAATGATGGATAATTGTTGAAATATTAAAAATATGTTTATCAAAGATAAGTGATTTGTGGTAAATAGTAATTTAATTTTTGATATAAATAGAGGGATTGTCATGAAGTATTTGTTATAAGTTTGGCTTATTACATGGACCCCCACTTACTCATTTTTCAAAACCGTCGGTAGCAAGTTATCTCAATTTTGTTTTATTATTATTATTATAATAGTAATAAAATAGAAAACTTTTTATATAAAACATAATATTTTTTTATATTATATATAAAGTTATTCGTTGTATTAGATTGTAAATAAAATATATTATATTTTATATAAAGTTATTCGTTTTATTAGATTATAAGTAGAATATATTATATTTTATATAAAATTTTATTTTATTAGAATATTTTATTGCATAGTAATGAATAGTAAAAATCTAAAAAATCAGACGAATCCGTGAATCAGTTACTGTGCATCCGTGATATTTTTTTTAAATAGTTCTCTGCCATTCTCCTATAAATAAGATGATTAGTTAAGAAATGAAAATCACACCAGGATTAGAGAATTTTTTTCTATAATATTATGTGTATTTCTTTTGAGCATAATGATACCTTGAGTGTAGCAAATAGTGCAAGATTTCCTCAAGAATATCTCTGATATACCATTCAGATTTAGTCTCCTACTAAGGTAAGGAGAATTATTTATTTCACATTCGTAAGAGAGATTATTTTTCGTATTCTTAAGGGATATTATCTTCGTTTAATATTCGTAAAAGATATTATTTTTGTAAGACCCCGAATTTTATGAAAATTTAGTATTCAATTTTTCTTATAATTACTATTCAATAAATGATTAAATTGATAAAAGGTTAAAGTTAAGAGTGATATATGTAAATATTTTAAATACTTACGTGGTTATAAAATACTCATTTTTGTCAGATTTGGACGTGGAATATTCTTACTGTCAGGGAATATTCGTACGACGACGCATCCATTTGTGGGCCCCATAACGGAATAACTGTCGGATATAGAAAGTGACGGAAATAATCTTTTTATAAAAATAACGGCAAAACTTTTATCGTTAAAAACTGTTGGAATACCCGGTGGTTAAAATACAGTAATACGCGTGGTTGCACAGTAACTCACGATATTGCACAATATTTTGAATTATTGATTCTTACGTAAAAAGGAACTACTCAATAATTGTTACAGTAATTACTGTTAAATATTTTATTTTATTGATTCAATAATTGCTGCGTTGATATTTTATATTATTGTTGTTTCAATAATTGTCATTGCACAGTATTTCCCATTATCAGATCAATAATTCATATTATTTGAATAATATTATTAGATAGCATTATTTACAATGTCCAAGGAAGTTCTGTCTAATGAGAGGTTTGGTCACCTAATTGCACGTCAATAAGGAGAAATCCTTATCAGAAAGCCCCTTCTTTCCCGGGAACAATCTGGTTATCATTATTGTGATTCTGTAATATTATTTGTGAATAATTAATTATTGATTTATATGATAAGGAAATATTTATTTTTTGTGGATATAAATGATGGATATATTTATTGAGGTTATAAATGATGGAATTAATGTTGAGGTATTTTATCAGTATTTTGTCGGAATGAAGATATTAAAAATCGTCCGTATTTGGATTCGGGCATTTTCTGTTTGGAATTTGGAAACACTTTCTTCTACAAAGTTGTAGAGAATTTAATTTCCTATTGAATGGACATAAAATTCATATTTTTCTGATAAAAGGGCTATTTATTATGAATTATTGAAGTTTCGGACATAAATGTTTTATTAAAAATATGGTGGGCCCCACTTTTGGTTGGTGAGAAATTAAATGTGCTGAAATTTATTTTCAAAAGTGGTGGACTTGAATAGTAGCAGGTAAAGCCATCAGGTAGCAGGTTAGTCTGCTATGGCGTTCTAAGCATTTTCTTATAAATAGGGTGTTTAGTTAGAATTGAAAATCACACCAGAAATAAGTTTTCTCTCTTTCTTTCTCTATATTATCGAGCGTATTTTGTGAGTATTTAGATACTTTGAGAGTTGCTATTCAGTGCAAGTTTCCTTCGACATTACATTCGAAATTGCAGCTAGAAGTACTATTCTTTTAAGGTAAGGGATTGTAAGGGATGTTATTTTATTCATAATGATGTTATTCTTTCAATATCATTATACCGAAATATTGGTATGGATTTTATTATAAAATTTCTACCTTTTTTAATGTCAGGGTTACTATTCATGTATACGACACTATTCACGTATACGACACTATTCATGTATATGGCACTATTTACATATATGACATTATTTACGTATACGGTACTATGTACGAATACGGAGTACTATTCATGAGTTACTATTCACGAGTTACTATTCATGGGGTACTATTCACGACAAACTTGGTTTCTTTTTTTGACCAAATTATCGTTGATTTATGAATATTTCTCTTGAAATTAAATCCATGTTTTGATCATATTGTTATTATTATCATATATATATAACATTTTTATAACCCTGGCGATGGAATTTCTCTTTCACTTGAGTGTAAAGATGGATAGATTATTGGTATGATCGTGACTATGGGTTCTCTTTGGCCAGTAGTGCAAAGATGAATTGTTGACTGGTATGATCATGACCATTGAATTTATAATTGAATATCTTTAGCTTAAGTGCAAAGGTGAATTGATCAACATGGTTATAATTATTGTTTATATAAATTTTGAAATGATTATATATTTCTTTGAGATATTAATATCTTTGGCCTGTAGTGCAAAGATGATCCGTTGTTGAATATCTTTGGCCTGTAGTAAAAAGATGATTTGTTGTTGAATATTTTTGGCATGTAGTGCAAAGATGACATGTTGTTGAATATCTTTGGCCAGTAGTGAAAAGATGAACTTTTGACGAATATCTTTGGCCCATAGTGCAAAAATGAAGTTATTAGTATGATTATGAACAGAAACTGTGATTTGGTATAACCATGATCTTTGATATTTCAGGTAAAGACATGTGATGAAAATTATCTTCTTCCTGGATGAGAAGAGGAATTTAGAACCACAATTATGATTATGAGTTATGATTATGATTGTGGACCAGAACTATTGATTGATGTTACAGGGATAAAACATTGTTGGTGGACTTTTAACATGGAAAAGATATCAGACTTTATGATATATATGACTCTTCTAATGGATTGCTCGTTCCGCTGCAACTATGGTTGAAAAGTTCTATCATCTACCATATGTTCTAAATCTCTGATTCATTACTGATGAACGCTATGGATAATTTAATTATCTTTAGTCATGATATTCTTTATTGGGATAGTTGTGCTCACCCTTTTGCTTCACAATTCCTTTCAAGTAATAAGAGTGTAGCTGGGTCGAGCAGGGGTAACATGGGAATAGAACGGTGGTATCTAGCTGTGGAGGTTCTCCTTAAATAGTATGGAAATAATTTGATTGAGAACTTTAGAATAGTGTGTTGTATTTTATACATCATTTAGTAGTTATATTTGGTGAATCAAATAGGGTGAGGCGAACCCAACGTTGGAAGGGTGTTTTGCCACTATCATACAAGATGTCTAACGGCATGCGACTTCGTGTTATCATAAGACAGGGTTGTACACATCCACTTGTATAATCTTGGAGTTTGGATGAAATATAATTCTCAATTGAAGACAGTGGAGATAATTATATATCAAGAAAAGACTCACAATTGGAAAGAATATGATAGTAATCTTCTCATTTTTCTTTAGGGTCTATTGGGTGAACCAAGGATAATTCTTCAGTTTTATGATATCTATTATAACTTAAATGAACGGCCTCCCATATACGATGGTTTACTTGAGCATTTTCCAAAGATTTTAATTTCTAAAACAATTATTGATTGTACCTTTATGTAAGGTACTATTGTGACGTAATGTCTAATGTTGGGATAAGAGTCACAGTTGGTATATATTTGTATCAAAACTCACAACATATGTGTTGTTATATTTTGCACAACAATTGTAATAATAAAGTTGTAGTTATTTTATGTACCATGTATTTAGCGACTTAGAATGGATTGGGTGGAGTGGACCTGTTTTGGGGGCGTCAAAATTTTCATTCAATATTCGTAAGAAATATTATTTTCTTCCATACTCTATAGTATGTAAGTAATATTATTTCGTTTCATAGTCCTAAATCTACAGTTACTTTGATAAGTATTGCTTCTATTATCCCTGAAATTAGTAGAATACCACTTCATCTAGTATCGTTTCATTGAAATATTGGTCTAAACTTTTCTATGAAATTTAAATATTTTAATTCAGAGTACTATTCTCGGGGAACTATTCATGGGGAATCCACGTTTTGATTATACGATATTATTCATATTGTACTATTCACTGGGTTAATACGATATTATTCATACTGTACGATATTATTCATACTGTACTATTCACACTGATTAGTTCTAAATCTCTGATTCATGGGGAATAATATCGTATTACTGTTAATACGATATTATTCATATTGTACTATTCACGGGTATTATTCACGACAAAATTAGTTTCTTTTTGTCCAAATTATCTTTCATATATCAATCTTATTCTTAAATGGGAATCCACATTTTGATCATCATGTTGACCAGTTGGATATTGTTGAACTCTAGATAAGTTGAATTATAAATCTTTAATATTTATCATTGATCTCCGTTGATTGATTCCTTATATCATTGTCATTATTCTCATGTTTATATTGTGGTGAATGTCATCTTTGGCCCGTAGTACATAGATGGACTGTTGATTGGTATGATTATGACCAGGAATTGTGTATTGGTATAATCTTGACCTATAATGTTATAGAAAAATGATGTGGTAAAGGTAATCTTTGGCCGGTAGTGCATAGATGGATTGTTGATTGGCATGATTATGACCAGGAATTGTGTATTGGTATAATCATGACATGTAATGTTAAAGACAAATGATGTGATAAAGGTCACCTTTGGTTCGTAGTGCATAGATGGACTATTGATTGGTATGATTATGACCAAGAATTGTGTATTAGTATAATCATGACCTGTAATGTTATAGACAAATGATGTGGTAAAGGCCTTCTTTGGCCCGTAGTGCATAGATGAACTTTTTAATTGATATGATTATGACCAGATTTATTTAGTGGTATAATAATGACCTGTAATGTTATAGACAAATGTTGTGGTGAAAGTCCTCTTTGGCCCGTAGTGCAAAGATGGACTCTTGATTATTGGTTTTACAGTTGAACATCTTTGGGCTATAGTGCAGAGATGGACTATTGATTATTGGTTTTACAGTTATATGTCTTTGGCCATAGTGCAAAGATGGACTGTTGATTATTGGTTTTATAGTTGTATGTCTTTGGCCCGTAGTGCAAAGATGGACTGTTGATTTACATGATTATAAATATGAATTATGAATTTAACTATAATCTTTGGTTGTTCAGGTGAATACAGGTGATGAGAGTTTTCTTTGTCTTGGGTACAATAAAGAACTGTTGATAAGTATTACAAGAATGAAATATTAATGATGGACTTTTAATTTGGAGGAAATAGTAGACATTATGTTTTACTTGACTCTTCTAATAGATTGTTGATTTCACTGCAATTATGGTTGAAAACTTTTACCATCTACCGTATGTTCTAAATATCTGATTTATTATTGATGAAGGCTATTGATAATTTAATTATCTTTAGTCATAATAATATTTACTAGGCTATTTGTGCTCACTCTTTTATTTCACAATTCCTTTCAAGTAGTAAAATTATCAATAGGTCGAGCGAGAATAACAGGGGAATAGTGTGATAATCCGAGACTATGGAAGTTTCTCAATATATTTTAAAACAGCATGACATGCAATATATAATTGTATTGAGGACTTAAGATGGGTGTGTCGTATTTTATACGTAACTTAATAATTGATTTTGGTGAACAACAATAGGGTGATGCGAACTCAACTTTGAAAGTGTCAAAATGCACCCCATTAGAATGAGGAAGATAGACTTGTATTAAGAGCTTAAAAGGTGTGTTTCCACTATCATACATGATGTCTGATCACATAAAAACTTATGTTATCATAAGATATGATTCTGCACATCCATTTGCTGACTATATCTATAAGCATTATCTATATAATATTGGAGTATGTCTGGAATATAATTCTCAGTTTGAGACACTGGAGATAATTATATGCCAAGAAAATACACACCATTGGAATAAACAAGATAGTAATTTTCTCGTTCTTCTTTGGGGTTTATTGGGTAAACCAAGGTTAATGCTCAAATCCTATGATATATATTATAACTTAAATGCATGGCCTCCCATGTATGAAGGCTTTCTTGAGCATTTTCCAAAGATTTTAATTCCTAAAATAGTTATCGACTGTACCTTTATGTAAAGTATCAATAGTTTGGAGTGTGAGTACCTTTAAATAGTATTAATGAAGTTTGTATTTGGATTATGTGTCATGTATTTGACAACTCAGAATGGGTTGTATGGACCAATTTTGGGGGCGTCACATTTGGTATCAGAGCTTAGAGATATGGTTTCTGCCAAAGATCTGATACTAGAACTAGGAAGGGAGAGACGAGTAATATCCTTCTCTAGTGTGTGTCCTACCTAAGCTGAATTTTCTTACTTAATAAATTGACAAATTGTGATATTTTAATTAACCTTTGTTTTGAAGCTGTATTTTGGAATGATATCTGAAATCCAAGAGATGAGCAATGGGAAAATCATGATACAGGGGAAATGACCGGGAAGATACAATTTGAAAAGAAAGTAAGGTATTCTCATCTTTTCGAACTACCAGGTACGTAAATTTCGGGGACAAAATTTCATAAGGTGTGGAGATTGTAAGACCCTAAATTTTATGAAATAAAAGTATTCAATTTTCTTATAATTATTATTCTATTTAGTAAATGGTTAAATTGTTAAAAGGTTAAAGTTAAGGGTGATATGTGCAAATTTTACAAAGTAAGCAAGTGGTCATAAAATATTCGTTTGGTTGGAAAATATTTTTTGTCGAGGAATATCCGTACGATGATGCAATCATTGGTGCATTACACAACGGAAGGACTGTCGGATATAGAAAGCGATAAAAATAATCTTTTTATAAAACTAACGACAAAACTTTTACCGTTAAACTGTTGAAATATTCGGTGATAAAAGTATAGTAATATGCGTTGTTGCACAGTAGCACACGATATCTCTGATTATTGATGCTTATGTAAGAAGTCACCCAGTTTTATTTAATTATTGCAACAGTAGTTGCTCCATAGTATCTCATATTATTTATTCAATTATTGTCGCAGTATCATCTGCACAATATTTTATATTATTAAATAAATAAATAAGACGACACAGTTATTTATACTATTATTTGAATTGTTCTGTCGAGGAAAGGGATTAGGTTATTTAATTGTACGCCAATAAGGAGAAGTCCTTATTGCAAAGCCCCCTCTTTCTTGGGAATGATCTGGTTGTCAAAATTGTGAGTTATAATATTAATGATGAATAATTGTTGAAAGATTAAAAATATTTTTATCAAAGATAAGTGATTTGTAGTAAATATTTATTTAATTTTTGATATAATAGAGAAGTTGTCATGAAGTATTTGTTGTAAGTTTGGCTTATTACACGAACCCCTACTTACTCATTTTTCAAAACTGTCGGTAGAAAGTTATCTCAGTTTTGCTTTATTATTATTATTATTATAATAGTAATAAAATAGAAAATGTTTTATATAAAACAAAATATTTTTTTATATTATATATAAAGTTATTCATTTTATTAAATTATAAATATAATATATTATATTTTATATAAAGTTATTCATTTTATTATATTATAAATAGAATATATTATATTTTATACTCCCTCCGTCCCCGGATAAAAGTATTTATTACTATTTTGGGTTGTCCCATGTTAAATGTCCACTTTCTTTTAATAACTAAACTTTTACACATTTTTTCCTATTATGCCCGTAGCATTAAATATCTCATACTTCTCTTATTCTAATTCTCTCTCCATATTTAATGACATTATAATGGATAATTTTGTCATTTTATTCCTCTTCTTAATATGCGTGAAAAGTCCACCAGGACTTTTATCCTGGGACGGAGGAAGTATAATGTTTTGTCTTATTAGAATATTTTATTGCACATTGATTAATAGTAAACATCAGAAAAATCAGACGAATATGTTAATCAGTTACTGTGCGTCCGTGATTATTTTTTCTTAAATAGTTCCCTGCCTTTCTCCTATAAATAAGATGCTTAGTTAAGAAATAAAAATCACACCAGAATCATAGAATTCTTCTTCTATAATATTGTGCATATTTCTTTTGAGCATAAGGATACTTTGAGTCTAACAAATAGTGCAAGATTTTCTCAAGAATATCTCCGCTATACCAATCAGAATTAGTCTCCTACTAAGGTAAGGGGTATTATTTATTTCATATTCGTAAGAGATATTATTTTTCGTGTTCTTAAGGAATATTATTTTCGTTCAATATTCGTAAGGAATATTATTTTCGTTCAACATTCGTAAGGATATTATCTTCGTTCAATATTCGTAAGAAATATTATTTTCTTCCATACTCTATAGTATAGAAGTAATATTATTTCATTTCATATTCCTAAATCTACACTTACTTTGATAAGTATTACTTCTATAATCCCTGAAATTAATAGAATATCCTTGAGTTTTGCATTTCATCTAGTATCGTTTCATTGAAATAATGGTCAAAACTTTCTTATGAAATTATAATATTTTCGTTTGGGGTACTATTCATGGGGTACTATTCATGGGGTACTATACATACGGTACTATTCACGACAAAATTGGTTTCTTTTCTGTCCAAATTATCTTTGATATATGAATCTTATTCTTAAATTTGAATCCATATTTTGATCATCATGTTGACCAATTGGATATTCATGAACTCTGAATAAATTGAATTATAAATCTTTAATATTTATCTTTGATCTCCCTTGAATGATTCCTTATATCATTGTCATCATTCTCATGCTTATATTGTGGTGAAAGTCATCTTTGGCCCGTAGTGCATTGATGGACTGTTAATTGGTATGATTATAACCAAGAATTGTGTATTGGTATAATCATGACCTATAATGTTACAAACAAATGATGTGGTAAAAGTCATATTTGGCCCGTAGTGCATAGATGAACTATTGATTGGTATGATTATGACCAGGAATTGTGTATTAGTATAATCATAACATGTAATGTTACAGTCAAATGATGTGATAAAAGTCATCTTTGGCCTATAGTGCATAAATAGACTGTTGATTGATATGATTATGACTAGAAATTGTGTATTGGTATAATCATAACATTTAATGTTACAAACAAATAATGTGGTAAAAGTCATCTTTGGCCCGCAGTGCATAGATGGACTGTTACTAGGTATGATTATAACCAAAAATTGTGTAGTAATATAATCATGACCTGTAATGTTAGTGTAACAATCCAGAATTTTAATTATAATTTTTAAAAATATTTATTGAATTATATAAATATTTAATGGATGTGTTTATTGTTGAATAAATATTTGTTTAACTTGATTTGATTTGATTAATTTTTTGCTTAATAAATAGTTAATGAGTTAAGGAAACTGGTTATTATGAGATAGTATTATAATTTAATTTAATAATTAAGTTACAGTGTTTATAATAATTAAATGGATTATTATAATAATATTTTAATTTGAATTTGTAATTGAAATGATGTGTTAGTTGATTAAATAAAATTATAATTATAAAGAAAATTATAATTTTGTTGTATTAATTTATGTGGTAAATTTATTCAATAAATTGTTATTAGAATTAATTAAATTAAGTATGAACACTTAATTAAATAAAGTGTGACAAATAACTATATTATAAAGATGTTATTAAAATAAATTAAAGGAGTTTAATTTAGTTTTTGCCAAACAAGGCTTAAATATATTAAGTCTTTAATTTTAAAGAGTTTTGTCAAACAGAGCCTTATGGCTTTTGAATTTTTGAATTTTGAATTATAATAATATGCTTTAAATAAATAAAATATAAATAATATATAATAAATTTTGGTAACCACTGATTTAATAAGGTCATTAGTAGCGTCGATTTTTAGACGTTTGTAAATCATGCGTTGGTTTTGATTTTTTCGTGAAGAGTATCTGGCTTATTTGGCTTAAGCCTAAGAAGATAAAAGAGAAGAAGTTTACAGAGAAAAATAAAGAGAATTTGAGAGAGTCTTTGAGAGAAGCAAGAGAGAATTCCTGAGACTTTTAAATATTTATCTGTGGTATTTAGCAAAGATTGTCTAAGCATATTGAAAGTATGTTACATAACTTTACCATATATGTTTTACGCCATATTTCCTATGAATTTGATTGTCGCTGTGTTTCTAAATTTGACTGTAATATAAAGTTCTTTACAAATTTTCTGTAATTCAAATGTTTCACTAACTGGTTATGAAATCATGTGTATAGGTAATAACTAGCATATATATATGATTGTAGTTTACATGTACATTCAAAAACAAGAAAAATAGTTTTTATAGTGAATATATGCATGAGCGTGGTTTGTAGGAGAACCAAAATTAGTAAATTATTGTGTGTTAATTGTAAAATTGAACTGTGATTATGTTAATTGGGTAAGAAATAAAGAGAATTTTGTTAGAATGAATCAATTTGGTTTACAATTGTGGAATTACAGTTAATTGTGTCAAACAATGTCAAAAAAATGGAGTTTTGGTTTAAAACATGGATTTAATTTCTGATATTGGTGTTTAGTTGTGTTAAATTAGTATATGTATGCTTGGTAATGTTTATGTGCAAATTATATAAGTTATACATGATAAATTGGTGTTAGAATTTAGACACAGTAACAAAATTTACTTTGTTATGTTGTTCGTGGTCGGTTCTGTAAGTTTTGGCGCCTCATCGCCAAAGTCAGAGCCGCAACCCAGAACCTTGCGCCGAAGTCAGCGCCACATCACCAACTTCGCGCCGCAGCACCACTGTTTAGCTTAGACACCGCGCCGCAGTGCCAGAACCGCGCCGTAGCGCCGGCCACAGTACAAACTATGGCGCCACATCGCCGATTAACAAAATGGTCAGAAATGACTTTTGTTTTGCACAAAGTCTGCAATTATTGATGTAATGGAATACTATGATTTTTAAAAATATAAATTTTTTATTGTGGTATTATAGTGTTAAGAATGAGCATATAATTAACACTTAACGAGTTTTATTATTATTTTATTGATGTATTAAATAAGTTATGTAAGCATACTAAGCATACACAAGAGAGACGATTCGGGCGTGTGGCGAATGAACATTGAAACGCCGTGACAAGTGTTAATGAACATTATAAGTTATGGAATGAGTTTAATATAAAACCCATAAGTATTCCTAGCAAGACTTAAACACTTGAATGAATTTCGAATATTACATAAGTCGAAAAGTTAGCACAATCTAATTGAACATTGTGAGCTAATTAACAGGAAGGATTATGAGATGTGGAGTAAAGTTTACATTACAATTACTATGTGTTGTTATGTGACTAATAATTGATGTGCATGATTATATAATTGCATAGGGCGCGTGAAGTGTAGATTGCTGTAATTTGTTAATCTGTTATTAGTAAACAACGAACAAGGCAAGTCTTTCGGTTCCTATTTTCTACGTGGACTTTATGAACTGTTTTAAATTGCATGATATGTTATATGTGTTGTAAGCGAGCATGATATGTTATACATGTTGTAATCTTGAAATGTTAAAGTCAATTTATGACTACAGTGTTTTGGTTAAATAATGATGATTGAGTAAGGAACTCAATCTTTATATTTGCTATGTGAATTAAAACATGTATGCCATGTTACTTTAATTATTATGATATGTATGTTGAGCAAATTATCGTGTGCTATGTGATTCATGAAAACTGTTAGAACTTGTTGAGTTGTCGAGCTCACTCTTGCAAATAATAATTTTTGCAGGTCAAGATTTCAAGGTAAGGATATGTGCTAAGTGAATTATAGAGATCCATATTCACAGAGATTACTTATGTTTTATGAAATGTATTTAATATTTTTTGTATGTAACATATTGTTGAATTGTAAGTTGAGCTATCCGGTGTATATGGATATCTATTTATGATGTAAGACTTTGTATAGTCATTTTGTTGTAACGATTCATAATATAAATTTGAATCAAAGAGATGTAATGTAAAGGTTGTGATTTAGGGCAATATAGAAAGAAATGTATAAAAGTTTTAAATATTTCGCATTTTTAGTGATTTTAATATCGAATGATGATGTAAAGATATATTAAATTTGTATTGTTAACGACCAAGAAGGAGAATATTATTGTATAAATTTTTTTATCGTTACAGTTGGTATCAAAGCTGATAGGTTAGAAACCGTAAGTAAGAATACCTTAGGCTATAACCTTAGAGAAGAGAGGTAAAGAAAATGAATGAATAAGCTCAAATAGAGTTTGAACAATAAGAAGTAATTTAAGAAATTTTTAAAGAAGGAATTAAAACTTGTTTGAGAGGATTCACAGAAGAATCTCACGAGTACATAAGTTATAAACACATAAGCACATAAGTGTATTATTACTTCTTTCTTAAAACTCGATAAGAGTTAATCACCACTATCTTTTCGAAGGTTGCTTCCTAAGGCTTTTCCCCACATAAGGTACATAACCTAAAGCTTTGATACCAATATGTGACACCCCCAAATCCCGGTACTTCATTACCTTAAGATTTGGTGTTCACTTAATCAAAATATTCATATATAACTACCCAATCATAATAAAATTGAATAATAAAACATGCCCATACAGGATTACGTTAAAAAATTATCTCCAAGGTTATCTAACTTTTAATTACAATTAATCAAATGTTAAATTTAAAATTTATTACATCACATCATCTATTAAAAGTCTATCATCATAACGATAAAGCAAAATTACAAGTCTTCATTACTTGAACATTTTTCCCTTTCCTTTGCTAGTTGTAGGTTTATCTACCTTCTCAACCATAGCTGCAATAAGTGTATAAATATGTAAGAGTGAGCAAACAAAGCTCACTTGAAATAAGAATAAATAATTTTACAATATTTGCCAAATAATAGGCTTAATAGAACTGAATAATATGTTCTATTAACATTACAACATTTTCCAAATAATAGGCTTAATAGAACTGAATGATATGTTCTATTAACATTCTTAAATATACTACTGAGGGTCTAATGACCACGAACCATGTCCACAGTTATAAGTTATCTTTCAACTTTAACTTTAATAGTCATATGACCATAAGGACTCCACGTACTTAGGAGGATCAATCATTCGCACAATGTATTGTGCACAACCATTTCAACGCTAAGCATAATCCACTAAAAATAGGGTTGTTCATCTCAGTATTTAGAGTACAAGTCCACACCAAAGAAAGTTTGGTTTGGATAAGCTTTCAAGGGTAATTGAAGTTTAATGATCATCAACTAGGGAACTAGTTGAATCAAAAATGCTTAATCCACATGGTAATAAGATATACAAAGTGATTGAACCATTCAACACAAAGAATTAATGTTTAAGAAATATTTATTATAAAAGATTAAACTAAAGAAACTTGTTTAACTATAAACAAGTTAGAGTAAGTCAAAAATGATTAGAATTCCAATAATTTAAAATTAAAACATGCTCAATGTAATTGATGAGATTTTTTGAACTTGCATCATCATAAATAACTAGAGACAAGAAACTTGCTCAATTAAAAGAATGAAGTTACACAATGTAATAATAGAACTAACTCAACGAAAGTGTAAACTTAGAAAACTTGCCTAGAGCTTAGGCTAAAATATTAAAACTCACGTCCACCTATACACAATATTAAAACCACAGCATCTATTAGACATATTAATATTCACTTTTCAATAAAAAAATGCATTACTAGCTAAACTTGTTATTTTCGCACAAGTCTTATGCTACCATTTACAACCATCAGAAATTTCAAGTCTGTTAACCCTCACAACACATGTTTACTATTCATTATGCTTAATAATGCACAACATTTCATTTTCATAGTTTACTATTCATTTAAAACTTTGAATTTACTAACCACATATTATAACTATGTTTTAGCCTTGTTGTTACGTGTTGGACACATTACCATAACCTTTAGCTAAGCTACAAAAAATGACCAAAGTCTGCAAAATTAGCATACTTCAGTGTCTGAAATTGGTCACTGGTGCGGCCGCGCTAGTTTTATACTGGTATGCGGTGCGCCTGCGCGGCAGTTGCGCACCCGCGCCTAAGGGCTGTGCGGCCGCGCGACGTACATAACTCGTTTTTACAGAACAGAGCTTGAAAACTTTTCTTAAGCCAACTAACACGAATTTCACCCACCAAACAGTGATAATAACATGTAAAATAAATATACAACTATCATAGACATGATTGCTAACATATTCAACCACTTAGCACAATTTATGTGACGAACGAGATTTTGTAAATTTATTTTAATATTTATTGAATTAAATAAATATTTTTTGATGATTTAATTATTGGATTAAATAATTAATTGATGCAATTGTGATAGATTAATTTAATTATATGTGTTACATTTATTAAATTAATGTAGAGAATAATTATTATTCAAGTATGTCATTATGTGATCTTATTATATTAAAAGAAATATTTAATAAGCCTAGTGTTATTTTAATTAATTTAATTATTAATTAGAGAATTAATAATTTGACATTATTTATTGATGAGAAATTAATTATACAACTATGTGAAATTATGAGAAGTCATTATATTTTATTTATATTAAACAAGATATATGAATTATTGTGCAAGTGGGTGTGACATGATTTAAACTATAGTATAAGAGGTTTATTAAATTAAATGGCTTTTGGAATCTATTCTAGCTAGCAAAACGGAGCCCTAATGGGAGTTAGGAGCAGTTAACCCATGATGGGTAACTGACCTCCATAACGCGCGTCAGTTTTCTCCTTTATTAGGATACGTCTTTTCTTTTCTTTATTTGTTAAGTCTGGCATAACATCACAGAGAGAGATATAGAAATTATTGAAGGCGAGTGTAAGTTATGTGATTTAAAGGATTAATTGAGAAGGTTTTAATTCTACTCATTCATACTTTGGGTAATTTTTTCCAAACCCAAATTCTTATTTCACGTCTTTTAAAGTTTTCATGAATATGGCTTTCATACATTCTGTAAGTCTTTGTGAATTGGGAAATGGTATTTTTATAAGGATATGTGTAATAATACGAGTAGTATAACATGTTATATATATATATATATATATATATATATATATATATATATATATTGCATGATTCCATATCATAAGTTTCGTAATATGATGACTTGTTATTTCAAAAATTTACAAAGTTTGGGTTTTGGCCATATGGCCTTATACGTTATTTTAGTATGTCAAATATAAATGTTTTCATAAAATTTACACTCGTATATTATTATGCATGTTGATGTGAAGAGACCAAAGTTTAAATAAATGGATTCGGTGTTATAACGAATTAGTAGTGACAATTTTCATGTTTTATTTTCAAAACCTTCAAGAACATCAAAGTCAGTGAAATTATATATTTTAACTCTATGATTATGTGTTTAAATAAGTTAAAATCACTCTATAAGTATTGGGTATTGATTATATATGAATTATAACATGTGGGTACGATTAAATTCGTGTAGTAGTAATTTAAATTGGAGTTTTTAGCTGTGTTCTACAATTTTCGCGAATTATAGAACAGTTTCTGGTTCACCGCACTGCGGCGCCAGTCTCATGCCTTATGTCCCGCGCCGCAGTGCCAAAAGTCCGGCCGCAGCACTGAGTACCAGTACAAAAGTGGCGCCGCAGCGCCACTATGCAGAATTGTCTAGAAATGTAATTTTTTTAAGTGTTAAGTCTAGCAATGTATTGTTAACTTAATTTAATGAATATGTAAACATGTTAGAAGTATAATGAGATGTTAAAATAGATGTTTAACATGTAAATAACATAATTACATGTAGATTAAGTTATGGAATACATAATTAAATTATTATTCATGAAGTGATTTTATTTGACAGTAATGTGATATATTGACTAAGTATAGTCATAACCAAAGTTTAGACAAAAGAATGATCATTGATAATTAGTTAAGTTATAATTAACTTGTATTGTGAATGGGAATGGTATGTAGGATTAAATTCAAAGAACGTTCTTAGTTAAAGTGTAATCTACGCACGAGGTAAGTTTCCTAACCCCACTTGTCATTATTGTTCAAGTTTATTAATTACCTCGAGTAAATTATCATTATTATTATTCAAGTTCAAATGTTATATTAAAGATTTATTACCTTTTTAAAGCATGATTCAGCTATACAATAATTGTCTTATTTTATACATCTTGAGATTATTATTCAAATTGAATATCATTATTGTTGAACCTTATCAGACTAGTGAACTTTATTGATTAAACTACACCTTAGTTGATGAACGTTCTAAATTTCAGAACCCTTATTGAATTATCCAAACCAAACTTCTTTTGGTGCGGACTCGAATGTCAAACTGAGATGAACAACCCTGCAAAGGGATTTACTTATGCGTTAGCGTTAAGATATTGTGCACAGTATGGTACTAAGGGCTGATCCCCCTAAGTACGAGTAGAAAGGTCCATAGTCTTATGACTGTTAAAGGTTTCAAGTATAACCCTTGATAACCTAGGACATAGTTCAAGATCTTATGATCATCAGAATTCTTTTGATTCTTGTTATTCATTCTTGATTCAAAAGTTGAGCTTTTATTTAGATGTCTTTGATTTAGTCGCATGTTATTATACTGATATTTCATTATTATACTTGTGGGCAATAGTGCTCACTCTTGCTTAATAATAACATTGCAGTTAAGAACGAAAGAACTGATGAACCTTCCACTAGTAAAGGCAAGGGCAAAGTTAGCAAGTGACGAAGACTTGTTGTTTATATGATGATGTATTTTATTTAAGACTTGATTTAATGATGTTGTTTAAGACTTATTTGTTTATGATTCCGCACAGATGTTTAAGGTTAGTTTAACTTGGGATTGTATTATTATTATTCGGATGTTGTAACCCTTAAGGGGAAGATTTTATTTCTATCTATTGCATGGCTTGCATTTATTATGGGTAGATAGATAGATGATATTTGTACAGTGAACACCAAATCCTATGGAATTGAAGTACCCGAATTTGGGAGTATTACAATTTAACAACCACAAAAACTATTTTAATTTCTCAATTTTCATGTTTTCATGAAAAACTCAATTTTCTTGACATTCATCCTAAAATCATCACTGTGAATTCAATATATGACCAAATAATCTCATTCAAATTATGTTATGCTCGTATCTCAATGAACTAACATATACAAGCTTCAATTTATACTCTCACATACAAATTGTCCATTAAAATTGATACTTACATAGCTACATGTGAAAACATATATATACTGACAAAATTTCTACTCATATCCAAAATTAGCATGAATTTCTTGTTTAAGCACAACCTCTAATCACCATATACTCATATAATCACAAGTAATCCCATTGTATAGAAACAATTCAACAATTCAACAATTTGTAATTTACAGATTATATAAAAGTTTGTCGTAGCCTCACACACACACACACACACACACATATATATATATATATATATTGTGACGCCCCCAAAATATGTTTACACCACCCATTCCGAGTCACCCAATACATGGTACAAAAAGTAAACTACAAACAAAGATAGTAACCATAATAGACATCTTGGACAAAAAGAAGAAAATTTCATTTTTCGATGAATAGTGTCGTACACGTGAATAATGTCGTATATGTGAATATTAACCCCGACACAAAAAATTCCAAATTTGATAAAAATTCAGATCAATACTTCGGCATAATGACATTGAAAAAATAATATCATATATAAAGAAAATAACATTCCTTACCTCAAAATATCAGTACCACTGATCGGAATATCGGTATCACTGATGAATAGAAACTCACAAAGTATCTAAATACTCACAAAATACACTCATTAATCTCGAGAGAGAAAGAGAAAACTTATTTCTGGTGTTATTTTCAATTCTAACTTAGCCCTCTATTTATAGAAAAATGTTAGTAGACTTGGCCTGCAACTTGATGGCTTTACCTGCTACTATTCCTACCCACCACATTTGAAATAAATTCAGCACATTTCTTCACCAACCACAAGTGGGGCCCACTCAATTCTAGAATTTTCCACCAAAATTATTTATAAACCTAATTTCTGAATCTGTCACCTCTTAAAATTCATAACAAATCATACGTTCATTTTTAACGGTTCAAAATTTGTGGACATATACTCAACTTATATATGTATAACATATCCAAAAATTACAACGATCCAACGGTCGAATTAAAAATTATAACTCACACAATATATCTCAAAAACACTGGTTTAATTTTTAATACCTTCATTCCGACAAAAATACTGATAAAACACCTCGACATTAACTCCTTCATTTTTAACCACAATAAATATATCCAACATTTATATCCACATAAAATAAATATTTCCTTATCATATGAATCAATAATTAATTATTCACAAATAATATTACAGAATCACATTTATGACAATCAGGCCGTTCCCAGGAAAGAGGGGGCTTTCCAATAAGAATTTCTCCTTATTGGCGCGCAATTAGGTGACCAAACCTCTCCTTGACAGAACTTTCTAGACATTACCAATAATGTTATCTAATAATATTATTCAAATAATATGAATTATTGATCTGATAATAGGAAATACTGTGCAATGATAATTATTGAAACAACAATAATATAAAATATCAACGCATCAATTATTGTATCAATAAAATAAAATATTGAACAGTAAATATTGTAACAATTATTGAGTAGTGCCTTCTAACGTAAGGATCAATAATTCAGCAATACTGTGCATCCACGCGTATTACTGTATTTTAACCACCGGGTATTCCAACAGTGTTAACGGTAACAACTACGTCATTATTTATAAAAACTCAAATTTGTCATTTTCTTCATCTGACAATTATTCTGTTATGGGGCCCACAATTGACTGCGCCGTCGTACGAATATTCCCCGAAAACAAGAATATTCTACAACCAAATGAATATTCCCCAACAACAATGATTATTTTATAACCACTTGCATATTTTGCAAAATTTGCACATTTCACCCATAATCAGAGAATTATATCAAATTAATACCTTATTATTCACAATAATAATTAGAGGAAATTAAATTTTATTTATAATAAGTTGGGGTCTTACAACCTCCCCTCCTTATAAAATTTTGTCCTCGAAATTGACATACGTACCCGGTATTTCGAAAAGGTGATGATACCTCGCTTTCATTTCTGATTCCAACTCCCAGGTCATTTCTTCAATAGCATGGTTTCTCCACAAAACCTTAACTTATGGTATAACCTTGGTGCGTAGGACATGCTTTTTCCTATCCAAGATATTAACAGGTACTTCTTCGTACGTTAAATCATCGACTATCTCGTCTGATTTTAATGCAATAATATGGTTTGCGTCTTTCACATATTTACGAAGCATGGATATGTGAAAAACATTTTGAACATTAGACAAACTTGGAGGTAATGCGAGTCTATAGGCCACATTTCCTATTCGGTCAAGAATCTCAAATGGACCAATAAATTGTGGATTAAGCTTTCCTCTCTTTCCAAATCTTGTAACTCCCTTCCATGGAGAAACACGTAACAATACATGATCTCTAATATTAAAATCCATGT